>JACCIC010000210.1:0-180000 GCA_018907035.1 Sycobia sp. Sy_11
CCTTATGCGCCTTACAGGACATTATATATGTAAATTTTTTCCTTAATATTGTATATATATATAGGTAAATCTCTCGCTCGCTCGCTCTCGCTCGCTAGGGGGGTGGGGGCCGCCCCCAGGTCCCCAGCCCCCCCCAGGGCGCCGCGATCCGCCGGGGGTGGGCGTATTGCGCCTCGTAATCCTACATCCCTTATTTTTAATTATTTATTTATTTTACCTTTCCGTTAAGTACCAACCTTTTCAATATTTTTCGTTTTTTTTTACTATTTTTTTTATTTATAAATCTTTAATAATTAATATTTTTTTTAACTTTTTAAAATATTCAATAGTTTCTTTTTTTTATTTTTATTTTAATAATTAATTCAATAATTTATAAGACTTTTAAATATTTTTATTTTAAATAACTATTTTTCAATTTTACTTATAAATTGTTATTAACTAATTTAATTTTTTTTATCTCGTTTTTTATAAGTAAGAACTTCTTAAATACTTTTATAATCTCGATATTTCCTGTTTTTTTTTATTATTTTTAGTTACAAATTGTTTAGTTTAATAATTCGTTTTTGTTATTAAAACCTTTTTATTATAATAATAAATTTTTATATTAACTTTAATTCATTTTTGGCCTTTTAAATAATTTTATTTTTAATATCCCTTTTTACTTTCTTTTTATTAACCATAATTTTTATTTATTAATTTAATAATTTTAGTTTCGATATTTTCTGTTCCATTATTTTAATAATTAATTTAATAACTCTTTTTATCATTTTTTTTTATTTTCTGCCTTTTCATTATCATTTTTATATTGTTTTCTTATTAATTAACTTAATAATTTTTAACCTTTTTATAATTTCTGGTTTACTTATTTTCTTTATTCAATAATTTTAATTTCACCATTTTCCATTTTTTTTTATTCAGAATTAACTTAGTAATTGTGAATTTCATAACTTTAATTTCAATATTCCCTGTTTTTTCTTTATTATTTAGCGATTTATTTATAAATGTTTATTTAACTTTAATAATTTTTAAGAATTTCTCTTCCAATATTCCTTTTTTACTTCCGTACTTTCAATTTTATCTGTAAATTTCTTATTAATTAATTTAATCGGTTTTAATTGGGTTCAGTATATCCTGCTTTCCTTATTTGATAATTTTTAATTTCAATATTTTCCCTTTTCTTCATTTTAATAATTAATTCCAATATTTTCTGTTTTTGATTGTTTTCCTTCTAATTATTTTCAATTTTTCCATTAATAATTTCAATATTTTCTGTTTTTTTTTAATAAACTTTTTGTCTCCTTAATAACTTTTTTTTCTTTTTCCCCAACTGGGAAAATCCCCGGTCCAAATGGTAGGACTGAATAGAGATTACCCCTTACCGAACGAAGAAAGACTTCGTACAATAGAGGAGCGAGTAAGCTCTCATCATAGGGCTCTCTGCACAGTCGGAACGTTATCACGGAATAACCGTACCTATATAGAGGAGCTCCAAGAGGCCTGTGCAGAGACGCACGGAAATACAAACTTCCTATTACAAAAATTAACAAGAGCGGAGGAACGTATAGAGGGGTTGGAAAAGGAAAACCAAGAACTAAAGGCTTGGTTGGAAAAAACCTGGGCGATAACCGCGCGCGCATTTAGAGAGTTAAACCAGAAACAAACCGTCAACGAGGTAGACATAGAATTATTGGAAGAAGCCGTTAGACAATTAAATCTTGAGGATTGAGTAGAGAAGAAACACTCCCAATTTGTTTATATATACGCAAGTAGGTTAGTTAAGCGGTATAGTCATCGGAACCTACCTCGTTCAATTTTTCTTTAACCAATAAGTTACTAATTTAATTGTTCTTTACGCCTTTAATACCGATTTTAACGTAAAAATTTGACACTAGGGCGTATGTCTGAGCAGCGTGTCACTAGAAGTCGGGCAGATAAGAAGAAATTCTGCCGAGACGATATCGACAACGTCTACCCTTTTTCTCCAACTAAAGAGATCCCGAGGGATGTAGAAATAAAACCTCCACCGCGAATGTTACAAACGATTGACGTTTTGGAAGACTCTTTCATAGAACCAATCGTGCAAACGGCAAAATCAGCCGATAGCAAGCAAAAAGAGGTATCTGAAAACCTCACGATATATATTTCAGACAACAAACAAGCCCCCGTAACAATGCCTACTCAGGCTGTTCCGTTGAAAGACGCGCTTAAGGTAGTGCCCGTATTTGATGGGCGCAATATTACCTTAAGCGAGTTTTTCGAAGGCTGCGACGAAGCCTTGGAAATTATAGACGCGACCAGCGAATCAAGCTTCGTCAAGTTATTACGGTCACGTATAACCGGGGAGGCGAGACAGGCGATTCGTGGGCAAACGTTTGCAACCGTTAGGGCTTTAAAGGATTACTTAGAAACGATATACGCACCTCCTCGAACTATACAACAACTGATCGGTGAATTAGGAATGGAGTTCCAACGGGATGACGAAAACGTTATTTCATTCGCTAATCGAATAAAAGACCTGGGCCGTCGACTTCTAGAAGCAGAGAGAGCTCATGTAGGAGCTGTGACGGAAGCGATGCGCCGCGAAGCTGAAGCGACAGTAATTACTTGCTTTCGCAAAGGCCTGAGGGAAGAAATCGATAGAAGTATCGGAACAACGGTGACAGATCTTAATACTATCGTTAATAAAGCGATACAAGAAGAAAGAGACCTTGACGAGCGAAGTTTATTAAGAGATCTTAGTCGCAAACTCACAGTTCGGGGAAGAGAAGACTGCAAAAAGGCATATATATGTCAACTCGAGGAACCCCCTGCTCAGCAGCAAATTGAAACCTGCACACGGTGTAGACGATCCGGACATAATACCTTTAATTGCAGAGAACGAATGTCGAATAAAGCGTCCCTCGAGACATGCCAATTATGCGATAAACCTGGACATACAGCAAGTACGTGTCGCAACCGCATGATTTGCCAACTTTGTAATTTAATTGGCCATACAGCAAAGAACTGCAAACCTATTGAAAGGTGTTTTCGGTGTAGCGAGCCCGGACATAGATCGGCGACGTGTCCGTTGAATATTATAACCGGGGCTCAACAACGCAATAATGCACCCTACCGTCCGGTTTGTAGAAAGTGCAACCGACCAGGACATACGGCTGCATCTTGCCCTACTCCGAAAAGTTGTGCGTATTGCAAAAATACGGGACATGACATTAACGAGTGCAGAAAAAGGATATACAATGAAAAAATGCGAGCGGAAAACTCGAACGGTGCCTCCATGTCCAGAGCGCAGCCAACGGCACCGCTCGTCCCCATGCGCTCAGCCAATATAGCGAGAATGGAGGAGGAAGCCTCAGAATTGCAACCACTGTAAAAAGTGACTCTCTGCCCCACGTAAATCTAAAGTTTGGGAGCAGGAAACTCTCATTTTTGATAGACTCAGGATCACACGGCAATATACTAAAACGCGGGAATCTACCCTTCGGTATAGAAATAGATACAACTGACATAGTAAATCTGAAAGGAATAACCGACAAAGTAATTAAATCCCTGGGAACCACCTATATAAAAGGGTTCGGTGAATTAATAAGATTTCACATCGTAGAGGAAAGTTTTAAACTCCCGTATGATGGAATATTAGGAATAAGCTTCTTAGTGCAGCAAAAATCCATAGCAGATTTCAAAAAAAATACATTGAAGATCGGAGAACATGAACTGCCGTTGGGTGGTAAAAATAGTTCTGAACAATCCCCAAGGATACTTAACACTAACTTTGCCGGAAACCACAATAAATTTCTATTTCTAAACTACGAAGGAACATTGATTTTAATTGACACCGGTTGTGAAGCTAGCGTCATTAAAGCAAAAGTATTATCGTCATTGGAAATTGTTGACACGACAAACGAGACTTATTTAAAGGGGATTGATGGATTACTAATGCCTACACTCGGTGCCGCTCCCCTTAATATATTAGGCGTAGAATCATCAATAACAGTAATACCGAATAACAGCGCCATACCATACGATGCGATATTAGGATCTGATTTTTTGTACAGCGCTAAAGCAGTTATTGACTTTGGAGAAAAAACCATTACGATCAAGAATAAGAAAACAGAATTAGAGTTTCTACGCGACGAAGAAGTACTAATGTATAACAATGAGAAATCAGAAACTGATACAATGCAAAACTGGGAGTTCGAGAATCTTAAATCCCTAATGCGATTCGACAATACTAATCTCCAAGAGTTCGACTGGAGTAAAGGAGATTATAAAAATCTTTTCTTGGCATCTGAACGGTACGATGATATACCTGTATCTTCGGACCGACTAACCAAGTTAATCGGACTTACGGAAATCAATAAGCTGCAAAAGGAAGAATACCAGCAAGCCGTGAAATTGTTCAAAAATAACCCGGATCGGTTTTATCTCGAGGGTGATGAACTTACTACAACTAATGTTGTAGCTCATAGGATCCCCACGACCGATGATATTCCGGTGAGCACGCGTCAATACAGATTGCCGCATGCTCTGAATGACGAGGTGAACCGACAAGTGAATGAATTACTGCAGAAGGGCGTAATCAGACACTCTAGAAGTAGCTATTCGTCAGCGCTTTGGGTCGTACCAAAAAAGCAATTAACTGATAATAAACCACGTTGGCGAGTTGTAGTAGATTTCCGTCCTCTGAACGAGAAAACAGTAGCAATGGCATACCCGCTACCTAATATTGTCGAAATACTCGACACCGTTGGTGCTGCTAAATACTACACTGTCATGGATTGCGTCTCCGGATTCCATCAAATACCGATGAGTCCGGAAGACATGCATAAAACTGCTTTTTCAACACCTGACGGGCATTTTGAATTCGTTCGCATGCCATTCGGTTTGAAGAACGCAGGCGTGGAATATCAGCGCGCGATGAACTTTACGCTCGAGGGCCTTATTGGCAAGGGCGTGTTTGTCTATATGGACGACATAGTAATCTATGCCAAAACTTTGGAAGAACACGAAAAATTGTTCATTGAAGTAATGGAAAGATTACGTAAAGCGAACTGGAAGCTCGAACCCGGAAAGTGCAAAATTCTACAACGAAAAGTAGCATATTTAGGACACGTTCTTAGCGAAGACGGGTTAACACCCGACCCAAAGAACCTAGAAGCGGTAGAGCGATTCCCGCGTCCTAAGCACGTTAAAAATGTTCGACAATTTTTGGGTTTAGCCGGATACTACCGTAGATTTATTAAGGACTTTGCCAAAATTTCTAAACCCCTCACCAAGCTTCTGCAAAGCAATGAACCTTTTGTCTGGGGAGAAAACGCGGAAAATGCGTTTGCATGCCTAAAAAGCGCTCTATGCACAGCGCCTGTGTTGCGATTCCCTGATATGGATCAACCATTCATTATCACGACGGACGCGTCGGGTTATGCGATTGGGGGCATCCTATCACAAGGAAAACTCGGTAGGGATCAACCGATCGCCTACACGTAGCGAGTTCTGCGCGGACCCGAGTTGCGCTATGAGGTATACGAGAAAGAAGCACTAGCTATGCTTCATTCCGTGCAGACCTTTAGGCCGTACGTATTCGGACGTACGTTTACCCTCGTGACTGACCACGAACCGCTCGTATGGTTCAAAACAGCTGATTTGAACACGCGTGTGATAAAGTGGAGGTTCAAGCTTTCAGAATACGACTATAAAGTCGTTTACAACCCAGGAAAGACGAATGTACACGCTGATGCGTTGTCGCGTAACCCTGTTGAGAATGTAAATGTAGTCACTCGAGGGCAAAGAAAAAGGCTACTTAATCCTGATAAACCGGTGGCGAGTCCTAAAAATCCGGATTCTCATTGTGTTGAGACTCCCAAAGTTCCGAAGGCACGTACGAAGAATACTAAGTTAAAAGGGATTAGAAGTACTGTCCCAAATCACCGAGTTACCAGATCTAAAGTCCGAATAGAAAATGGTGAGGATAATACGCAGAACGTTCCTAATTTTTCAAGAGTTAGAGATTTTCCAAGTTTTAGTAAAGATGAAAGAAATCGTGCTAATTTTTCTAAGTCGGGAGTTGATATCATAGAAAATGGTGAGGATAATACGCAGAACGTTTCTAATTTTTCAAGAGTTAAAGATTTTCCAAGTTTAAGTAAAGATGAAAGAAATCATGCTAATTTTTCTAAGTCGGGAGTTGATATCATAGAAAATGGTGAGGATAATACGCAGAACGTTTCTAATTTTTCAAGAGTTAAAGATTTTCCAAGTTTAAGTAAAGATGAAAGAAACCGTGCTAATTTTTCTAAGTCGGGAGTTGATAGCACTAAGAATGGCGCGGATAAGATGCCGTATATTTCTAATTTTTCGGAAGGAGATTTTCCATGTTTAAACAAAGACGAGAGAAGTCGTACTAATTTTTCTAAGTCAGGAGTTGAGGGCATTACCAAAGAATCGAATAGGAAGATTTTAACGAAAAATGTTCGTCCGCAACGACGTAAAACTAGGAAACAAACCGAAGAACGCAACGAGAAGATGCAAGGAACTTCTATTTCTAGACAGGAGAATATAGATGCCCCGAATCTGCAACAGATAGAGATAGGGACTAATAATGATCAAACAGGTATTCGTAGACGACGAGGACGACCGCGAGTTACAGAAATTCACGATCAAAGAAAACCAAACGATGTTATCAAGAGTAAAAATCCCAGATTAGCGAACACGCAGCAAAATAATGTAACGAATACTTTGCAGACAGGTAGTGAATCTACTAGCGAATCAGGCAGCGAATCATCATATGTACCGCAAAGGCCCAAACGGAAAGGTAGAAAACCTAAACAGAAATTACTTCCTCTAACATCCGAAAATAATAGTAATCAAAGCAGTAATGATTCGGATACCTCTAGCAACGAAAGCTCAGTAACAACGGATCGAAGTAACCGTTCAAGTCACGAAAACGGTAATGTTAAAAAGAGCACGGCTGACGATAGGAGGACAAATCCAAGGAGGGACAAAAATAACTTCGTGGAAACCAAAGAATTGATTCAGTTCCGCAATGATCATATTGTCTATTTCGTCAATAATAGAGGTGAACCTTGCGATGTAGCAGCACGGAAGCTCGCCGAATCAAATAAAATTCCGCAGCGGCAATACATAGAGGAAACTAGAATAAGCTCGTATAAACGAAGCAATCGCAAATTTCTAATTGCCCTAAGTATCAGAGGCGATAAGCCCGAGTCATTATCAAGAATAAAAGAAAACATTCAGAAAGTATGTAAAGAATTAAGAGCATTTAGTTTAGAAAAGAAAATTGAGGAATTCAGTATAGCTCACTCGCCAGACATAGAAGGGTTAGAATGGCGCGAGGTTATGAGTATATTCTTAAACGAATTTAAAGATACAGATATAAAGATAATAATTTGTAAAGGGAGTTTAAAATTTGTCCCACCTGATCGCCGTGATGAGATATTCTACGAGTATCATAACTCACCTGTCGGTGGTCATAGAGGCGTTTCGAAAACGTACAACCGTATTAGACAAGATTATTATTGGGATAATTTAAAGGCAGATGTACAAAGGCGCGTCCAGCAATGCATAGACTGTCAATTGAAGAAACTTGTACGCGTTAAAACAAGGCAACCCATGGTAATTACTGACACTCCAGGTACTACATTTGAGAAGATAGCCCTCGATATAGTGGGTCCATTACCTAAAACAAGAAGCGGAAACGAATATATCCTAACAATGCAGGATCAATTATCCAAGTATTGTATAGCTGTCCCGCTGCCCAACGCGGTAGCATCAACAATTGCCGATGCATTTATAAAGAGGTGTATTTGCATCTATGGAGCTCCGAAAGTAATACTTACGGATCAAGGTAGAAATTTTTTAAGTAGCCTCATGCAACGAATTGCAAAGAGATTCAGAATAAAAAAGGTCAGGACAACGGCTTTCCACCCTCAATCTAACGGGTCTTTAGAACGGTCCCATCACGCGTTAGGAGAATTTTTGAAACAATATACAGAGAAAGACTCCGAATGGGACGAATGGGTAGAAATAGCGATGCTGAATTATAATACGTGTGTACAAGAGAGTACGAAGCATACGCCGTTTGAAGTAGTCTTCGGCAGATTAGCTAGGCTCCCCTCCAACGATCCACTACGTGAAGCGGATCTGATCCCAACATACCAGGGTTACGTTAAGGAATTAGTGGTTAGGTTAACTGGGATAAAGAGATTAGTATACGATAACCTTATCCAGTCGAAAGAGAAATCAAAACTATTATACGACCGACATGTGAAAGAAGTAAAATTTAAAGTAGGTGATTATGTTTTCTTACTGAGTGGCCCGAAACCCGCGAAACTATCGAACCAGTATTCCGGTCCGTTTCGTGTATTAGAAATCATCGGGAAAAATAACGTAAAAATTCAGTATAAAAAGGGCGGAAAAATTGTTCACGCGAACAGACTACGGATATCCTATATTGATAACGACGCGAGAAACATTAAAACTAAGCAATAAACCCGAGTATACGCATATCTGGCAATCTAACTAAAGAGTATGTAGATATATGAGTATATATACGTATATATATAGGTATATATGTATATGTAGGCATATCTGTACATATTCGTCAAAAAAAAAAAAAAAAAAAAACAAAAAAAAAAAAATTCGAAAAACATACAAAATACAAAAAAAAACGGATTACTTACTAGAGCGTCAATATGTCAAATATTTTTAAGAAAGAGCATATTATGTAACAATCCGTCTGATAGATTTAAATATTCGATGCTAAATTGTTAAGCTATACAAACATTTGCGAAGAAGACCATGTACATGTTAGGGAACTTTATAATTAGTTTTTGTACTCCTTTTTTTTTTACCTAGTTTTTAACTGCGTACTTGTAAACCTAAAAATATATAATAACATGCAAGTTTAAAAAGGGAAGAAGACCAGAGATGAATTCGACTGACACAGCCAGCTATACTACTTCAAGAAAACAACGACGACCAACCAAGAGTGACATCTATAACGGAAAATACCAAGGCGACCTGAAGAAACGGAAGCCGATACTTTTACCAAAGGAACTCAGCGTGATGGTTGATTGGGTTCATTTCAATCCCCAACCAACCATTTAAGGTTGCGGGTGTTGCGTCCATATTACCATTCCACGAAATTATTCCGCGTGTTTTGAGATTTGTGGTGTTGCGTCCAGCGATTACGCCGAATAATATATATATATGTATATGGATATATGTACGTATATATATATATATATATATATATATATATATATATAGATATATATGTATACGTATGTAGGTATATATATATGTATATATCTGTTCAAGGACAAGGAGGGATCGGTCGAATTGCCTCGGCATGCCTACCCGTCGAGTTTTCGATGAATTTCAGGCCCGGGAAAGTGAGTAGGAATAAAGAAAGCAAAGGAGACAAGCGTTTGGCAACATCGCCTTCACGATAATATATATATATATACAAAGGTAAGGCAAAGTTCGTAGATATTCTCGGAGTAGTGAGAATAAATACGTTTATATTTGTATATATAAACTCTGCGAACCTCAATGCCAAATGCCTGCGCAGCGCGCGCTTTCTAGTAATAAAATCGGACCAGATGTGGCCATAGTAATGCAGCCTAGCCATAGCCTGCCGCGGTCTGCGCGGGCCGAAGTGTTGTCTCTATTCCCGCACCGCTTGTACTTTCCCGCCCCTCTGGAAAATTCGGAACGAAGCGGAGGCGCGCTAATGCGCAGTTTACGACCCTTCCCCCTTTTCTTTGTATACGAAATGCGAAACCCGAGTAACAGCCTAATATACCAATATCCCAAGAGGCTTGAGAAACTGAAATACGTCTGAAATTTTGGCTTCGAATAGAAAGTAGAATTTCTCGAAGCAATCGACGTACGGAAATAATATTATTTCTGAACGTGCATTTCAATTTTTCCAAAATGTTAATATAATGAAAATGTACAAATATTTGTATTAATAAGCACGGTTGACATTATTATTACTAACTTTGAAATTATACTTATTATTGTGATTAATATTACTCTTATTTTTTTAATATTGATAAATTATTCATATTGTTATTAACACTATTATTATTATTATTATTATTACAGGCACTAATATTCCTATTTTTACTAACATTACCGTTCTAATATATAGTAATGCGATTATTAATATTGCTATTGTTATTATTATTCCAATTAATATCTTCGATATTATTATTATTATTGTAAAGATTACTAATTGTTATTACTAGTTTAAACCATAATTATGTGGCGTTATACGCTAATCGTTATTATTCATTTCGCTATTGTTATTATTATTATTATTATGATTATGTTTAATATTAATTTTCTAATTAGTTTACTCAATAATATTTCTGCGCTATTCGCTGATAGTTTGCTTTTACTACCATTAACATTATTATTACTATTTTTACTATAATTATAAACGATATTAATTACCGTTAAAATTACTATTACTGTTTTTGTTAATGCATCGATTCAATTTTTATTTCTATTATAGTTATTAATTATTATTATTATTAAGTCATACCAATGTATCACTAAATTATGGATTATTTTATATATATATAAGAATACGTTTTAAATATAGCTTAGTTATACGCAGTTCTAAAATACAGAAATAATAATCATAGTTGTAAGAGATGAACGGACGGCTTTCTCTATGTAGAAAAAACGTCCCTTTATCTCCCCCACCACGATGTAATTTCCAGCGGAGAAAATTTCGGCGGCGCAGGGCTCGGACTATAAATACGGGCCCTGAAAACTGCGGAAAGCAGATTGCCGGCCGCGTTTACTCTGTTCGGTTCTTGCTTTGCTAAACTCATCGAAAATAAAAGTAAGTCGTTTCAATATTCATTTCCGAATTATATTTTTCTTTCCCTTTTTTTCGCGAAGCACGCGCTAGACTTTGGGTCAGGGGACGCTAGTCTCTGCAGGCAAGGAAATTGCCGCTAGACTCTGCAGCCTCCGCTAAAGTTCAGCGCGGATAGCTAGTAAGGTGGACTGGAGGCCGAGGAAGCTCGCGCCCCTACTACCTCCTAGAGGATATTAGATCCGTCGCCGCTCTAATATCCAACCGATCGTGTTGGAGCTGCCCGAGTGTGGCCCTCACGACCGGCGAAATTACGCGAACGCGCCGCGACTATCGACCTCGCGATCCGCCCCGCGTATCCCTGGCTTCAACGCTAAAGCGTGGCCAAAAAAAACCAAGGGGGCAACCGGCGGTAACTAACGGCAGTAAATCGCCGTTAGGATTAACCGTGTGGCACCAACTTCGGTTGGACGTCACAGTGGAGAAAGAAATACTTAATACGATTTCGAACACATCTGCGAATTCGGAGATATGAACTTCGAAGAAATTCGAACTCTTTCAGCGTCATTTTCAATCAAGATTGGTGATATTTAATTTATACTCAATTACTTAGTTCGTGCGGCATTTGATTTTTTTATACATATATAAGAGAGAAACCAAAATGTTAGCGAAATGATATCGATACGCGTATATATTCTGTGGTAGAAACACCTTTCTAACGCTGTTCACTACACAACTCTTTGAGTATACGGTTCCCTCTAACTGCTGCATGCGTGGTTTATTATAATATTTTTATATGTGGTTTCATATAACTGTTATAATATTTTTTAATTAATAAGTCTATTTACTAACGAATACATTATTTTAATTTAATTATTAATTATAACAAAATATAACAATAAATATATTTCCATTTCTCTTCCGCTATAATCGACAGTCGGTTTCCTCCTTTCAAATTTTCCTAACGTTCGTTATTTGTATAATGAAAGGAATATAGAGAAAAAGAGGTAAGTTTGTTGAATATCACGGAGAATACTAAGGTCCAAAAAGGTGAATTATAAATTAACCTATCCTGTTCATAAATTCCGCAAACGAATACTTAAATCTAGGCGGATATGCAAGCTCGAATAATTAATCTCAGGGGTGTATCCCTTAAGTGCCGAAGTACTCCGTTACAATATCGATATGGATTTTTACTGGGACTTTATAGGTAGTTTCGTGTTGGAGCGCTATAAAAAGGTATTCAGTATCTCGGGAAAACTTATATGGAGAGTTTGGTATTCGGATGGTACAATACGGGGCTTCCAGTAAAAATCATCCCGATATACATGGACATTGTATTCTACTGTCGGAACATGAAAATCCTTGTAAAAGTCATTCCGTAGTACCTGGACATCGTATTTTACCGTCCAAACACGAAACTACAATATTTCTCGATAGACGCCATTTATAGGGTATATGTACAGCTAATATTTGGTGAGTGGTGCCAACGAAAATTGAAGAAAAAAATCTTGAAAAAGCATCTTTTTAAAATGGATGCTGCGACAACACCTTTTTCTACTTTATGATTTAAACAGTCCATGTTATAACATTTATAAACATATAATGGCGCTATTCAAGACCGATATAAATGTAGTTATAAGTTTTGATGGCGGTCAACTACAAAACAAAAAAATTAAATATATAGATACCCTGGATGTATAAAATATTTCTTATATTTGATAAAAGTATAAATAAAATATATATAATGGAGAGTATAAATTTGTAATTTAATTTTCAGCAGGAAAATGTTTAATTGAATAATACACCTTTTGTTATATATGATGATGAGCTAATATTCTATCAAACGCCTGTTTGATTTTTTGAAAAAGTTACTTCTCTAGAAAAGAATCAGTCGTTACTGATCAACCTGCTGTTTCTCGATATGACTGTTTGAGCGTGAATAAGCGAATAAACGCTCTTTTAGTTATTTCAACACGCAATTTCTTATTTAGAATAGGTTGCTCTTTTACTAGACAGATAGATCGCGCCGAGCAATCTATGAGACAGCCACCGAAAAGTTATAATTACATTCGAGATCTTTAATCAGCAACAAAATTCCAACCTATTAATTACAAGGCGAACCTGAAATTAATATTCTTAGTTCGTCGTGAATGCCAAAAGTGACCCTTAGAGTACCGGGATTATAGATACTTTCAATGTGTATTGTTTGTATGAAAAAATGATCATAGGTCCCGAACATTAACCCAAACTAAGACTAACGATTCGTGTACTACTGCATGATGCGGTAAATACCATGCCTTTTCTTGAGAAACCTCAGAATCTAGAATTTTCTCCATGTGACCAAGTTGTTTATAATCTTCCATGAATTTCTTATATGCCTCAGCTAATCTAGCATCGCGCGTAAACCTCCGATGTATCGTGAAAAGAGACCAGAGTGCCATTCTACGAGTTTCCGCTGCGACGGCGGGAGGTTCTGAGCTCAACGGCAGCCGAACCTCATAGCTACCTTCCGAGTTACGAGTATGTGTATCCCGAAATAATTTTTCACATACGGATTCCTCGGGTTTTAAAATTGGAGAAATTACAGGTATCTCCTCGAGAGTCCAAAATTTCTGCAATAGTTCATCCGTTCTTTGCATCGTAGAACAATGTAAAACCTTTACCGTATTATGGTCTAATGCTTGTGCCGTCCGCCGTGATTGATTTAAAAATACCATACCTGAGACAATCCAACCGAGAGCCGCATTTTGAGCAACGAGATGCAAAGTTGGATATCGCTTTAAGCCAGACAGCAATAATTGACCGTAAACGTCAGCACCTAAGATGACATCAATTTTACTAGAAAGATAAAATTGCGGGTCTGCTAATCTAAGTTCGGTGAATTGCTGAATATGAACATTACTAATATTCTCCGACGGCAATTGTGACGTAAGTCTAGGCAACACGAGCGTGTCCACTTCGAATCGAAAGCTTGAATCTACGAGCGACGATATAATGATGCGCGTCGTGGCACGCGCAACACCAGCTGTACTGGCGCCAACCCCTGATAACGGCACGCACGTGTGCTGCTTCGGTAGCCCCAAAAGTTGCACGATCGATTCCGATAGAAACGAGCATTCTGATCCCTGGTCCAAGAGAGCCCTAACGCATGTAGTTTCACCCGATGTGCCTCTAATCTGAACCCATGCGGTAGCGAGAATAATTTTTCGATTAAAAAAGAAAGGTCTAAAAGCGTGTGCACTAACAACAGGATTGGATACAAGATTACTATCCTGCGAATCTGGAATATCCTGAACAGACGAACTTTCCTTCTGCGAACCGAGATGTAACATCGTATGATGCTTTTTCTGACAGATAGTACAGCGCGCGACCGAAGCACAAGCATTCATTTGATGCGACCCTAAACAATTAAAACAAGCCTGCAAACGCCTAACAATCGATAGTCGATCATAAGGATTTTTATTCTTGAGTTTAAAGCATTTGCTAAGCGGATGCGCGCTGAAGCAGAGGGGACACTTAGTCGATGTAGCTCGCGCTGAAGAACGCGCGTGCAATACTTTACGCGGATGAGGCACCGGTACCGACGTAGATGCTGCCCTCTTTAACCCTTGACGATCAGGTGCTATCATATTAAGCGCCTGTGCTCTCTTTTCCAAAAACTGAATAAGATCGGAGAATTTTGGGAGCCAGTTAGAGAATGAAACCTCGTTGTTATTGCCACGCTTATCATTCTGCTCCTTCGTGCTTAGCTCAGCCTCCCACAATTTACGAGTCTCCGGATCTAAATGATCAGATAATACGAAAACAAGCCAAACATCTCATGGATTCCGATGGACGTGCGACGGATGTGATCGAATCCCGGCTCTCGAATTGCGAGAGCTTGGTTAGAATCTCATCGACAGTCTTTTCATAAACTCCCTCAATTCGTTCAAACCATTTTTCGGAAACGTAGGGATCATGATTAATATCGTCGCGAACTATTATTTCCGAGTTTGTTTTATGCGTCTCCGCCCATATTTCCTTAATCGCCCGGAGATGTTCATCTAATATATTTTTATTAAGTTCGTCAATTGATCTTTTAGCTCACCGCGAACCTATATTTTTAATCTCGCACTCGCGCCCAATCTGTAACGTCGTTAATTTCTTTAATAAAACAGGTGCCATGATATGAGCAGAAGCCTTTCAATAACGAATAGTTCAAAATCACAAAAGAAAGGAAGTCGCTATACAAAACGGATTTAGGAAGCACATTCAGGCAAAAATCAACCTTTTATTTTACGCGGCCACAAATCAAAACGCGAAAAAAGTTCTCCTGAATAAATACTACAATTCAATACATTAAATTAAATACCATAATAAATTAAATATTGTATGCTCAAAATGTATTTTTACCTCACAATATCACTCGAATATAATAATGTTTTAATTGTTATTTCAAACCAAAGCACTAAACAATTGTGATATACATTACACTAATATATTTCACTTCAATCTCTGAAGAATTCTATGCTACGCGATAACGTAATACAGTGACTTTTGTTATTGCAAAATATGATTATTTAGAAAACTAAAGATAAATGAAGAAACAATCACACAGAAGCGCATATGTTAAATATTATCGCTGTTTTATGCAGAAAAGGATTTCGTTAAACAGATAGTAACAGAAAAAACATTCGAATTAAACTTAATTTATATTATAACGTAAGTTTAGCATACCGATAACATATCTACAAATACTAATTAATCCTTCACTCACTCCTCACCCGGGGCACCATATTTTTACCAATATTACCCGATAGGAATTTAATGAAATCGAAAAAGGACGTGAAACAAGGGTTTGGTAAGAGTGAGGAAAGGATCAATCAATAAAGTGAAACACACAATATCGCGCGAAAATTCAACTCCTTGTCTCGGCATAAAAATCCTCACGAGAGTGAGGGAAAAGCCGGGATACGTGTATATTTATTAAACTTAAAATAAATATGAGAAAAAGATTATAACAATTCGCAATACAAATATACTTAAAACTAACAAACCAAACAGACAAGTCGAAATATAAATATACTTAAAACTAAAGGCCTTTAAATACGCTAGCGAGCTCGCTTACCTGAGGGCCGGCGGCGCACAACTCTGAAATCACAACAGATTCGCACCGACACACCATACGTGGGCGATGGGAATGGGGAGAGAGTTCAACTCGAAATACACAGCGGTATCTACGCCTGGAAAAACTCTACGCTGTGGTATCGGGCGAATCCACACGACTTGCCTTGTTTTCTCTCTCGCCCTGGGTTAGGTCACGTTGACTTGTCGGTCGTGAATAGAAACCCAAACACACTTCTCTAAACTACACGAGATCACACAAAATTACACAAAATCACACAAAACCACACAAAACAAACATATATGCAAGCTCACACTGTCGACACTAACGCTTAAAAATAAATTATTCAATCTGAATAATGTAACCAGCTTAGCAGCTCTCCAAACTATTCACGGTTCAACGAGAAGAGGAACAGGTACGCGCACGGCAAGGACTGAAAAACAGCTGAACTTGCGCTTTCGGTCCCACACGTTTCCTCGGTTTTCCGCTCGAGGCTTTACTACGACCAAAATTTCCCCCTCTCACTCTCTCTCTCCCTCTGTGCGATTTTCACCTGATGTCTCAGTACCGAGACTTGCACTTGGCAGTTCTTCCGGGGCCTCCCCGTCATTAGGGTGTTATTGCCCCCCACACCTACCTCCTTCCAAAGAAGAAATTGTCTCCAACATGAGTGCCACTATAAATTTACACATACATACATACATATACAGCCAACAATACACATATACTGCAGTTTTTTCAATTAATACAAACAGTTTGCGTGTCAGAGCATGATGCTTATGTTCCACACCTTTTACGCATTTGCTCGCCATGAACATACCGTATGTTAAGGATACTACACTTATATACAACGCGGCATCCTCCCATCATTAAGAGGAGTGATAAACCTCTCGTTATACTCATCGATATGAATTTTTACGCTTAAGAAATTTTTTTTTACAAGACACATATAACATTCAATAACAGACACATTTTTTTCATGCTATGACAAATTAGCATACTTATTGGTATGTTAGTCGAGTTTTTGCACCGTTTTACCTTTCGTCTTTCTCAATTCTGAATCCGTATAGTCATTCGTCTCTACTTTATTTATGTTTTCATGCAAGGATCGCTTTCTCACAGTTTTATTTTTGTTCACATCCAAATCACTAACAAAATCAAAGTTACTTCATTCGAATTTCAACGTATAATTTCGATTTATTTGCCTTATCAGTTCGCCCAAAACCGTAGACAACCGTAAAATTCTAACAATGCCGTCTTTCCCTGGTATAATTTTCTTCAGCCGAGCCAGTGGCCAGTCAAGTCACTTCGTGTTATTATCGCCTATCAACACAATATCACCTAATCTTAGAAAATTTCAAAGCCGCTAGATATTCGTTTCTAAATCTAATTTTTAAATCTCGTTTGATTTTTTCCCTATACGCGATACATCCCTTAAATCAACTTGCCCTATTTGGTCAAGATCAAGAATGCCAATATCTCTAACTTCTTATAAAAACATTCCGGGCGTTAACTGAATGAGTTCTTCGCAGCTATCCGCTAAAAAGGTAATAGGCCTCGATTGATCACAGCTTCGCAATCCGCAAGAATTGTCATCATTTCTTCATAACTTACAGAAAACTTTATAAGTGTAAAATGTTTAAACGTTTAAACGTCTAAACGTGTAAACGTTTCAGTACACCAGACGTTCAGAACCCACCCCCCCCCTCACTACGGACTACGGTGCAGACGGAGGGTTCAATATCCATTTATTTTTTGCGTCGCTGCCTCTACTAATTTTTTCAAATCTAAGGTCTTCAGATTGTTATTCAAGCCGACAAAGTTTGTCCCGTTGTCGCTATATGTTATGAAACTTCAGGTAAATCGGAGAAGCAAAATCTATAAGGATAACTTCAAAGAACTTGAATGCAATCTTGATACGGTGAATGGAGAGATGTGTCTGTACAGCACTAAGCGGCTTTACAGGAAAACTACGATAAGCGATACACTTTCTAATAGCTTCTGTAATAGTTTTCCTACCGCGTATTACCCAATATTTTTCTCTTAGCAAGCTTAGTAATATCAAAACCCTGGTATGATATAATTCTCGATGTTTCTCTAGAATAATCAGTCTTACTAACTCATTTTTATCGGGTAATACTGTGGGACATCGAAAATTAAAAGTATTGTAATGAACTGTGTAGTATGCGCACTCCGTCTATAAGAGTGAGAGCGCGGGGCGAGTGAGGACATCAGGCGACCAGGTCATCCGTCACACCAGGCGACGGCAGCTCTCTCTCTCTCTCTCTTCTCACTAATAGCTTGCGCGATTGCGCGTGGCTGCGGTTCGGAGCCACTGATGGCGTCGCTGGCTCGCGACGATGCAGGAACGGTAGCGCGTACACGGCTATCGCAACCATCAAGGGGGTAGTCCAACTAAAGGACGCAGAAAAAAAAGAACTGGACCGAGTGCTACGGCACCTAATACCGGTAAATACCTGAACGCTAAAATTGGCGCGCATGCAGCCCCATTACATTGACACCCAGGGGCACCGTCCCATCAAACAGCGTCTCCGACGAATACCGGATAAACTCCTTCAGCAGGCTCATGCGGAAATTGACCGACTGCTCGAGGAGGGTATCGTAGAGCCGTCAGAAAGCGAAAAATAAGGTTCTGCATTGACTACCGGGCAGTCAACGCCATCATTAAAAAGGACGCATACCCACTTCCGCATATGGATGTCCTGCTGGACAATTTACGTGACGCGCGGTACCTGACTAAAATATACGAGATTACCTTATGGGCTAACGAACGCTTCGGCCACCTTCCAGAGAGATATGGACCTTGTTTTCGGGCCAGCGTGGCAACCGAACGTCTTCGTTTATATGGACGATATTATCGTCGCTACGAGGACCTTCGAGCAGCACCTTCACGAGGTGAAAGCGGTACTCATCCGCTTGAACGCGATTGGCTTGCAAATAAACAAGGAGAAATCTGAGTTTTGCTTCCCGGAGGTTAAGTACTTAGGGTACATCGTAGATGTGGACGGTCTACACACTGACTCCGACAAAATTCGCCCGGTGAGCGAATATCCAAGGCCTACCAACCTGAGACAATTGAGGGCCTTTCTAGGCATGGTCGGATGGTACGCTAGGTTCATAATGGACTTAACGGAAATCAAGCTGCCCCTCACTAAACTATTGAAGAAAAATATCCAGTGGCACTGGGGATCAACGCAACGATTTTTGTACAAAATGACCACAAGAACTGGGACATCCACCTCCCAGAGTTTGTATTTGCAGTAAACACAGCGGTGCACGCTAGCACCCAGACGTCGCCGGCACTTTTAAATTTTGGTCGGAATCCCCGAGAAATGCCGACGTATCGTCAGTCTCAAGGTTCAACGCTACAGGTGCAAACATTAACACCACTGGAATGGCAAAACCGCATGAAAAGATTGCCCGCCATCCACAATTTCGTAAGAAAACACCTGAGCGCCGAAATCAAAAACACGCCAAATACTATAACAAGGGTCACCGAGCGGAGACATTTGAGGTAGACGACATGGTATGTCGACGCAACCATGTTCTGTCGTCCGGTCCAAGCCAATTCTCAGCGACATTGGCCCCAAAATTAGTAGCTCCCTGTAAAATTACAAAAAAGATATCCCCCGTCATATTCGAAATCAAAGACATGAGTGACGGGAAAGCGACAAAGGCACATATACCAGACCTCAAGAGATATCATCAACATAATAGTAGTAATTTATCCACAGGTACCAACAGCGAGCAGCAGCATGTACCGAGTAAACGGACGAGGTAGAGGACTGCCTCCATCGGTCATGTCCGATCAGGCCGAGAGACCTGGGGACGCACAAATCCCCACATCCCTCGCGTACGGCCCAGAAGAAATGTGGGGGTCAATTTCCAGAAGCGTAACCGCACCGACGGTGCATATACGCAGAGATTCCCCCAACCGGTTCAACATTACTCTCGATATGGTGAAAGTAAGCGAGGCCCTCGAAGAGGTCCAGAAATCGCGGCTGAATTTAATCCAGTTCAGCCCCGATACAACGCAGGAGATCGCCGAGGAGGAATCGACGATGGAAATTATACCAATAGCAGAAGCGTCATTCGCCCTCTCGCTATTAGATACAAGTATACCAACCCTGGAGGACCCCGAAAATCCCACCCAATCCCAATCCCATACCGTTACCGACATCAACCCACACCATAATACCGAGAACTTAGAGGAGTTAGCTCACGATGAGTGCGCACGTCCGCAAAGACGTAAAACTACGATAGACACAGAGGAGAACACCTTTTACGACCGTCCGGAACGACGTAAAAATACCCATACCATTGACAACATCGATGGCGACCGTCCGGAACGACGTAAAACTACCGATAACGCAGAAAATAACACCTTCTGCGAACGTCCGCCAAGACGTAAAACTACGGAAATCGCACAACAACAGCAGTGCGCACGTCCGCAAAGATGTAAAACTACGGAAATCGCACAACAGCAGTTCGCCCGTCCGGAAAGACGTAAAGCTACCACAATAACATCAGGAAGAGAATACAGAGAGGAATTAGGCAGAGAAGAAAAAGAAGAAGAAATTGAAGAAAATCAGCAGAAAGTACAAGATACAAAACCGGCCAATGAGGAGGAAGATGGCTATGTTTCTGAAGCGGCCTCATATAAAACGGGACCATTAGAACCGTCTCGTACAAAGGTCCGAGTACAAAAAGACTTTACCCCGCACGACCAAATACATTCAGTCAGTCCGTTACCGTATAGGCCAGGGCCAAGAATTTTCAAGCGACCACCTCCCCAAAAGACACACACACCCAGAAGTGTGCAAAAAGTGGTGTATGTGAGCACCCGGGAACATGGTGACGTGCGATTATATCGCGGAGACTGATGCGCATTTATGCGGTCTGTCGCGACACAGCAGTCGGAGACGCAACTCCACCTAACCGCACACGATGCTCACGACACCACCGAGGAAAAATGCATCATCCCGTCGAAATATAAGAAGACGGCAGGTGCTGATGTCGAAAAATTCCACCAAGTAGCCCCACCACAAGAAATTACCCCATATCGCGCCCCTATACCGTCACTCCACCCCATAACCCCAAACATAGCATCGGAAGCAGAAAAAGATTTAACCCGATAGTTCACGATACCACCAGGAGAAAATAAAGAAACAGGAACAAGCCCTGTGGCCAGCTTGAACAACTCAGCAGAAGAGGAAACCATTGAGACAATTATCCCTGGAAACAAGAAGAAACTCCCAGGCTTAATGGACTCCCTTGTCGAACCACCCTCCAATTTTCTACCGCCCATACGGCCCGATCCTTCAATCCCCACAACGCGACTTTCAGGTCTCGGAAGTCTGCGAAATAAGTCCTTCACGGACCCAGCTGGGACTGAAGGCTCGGACCATGGCGAGGCAGCAGCAACGCACTGCTGGAATTGTAGCGAGGAAGGTCACCGCTACAACGCCTGCCCACACCCTAGGTCCAAGAAATTTTGTTACAGGTGTGACAGAGCTAACATAGACGTTCGCACATGCACGTCCTGCGTACGACGGACGACCCCTAGCGTTCCGTCTTGGGATGGGGAGAATGTTAGATGTGTACAGAAGACGACACGGTGGTGCCAGAAGGTATGGCGAACGTGAACGATGGAACAAGCCATCAGGTAAGCAGCAGCCGCTGCGGGAGCTCAGAAACCACTCCTTATAATCATACCGGGAGCGACACTCTATTTAAACAAATAGGCCGCCGGCGGCTGAGTTCCCACGCTGCCGCAGAACACACATATATAAATGGCACACATATAAATAAAGCCCAACCCATATGTATAGAATGGTGCGCGAACAGGAGTACATACACATAAATGGCGCGAACAGATGAAACTAAATATAAATGGCGCGCGAACAGGAGCACATAGGTATAAAAGGCGCGAAAAATGGCGCGCAGTTAGGGTTATACTATAACAAATAGCGCCCCAGTGAGATGTATCAACGTAGAAATTGAAGAAGAAGTAGTACCCCTGACGTTTTTCCCCTACGGCCATCCCCATGATTCCCCCACCACGTCCCAAGAGAGGAAACGTTACCCATATATCCCCATGGAAAATATATATGGAGTAAGCGCGGATCGTGTTAAGGGATGACCTGGAAAATTGAAAGAGAAAAGGATATTAGAGCCAACCCCTCAGCCGAGATACAGTGATGGTACGGCGTCGGTGGGTGAGGACGAAGGAAATAGCACCAGTTAGAAGAGCGCACAATGGTTCCCATAGTAACTAGGCTACTTGATCGCCCCACCAACACCGTACCAACCCCCAATAATTGGAACGTCACTAACGACGACAATTTTTTCCAGCTAATATTTTATTTTCAGATTAGTCTACGGGGGTGAATGTAAACAAGGATCAGACTGTCCAAATTTTAATTTAATTTTTAATTTAATTTTTATTTTTAATTTTTATTTTTTTTTTTATTTTTTTTTATTATTTTTTATTTTTTATTTCTTATTTTTTATTTTTTATTATTATTTTTATTTTTTATTTTTATTTTATTTTTATTTTTATTTTATTTTATTTTATTTTTGGATGGAATTGATTGGACTGTAAGACCAATAAAAAAAAAAAAAATATTTATTAATTTGTATATGGGCAGTCGACAGAAGTACAATTCAATTGTACTACTTTATTGTTGTAAATACTCTTTTTGTATAAATAAATGTTAATATTGTCATAATCCGATAAAGTCACTCGCGTAGTTCATTTCTCGTTCCCCGTCCCCTTCCCAGCGGAGTGCACAACCAGCAGCGTGGAAGAGTTCACATACACATGCACACAAATAGTAAGTAATAACCCGATTTTGGAGTTATAATATATATATATATATATATATATATATACATATATATATATATATATATATATATATATATTATTACATACATATACATGCGTGCTAATAACCCGATTTTGGAGTTATAATATATATACATGTGTATATATATATTATTACATACATATACATGCGCGCTAGAAGCCTTTCTACTTTCTCCTAAGCGTATACGAATATTAAGAAAATAACGTACCAGCACTTGTATTCTTACACACGCATGCATATATATATATGTGTATATATATATATATATATATATATATATATGCATGCGAATGTGTGTATATATCGTTATACAAGTGTACAATCATACGGACTTATATTAAATTCAAAAGGAAAATATTAAGGAATATTATTGAAATATGAATAAAATAATAGTACATAATGATTTATATGAATAATAATAAATATAATTATTGTCCTTATTATCCTCGTTATTATTCTTATAATGATTATTAATAATATGACGAATTCTTACTATGCTTAACTTAATCGAAAGAGTAGTTTAATAAAAATCTAAAAACATAATATAAATAAAACTTATTTAATTTTACAATACGATTATTAATAATTGCTTTACAGAATTACTATTTTCGAATAATAATAAATTTTAATTTTGTAATCATTAAAAATTAGACAAACCTAAATTACTAACAATAATATATTTAAAATACTTAAACAATATATGTTAACTAACTGATAACTATAATTATATAAGAATAATGTCGTAATTATAATTGAAATTACTATTCGAAATAATCATTTAAACAAAATATATGTAACGGCTTATAAACAAAGTTAATGTAATATGTTTCAACATTGTAAATCATGAGTATGTTATAAATAAATGCTGTAACTTCCTTGATTTTTAAGATATAATTACGATTCAAAAACATAAATTAACCATATTGTTATAGACTACGCTTGTTGGATTGGTAGGTTATTTTCTACAGTTTTAATATACAATGAATCAAATTTTTATTGTTTTTATAACTATAAGGTTTTACACCCTTAATTTAGGCAATTAATGTAAGCACGCAAAAGCGTGATAGAACTAATGTCTACTCAAAAAAATCTCTGTCTCGTCGAAGGCTCACGCTTTGCCTTATATACCATCAGCGGCGCGTTGCTGTCGCTCCTTCGATCATTTTCGTCAACCCGAAAGGGCATCGACGGCAATACAGTAGGCGAGCGTTTTCCTCAATCTCGCTTATGAGAGAGAGAAAGGCAATCAAAGGCCGAGCATTTTTCTCGAATTGAAATTTGTTAAACTTATAGAAGAATTGCTCGCTGCATACCTCGCAGCCAAATTGGCCTAGGTTCGACCTAGCGGTCTTACCTTACACGTAGGACCCTATTTCTCGAGACCAAGTCTCGCAGTTGGTCAATTAGGTTATAGAAAAACGCTAGAGCGAATCACCCACAAGCGCACCTTTCTAACGTTCATTTTTTTTTTATTTACACCGGAACTTATTAATTAATAGTTAGATCATTTATATCATTGCCCTTTTCTCTCTTTAGATTTTACCATCGAAATTCAATTTTGCTATATAAACTTCTAGTGTCTCTCTTAAACCTATTTACATTTGAACCTGAGTTTTACTTTACCGCGTGCTCGAGAAATTTTGCAGAAGCGCGCTCGCCTATGTTTACAAATTTGCCAAGTAGTTCATTTTCATTGATTTTAAAGCTTCTCTTGGCCATTTATATGCTTTCAAGCATCTAATTTAATGATTTTAATTCAACATAAAGATCTAAAATAATCGTACTTTCTTTTCTAATAATTAATAACTAGTAGTTGCAATTTTACCTAGTAAAAACATAACCTTGGAGCGTTTTATGCCCATTTTCTTTTTACATTATATATACATATAACCATGTACACATACACACATACACATATATACATAGATACATGTACGTATATATATACATATATATCTATACATATATATATATATATATATATATATATCTATACATATATATATATATATATATATATATATATATATATACATACACACAGATACACACATGCACATACACACACACACACGCGCGCGCGCGCGCACACACACACACACGTATATATATATATATATATATATATATATATATATGCATATAAATATAGTATTAGGTCATTCGTCTCTTCGGTTTTTCCTTTTGATAAATAATATTTCAATTCTTTGTTACGTTTACTATTCTCTCTGCACTTACGGAAACGTTTTCAGCGAAAAAAAATATAATATTTTAACGCCTTAATTAGAACGGAAAATGAAAGAAATGAACTTCGTTTATATTTATAGTTTTCCGTACAGAAAATAAATAAATAGATATTTTTACATATAAAATAAATATGCGGATACATATTATTTCGACAAAACCAAAATTACATCTTTTTTCTACCTCTAAATAAATAACGCAAAATAAATAATATATAAAGAAAATTCGGAGCTCTTGATTTTTAACTCATATTTTGCAATGATTAAAATTAACTATATAACATACTCATGCTAAATATGCGAGTATGTTTTTTATCATATAACGGAAAATTGATCTGGAAAAGCTAATGAGTACGAGCTCGCGCTGTACTCGTCCCCCATATGCTTCGGAAAACTCGTAATTCATCCCCCACCTCTGCAAGACTTGCATAGGACTAATGCAACTATATTTTTAAGAGATGACAAGCAGACGAGATATCATGAGCCTATGGTTCAAAACTGTTTTTTACAACTTTTCCATAAGCGCAATGTAAGATTTTTCGAATATAAAGAGGTGGAAAAACGCCGCCAGCATACCATTTCGGGATCCTTCCAGAGACGCCGTGATCGTAGAGTAAGCATTAGCGGTATATCTGATGCATTGGTGTTCTTGGCATGTACAACGCTATTATAGCAATATACCAACATCTTGTGCATTGAAAGACCGCAAATCCGCGTGCTTTTCCGTACCATTCGTGGTCTATGGGAAAACCGCTTTATGCAGTACCCCAGTATACGTTTGCGCGGAAAGTCCCAGGAACTGACAAGGCGTCCTGAGAGGTCTGTCAGTTCGGCGCTGCGATCCTTCGCATTTCTAATATATTAAACGTCCGGCTGAGCGCTCTCAGCGGTAATTCGAGGTATATACTACAGGACGCGAAAACTGACGCCATCGGCCTCAGGCTAGTGGAACACGGTGACATTATAACGACGTGTACAACCGCTGTATTATACGCCTGCTACATCGCCTCACTGCGTGCTGAGGAAATCGACCACTGCAATTTCAGTCCGCGTTTTATAATAGTAAAGTATACTCGCTGTAAAGGAAAATTTGAAAAAAATTGGAAGTGAGTATTTTGTTTATATTATTGGTAATTAATTCCTTTCTCGAGTGTTCGGGGTGTCACATATACTGCCGGGCTACTATGCGACTGCCAATCTCGACGTACGTAGACATCGTCACGTCCCACGCGAGATTCCGCACCCGACGCTAAACCGTTATCCGCGTCCGCCGACCCGATGACACGCCCGAAGGTCATACCACGCGACACACATATATACACATCATACCGCACCTACCTTCCTGGCCTGATGACGATGGCGCTGGGCCCGTTGTGGAGGGGCGGGCAGGGTGGATGATTAGCGGCGCACCGGGTCTGGAACGGCGTTGATACACGCGGGGATGTCCGGTTGCCTCTTTTTCCAAGCGCTATACCGTTCTTCTTCTCTACCACTATCTCGCACCTCCTTATACTTCTTGTTGCCCTTCCGCACGACTGCTTCTTTGCTGCTTCTTTTACTCCTCACTCTCCCTTTTCCTCAATCCCTGCTCCTTTTCCCTCTATCGTTACCTTTTCGTCTCTTTTTCGGCCGTAAACCTTCTCTCTCTCTTCCCTGACTCTTCACCTTCTTTCTACCGTTGCTTTCCTTTCGTCATCCTAGGCCAGAGTGAGCGCGCCGCGTGTTTCAGCAGCAACAAAGCAAAGAAAGGAAAAGAAATAAAAGGGGAGGGGTTCACACGTTGGCGGGGATACGCAATCTCGCGCGGGACGTGACGATGTCTACGTACGTCTAGAGTGGCAAGTCGTGCGGTAGCTCGGCGGTATATGTGTTTGTGGGAATAGATCTACATAGGTTTCTGTGATGACGGCACTGTGGAAATAAATTCGTTGTTAACAGATTCCATGTTTTTTTTCCCTCGACCCTTATCCCTAATATTTCATGGTTTGGTTTTTTGGCGTGTTGTTACTTTTTCTCTTATAGGACGGCTCAGCCCCCCCCCTGGGAGATGACGGAAGGAGTAGGTGGGGATTTTATTAATAAGCTTCAAGTTTGTGTGCGCCAAGTGATAGAGTGCCAGTAGTTATTGATAGTTCATAAACCTAAGTCGGTTTTATCGCATCACAAAATGGCGACCAACGTGGGGCTCGATCGGACTAAAAGAAAAAACTAAATTCATTACCACATGGTGACTTGCAACTGCTTGCGAGTGGAAGCAACCATAGCCGCGGTGAATCGTGCGGATGGATGTCTCGAACTCTAATCGTGCAGAGAGTGTGAAAAGCAACGGCCGGCATAATATCGCATATACGGTGATGTGTATGTGTGCGAGTGGTATGCTTATACTGCGTTTTCGGAGAAATTAGGCACGACATTGTAGCATAGGTTTAACTAATAATATTGTTGTCGCACAAACAAATTTAATATTAATAAAATTGTTGTTCTTGATAATGTTGTGATAAGTTCGTGAAATTTCCGAAATTAAATTAGTTGAAAACCGGGCATGCGATAAAAATAGTCTGTGAAAATGAAATTATGAATTACGGTATTATATAAAATTAAGTTACTTAAGCTTAGTAGTAATCTATATAATAGTTTCGATATGTTTTTTTTTTAAAAGAAAGGAAAAGATTAATCCTAATAAAAAAAGTAGTCTAGGACGCGATAAATTTTTTTTTATTCAATTCAATTCTCGGCAGTTTAAGGGAGCGGCATAAGTTTTTTTTCAATAAATTCCGATATAGATACAGATTTCATAAATTTTGACAATAACTTTGTATGTAACGAGTGTTAAGAATCTATTTAGCTAAAATTGTATAAATTCATTCTGGAATACATTCTTAAAAAAAAAATGAAAAAAAAAATGATATTTTCTTTGCATTCGTAAGACAATTGAGATTTCCAACTCTTAACTTAGATCGGAGAGCCTGATTGCAGATGCACATAAATAGATTTGACAAGTCTCTACAAAGGTAGTTAGCTTATGTTAGGAAAATAGAAGTACCAAAAATTCCTATTTTAAAATTGATGAGGAATAACAACAATCCGAGACTCAGTGTTTGCTTAAAGAAAAAAAAATTCGATTGATTTTTATTTTTCCCCAATTGTATAGTTAAATAAATTGAATAAATTTTGATAATCACTAAGCAAAATAATAACAAAGCAGGAATAATTAAAGAATTAAGGCTTAAATTATAAATTTGATACAAAGGGAAATTATCAAGAAGAAAAACGCATGCACGATATTACTAATTCTGTAACGAAACACAGGTATGCAGTAAATCTAAATAAAATTCTTATTTTCTGTAATAATATATTAAGTTGAACTATTATAAAGAAATGTATTTGAATTTTCCATTTTCATTCCATTCCATTCCCATCGATCTACTCACGGCCGAACGGAAATATATTCACGAGCGGAGTTCGAACGTTGGAAGGGAAGATGTATTTATTTGTGATTTAATTATTTATTTATCAATGTTTATTGTGGATAATTACAATAAAAATAATCAGAATTTGGGAAATGATACAGCAGGCATACGTTAACTAACAATCCTGGGAATTAAAAACACAGCGTCACATATTAAATTAATTATTAAAAAAATATTAAACAAATAAATAAACAAGCCAACAGATTAGCTAACACCTTTCTTGTGCACTTTCGTTTTACAATAATTTAAAGAAGCAGGGAATTTTATGCAGTTATTTAGATTTAATCGTAATTCTCCGTGAAAATTAGGCACATTTACACTTACGAAACTTTAAAGATCGGTCAATGAGATTTCAATTAATTCAATTAATTCAATTTATAGTTCAATTTCAATAAAATGTTCGATCGACCACAAAATTCGACTCGATAAGGGAGAAAATTTCGGAATTTTTCGACTCTGTTCGCCGTCTCGATAAATTCACGTCACTGCGTTCCACCTATGATCGCCGACCGACTCGCCCGTAATAACAAGTTGTCAGGTCAACCGTTTTACTCACGCGCGTTGGGATTATGGAAATTTTACTTGAGATTGAAAGTTTACTATTTATATTAATATTATTATGATCAACTATTTACAATTTCTTCTACTACGGCGAGGCTCTGCGACAACGGACAATGCAGTGAATTGCCATGCGGCGGTGCATATACTAGGAGGCGATTGCAGTATCATTTGTTAAAAACACAGTTTCCACTTAGTGATCAATAATAATAATATTAATTACACTAACACATACAAGTTCTTATCATTCTAATTATAATGAATGTATTGTTTATGTGTGATAAGTATTCTAACGAGGGTCGTACTATACAATAAGGTGTCGTTGGCGATGTGGCGGTTAGGTATCAGCCGCCGTAGAATTGAGAAGTATAGTGAAGTTAGAGAACGACAGTTAGCAGTTGTCTTTAGAATACAGCTTGGGCAAGAGAGAGAGAGAGAGAGAGAGAGAGAGAGAGAGAGAGAGAGAGAGAGAGAGAGAGAGAGAGAGTGAAGCGTTAGTAGAAAAGAACATCAGTTTTTAGAATATAATATTGTTATATCTTTTGTTCAATTTGAATATTTTTGATGGAAAGTTTTTTGGAAATTTTCATGGAATTTTTTTCTAAGACGGAAAATAACCAAGGCCAACATTTTAGTAAGGAGAGGTATTATTTTATCTACGAGACCAGTTCAATAAGCCAAAACAAATTGTAAGAAAGGATACCGCATACATATAGGTTAACTGAAACATGGAATCGTATATATTGTATCTACTGTTTTGTTTGGTACTCTCTACATTAGTGCACACCTACTACCAGAAAATTAAACCAGTCAAACTTATAATACGCGATAGTTAATTTTGAGTTATCTGATTGTTCGTATCGGTAAAATTTACCTTGTTTCAGTCATATTATATTATCAATGACTTTTAGCTCGACACTATATTACAGGCGCACACTTAGCTAGATGAAATAATGTATTAAAATAAGCTTGAACTCTAAATAAGATTATAATTAATTTTATAAATTATTAAACTTATATATATATATATATATATATATATATATATATATATATATATATATATATTGTATTATACATATTATATATACACATTTTAAATACGGTTTCTATTGAAAAATATTGTACGGGCGGTTGATTACGATAACCCGTTGCCTCAAGACGATTTCTATTGACAGTTGATAGAAATCGAGATCCAAGTATGAGAAAATCAATTTCTATGAGAAGATTCGTGGTGGGACGGTAAAATACGATATCTAGGTTTTTTCGAAGGACTTCTACGGGGAGTATTGTATTTAGTCGTTAGGAAGCGATGTCTAGCTTTCTCGAGATGACTTCTACTGGGACTATCGTGTTTAGTTGATCATCAACTTCTACGGGGAAATTCGTTTTCAGTCAGTAAAGACGATGTCCATGTATGGCGGGCCGATTTCTACGGGGAGTATTGTGTTTACTTGATAGAAAACGATGTTCAGGTATGTCGGGATAACTTCTACAGGGAGTTTCATGTTCGGATGATAGAATGCGATTTGCAGATGATTTCGAACGACTTCTACGGGGAGTTTCGTGTATAGTTGGTGGGAAACAATGTCCAGGAATGTTAGTACGACTTCTGTGAAGAGAGTTGTATTCTATCATTCGAACACGCACAATTCCAGCAAGAATCGTCCTGGGATACCTGGACATTGTATTCTGCCACCTCAAAACAAAACTTCACCAGACATTTTCTATAGTCCGAACATGGTATTCTCCATAAACGTTTCCTCGAGACACTTGGAAATCTTTTTCTGGCGCTCGAACTCAGAAGTATAATTTTCTCCATCGAAGCCGTATTGAATATGCATATACATATTGTATAAAATGGTCGGCAAAATATCAATTTTTTGAAGTGGACGCTACATTAAAACAGCTATTTATACAGAAGTGACGACAGTAAATTACGGTCAATTATTTATAAAAATATAGATTTATATATATAGAGTACTTTTTTACTTAGATATTATTGAATTGTTACGGGGAATGCTAGTATATATATATATATATATATATATATATATATTTGAATATCAAAGTTGGAAATTTTAATTTTATTTAATATTAAAACCTATTTCTTCTCAGACATATATTAAACTTCTAATATACGTATAGTGGACCCTGCCGCCTCGGCCGTATTCCTTATAATATATAATTATATTATATTTAAATGTCTATTTATTTACTAATAATTTATAAGTTATAATTAAGTAAAGCCAGTGAACAAAACTGAGAGATTAGTAATCGGAACTTTATTATAAATGTAAAATTTTTATTATGAGAGTGAGACAGCGTGCTTGACTGATCAAGCGCGTTGGATTGAGAGAGAGAGAGAGAGAGAGAGAGAGCGCGACCGACGACTTACTTGTTGGAGTGACAGAGAAAGGAGATATATAGCCGCGCGCGGTAAAGTGAGTAACAGAGAGCATGCTTGTCTAAATGTTGCTGAGTGATATATATATATATATATATATATATATATATATATACTCTAGGTATACGCATACATTTGCGTGTATGTATCCATCACTGCAGACGTATGCAACCTCACATAAATGTATACGTATTTCATTTCCTCACTTTACATGCACGCGCGCTCTCCTTAGATTTTACTAAAAATTCTATTTTTAATTGTTTAAACAATACATTGTTTATAAATAACTATTGAACAATAATCCTTAAATATTTACATATTCGTTCGTACAACTTACTACATTTACTACTACAGAGCCATCCGAGAGTCCGTGGAGCAGTTCCCCCGTAATAGTGCCTAAAAAGGGCGGGAACAGGGAGAAAAAATCAACAGGGAGAAATCCTAGTTTAGCTGCCCGGAGGTCAAATCCCTTGGATACATTTTAGACGAGGACGGGCTCCGCACGGATCCGGAAAAAATTCGTCCCGTAAGCGAATAACCGAAGCCTACTAATCTGAGAAAATTACGGGCCTTTTTAGGCATGGTCGGATGGTATACTCGGTTCATAAAAGACCTTCCAAAGATCAAGCTGCCCCTCACGAAGCTGTTGAAAAAAAAATTTACTAAACAGCAAGGAGATCACCGCCTTAGCTGTCCCACAAAAGAGCCTTTTTCAGTATAAGCGACTGCCTTATGGACTGACAAATGCCACCGCCACATTTCAGAGAGGTATGGATCTCGTCTTCGGACCGGAGTCGCAACCATACGTCTTTGTTTACATAGACGACATCATTGTCGCCAGGAAGACTTTCGAGCAGCATATTCGAGAACTAATGGCGGTGATACTCAGTTCCTAAAAGACCTTGCAAAGATCAACCTGCGCCTCACAAAACTATTGTAAAAAATGTGAAATGGCCCCAGGGGACAGGCGCAACAGGAAGCTTTTGATAAGTTCCGCATAATGTTGATGCAAGCGCCGGTGCTAGCGCGCCCCGTGTAAAAGGAACCTTATACCTTTCAAATAGACGCAAGTAACTACGCCCTCGGGGCGGTGCTCAGCCAAAACAATCTAGGCGAAGAGCATCCAATCGCGTACGCAAGCGGGACACTTACTCAGGCAGAATCAAATTACACGGTCACCGAAAAGGAATGTTTAGCTGTCTTATGGGACGTGTCAAAATTTCGCGGTTACTTGCTAGGTGAAAAATTCACTGTCATAACAGAGTACAGTAGCCTAAAATGGCTCCACACACTCAAGGAACTGCCACGCCGCCTAGTAAGATGGGCGACTAGCAAGATGGGAGCATTACATCATGTACCAGATGCCCAGTCAAGACCCCCCAACACCCCGAATTCTCTACCAAAACCCTCACGACCATCGAGGAAAATAACTGGTACAAAAGTAAAGCCCTAATGATACACGTTGTTTCAGCAACATAACTCGCCAAGAAGAGAGAAGATGAAAAGGCGGTAGACTCACGTCACTTACATTGCGAAGCACAAGAAGAAGCGTGCAATACAGAACGAAGCGTTAGACTATAAGATATTCTTACTTTTAGTGTGGGTCAAAAAGCAAACCGTTAGAAGTAACATTAGCATTAGGATTACGATAGGTAGAAACATCAATTAAAATACTAAATTAGACATAGGTTTAGATTAGAAGTGGATTAGATTTGATTTAGATTAATAAACATTAGAGTTCTTACCGTTTTAGGATTAACCGTTATCAATTAACAATAGGAATAACAATAACAACATAGGTTTATATAGAGTCACCATACAATAACTTCAACTTGTGTAAACACGAGCGGGTGTAATCAATAACTTTTAATAATCAATAACTTATCATATCCTCACCGTTATCAGCTCAACATCACAAAGAGATAGCGTGTGTGCGTAAGCAAGCACACATAGACACATACAGGCAGATACGGCTACGTGAGTAAGCCGCATTACACGATAAGTGTAATGCCAAAACTCGCGTTACAATATATATATTATACATGATATGTTATCTTCAGAGAGAGATGTTTTGTGTTGAAAATGACCGTACGTTCATCAATAAATTATATTTTAAAAAAAAGTTTCTTGTTATATTTTCTCATATTAAGAACTTTTATTGCATATGTTTACGTACCTATATTTCGAGAAGAGTGTACGATTTGTATCATAAATAATTACTGAATGTGTGTAATTAAAATAAGGTCATATGAAAAAATAAATGCACTTACTAATAGCTACAGCACTATTAATTTGAATTTCTTCTTGTTCTGCTCTTGTTCTCCAGAGGAATCCAAACCAATGTTTTTTTGTATTCAAGTCTCTTTCCAAATTTGCTAGTTTTTCTACCTAGATATTAATCCCAAAATCTTCATCAAATTAGAATTAAAAATATCTTAATTACACTAATTTTAAATTACAAGAAAATTAAAAAAATTTTTTAGTTATTAAAAAAGTAATTAGTAGCATTAAATGCATAACTGTGAATAAGTATACACGCTATGCTACAGATTATTCATTGGTCATTGTTGCCGGTGGATAGGAGAGGGAACGGGGGAAAATCAATCTTAAAAAAAAAAAACGCTTTGATATTCTTTGATTCCTTTTTTTGTTTTCATTTAATGAATTTCACAAACATAGCAGTTTACTTGTTTCACGTTGTAGCTTACTCTCGAGAATTAACAAAATTTAATAAAACTATTGCTTTGATTAATAAATGAGCCCGCGCGTTTAAGAAAGGCACGCTCGCTTAACAAAAAGAAGTCACTTTATTAACAAAAGACTAAAGACTAAAGAGCGGCGACTAATGATACCGTAATTCAGTGAGTTCGATTCTTTGAAGCATGCAGTTGTTTCTCGGTGATCGATGTTAATGGTGATATCGACTTCTGCGTCGTTGGCGCATAGCTGCCCGTCGGTTACTAACATGTAAGACACAATTGGTATGATCGCCGACTGGACCATCTTTTCCGGTTGGTGGAAAATGTATAATTTTCTTCCCGCCGGATCTACCAAAGCTGGCAATATTTTACCTTGTCTTGTATTATTGCAATTGGATGCGAATGAGTGACTTCTCTCCCTCGTATAGTGATGTTTGGCACACGTGGGGAGTGATCGATATACGTGTCACTAGTTTATGGACTCATACAACTAGGGGTTTTGCTGTTGACTCCATTCTCCGCTCCCCATCTTAGTTTTCCGACACAAATCTATTGGGACCACAACGTGTGTAGTTAGCGGTTCTCACATCATTCTCTCCGCAGTTAAAATAGTTTAACCTGCGTTCATCAGAGCATCGATCTACCCAGTGACCTGGTCTGCTGTAGATATAGCATGGTCGATGATCTGATCTAGTGCTGTTTCTCCTAGGCTCTCTATTTGAGGCCTATCTCAACGCTGTCTGCCACGATTAGTTGATCCGTTACAACTAGTTGCTCTATCTCGTTTATCTTCCGAACGTGGCCATGTATATTGGTATCGATTTCTCGTATCGCAGTACGATGCCTTGCGCCGAGTATGCGACCAAGATGGCGGCGAACTCGGCAGCTCTCAAGACAACGTGTTACGATGCGCGTCCTTGCACTCCTCGAGATTGTTGCCGTGGCTTGGAGACGACCACGATCGTCCGTCGCTGGTAGAGTGTAGCCGGAAAGTACAAAGTACAAGTACGGGTGGTCAAAGGTGCTCGGCACGAGCAGTTTCAGTTTTCGTTCTCTCTACTCGGTGGTTCGACCGAAATTCTTGTGCGCGTCGCGCTTTAATGTCGCATCTCTGTAGATTACCCTCAATAACGATATATTGAACTACTGTAAATACTCGACCGTCGAAAAAGACGATTAGAATATATATATATATATATATATATATATATATATATATATATATATATATATATATCTATATGTAAGTGAGCTTTCCTACGATTTTTATCTCTGCTTTTATTTATCACGCGGGTACTTACATATGAACTAAAAATTATCATGGTGAATAATAATCATAATCTGAATTAAACATGTATTATATAAGCCAAATTATCGAACGTACGCGCATAATATTTCCTACTGTTACTAATTGATTTATACGTGCGAGTAAATCTAAAGATGGAAGTTGAACTATACGCATGGGAACACTTTTTGTACACGATTTGTAATCAAGAACTAAGGTGAACTTTCAATTTGGTTAAAAAATATTTATTTATCATCAATATTTATATCGTCTCCTTCAAACTAATCCCTCTAAGATATGATACAGTTGTAACAGCTCTTTCTCCCATCTTCTAAGCATTAATGATCAGCAATTTTGGTATAGCCTTGAGTTTTTGCAGCAATGCCGCCTTTATCTCCTCAATCGTAGTAAAAGGCCATCCTTTCATGGCTCTTTTCAGTTTTGTAAACATGAAAACGTTACACGAGAGCAAAATCTACTGAATAAGACAGCTGAGCTATTATATTGACGATTAATGTATTAATATTGACGAAAACATTCTGAACAAACATTGACGTTGGCAATGTGGAAAACCAACTCGTTTTTCCACAATTCCGAACGTTTTTTTCGTTTTCTTACACTCAAATGACATACAATTTCAATTCAATACTATTGATTAATTGTACAACTTTGCGGTAAGAACTCTTGATGGTCTATGCCATGATATTCCAAGAAAAATAAAGACATTTCATCCAATTTCCCGTGTTTTTTTTGGTTTGGGTGATCAACAATGCTTCCATGGAGATGATCAAACGTGAGTTTGATCATCAGATGTTATAACCATATACCCACGTTTTATTACCTGTTATGACTCTTTCGAGAAAATCTAAGGCAACGTTGGTCATTAACATCGCCCGAATGACGCTTACTCGACACGAGAACAGTCGGCGTGGCGTAAAATTTTGACGCAGTACTTAAACGGATTACAGCTCCAACTGACGAAATACTATAATTGGTGTGCGGTTTCAATTCCCCATCCCTTATCATGCATTGTCGCCAGCCTGTCACATAATTATATAGATAAATAAACATAAACATATACATATTAAGACGCGCACATATATGCATGCTACTACTGGAGACAGAGCCTAGGGACGCTGGATAGAAAACGCAGGCGGCGTTTGCAAACTCCATCACAGCCCCCCCCTCCAGACGCTAGTAGCCGGAGAGTGGCAGTTCAATCCTGTATCTATCTTTCAGATTACCCATCGTGTCAGGAGTGGGGCTACTGAAGATAAAACATTAACTGAAGAACGCTGTAAACAAGGAGACGAATGAGATTTATGACAGGAGATAATAAAGGCGGGTACAGCTGGGCAGTCTTAGTACACGGAATGTGAGCACGCTTTTGATGCGACCAGAAAATTATTACTCTACGGACATCCTTACTCGAGTCTTAACCGGGCATTGTAGGAGTGATCACTTCCATTGTAGCGCTGAGGGCCATTTTCCTGGGGCGATCTACTTTTCTTCCCAACAGGAGTATGCCTCAGTGGTAGGCGGATTCGCTATCATACGGCTTTGCAGGAGTTCGCGTTACTCCTTTTTCAATGGATTACGGCTCACTTACGATAAGGTCTCCCTTATTTACGCGGCGCGATATCTACTTTCGACTTCGTTGCATTGTCCATGGGTATATCGATTCGCACGGTTGTACCGGAATTACAATCAGATGCATCGTCGGAGCGCTATACGCTCACCTATAGTGTTACAATATTAGTACACTCTCTTACCTAAACATTACAATCAGACACATTGAAATCACGTTCATCACCCGAGGGCTCTTCCTTGCTAGAACCACCGTTGTCTTCGAGGTCGTTGCCTTTAATATATGGTTTCAAATCGGTGACGTGATGCTTATCGGCAGCTCTTCCTGTAGAATCGACATTTCTGCCGAGTTTGGCTGTGATGGTAAAAGGCACGTAAAATTTCCGGGAAAAGTTATCCCTAACGTCTTCTGTGATACAAGAAAATATGCAATCATGCTACCATAAGCCATCGTCGATCACATAATGGACATTCTGACGACTCGCATTATAATAGCAAGCTTGCTTTATCTATGCCTGCTGAGAGTTCACAAACCAATACGTCGTAGATATAAGCGAAAAAAATATAACATACATGGAAAAGATGAAATGACAGGCTGATCTTGCAGAAATGATTCCTTACTCTAGGAGAATAAAGGTTTTCATTATTTACGCACTGTATTCATCAACATTTGCATGGGCTATTCCAGTAAATTCAATGAGTGACAGCGATGTTACTATGGCTATGAAGAGATGTTGAAACCAGGACAATTACTATCAAATCTACAAACGGATCAAGGAAAAGAATATTAGAACTCTCACTTTGAAACTCTCGAGAAATAGTATGAGATAAATCTATATTCTTAACACAGTAATCTTATTGAAAATATATGAGTACGATTGATCAGAATATTACAAAATGCAATGTGGATACAATTCAGTAAACAGGGAAACTATAAATGGATGGATATACTACCAGATTTTCTCAAAGTTTGTAATTCAAGAGAGCATCAAAGAATGCAGCCTTCAAATGTAACCAAAGCAAATTCAAAATAGATAAAGAAGCATTTTCGAGTCAAAAAGATAACTATGAGAAAAGGAAAATACAAAGTTGGAAAGAATGTACGAATAAATAAAATAAAATATTTGCAAAAGTATATACACGAAACTGGTCAACTGAAATTTTCACAATAACAAGATTTGTAAAATCTAATGGAATAACCTATTTCATTAAAGATTATTATAATAAACCTATCAGTGGTGGCTTTTATGAGAGTGAAATTCAAAAAACTAAGTATCCTTAAATTTATCTAGTGGAAAAAGTATTAACGTACTAAGTGGAATGTCTAGTAGTGAAGATTCCGTTGTGAACATAATAGTTAGATAGATATAAATGAAGTTTTTTGATTCAATTATTATATAAGTCAAATTAATAAATAATTCTTAATTATGTACGAATAAATTTAAGGGCATAATTTTCAATGTCAATAATTAAAATTTCAATAAGTCAAAATTTCAATAAGAAAAGAAAATTGCAATATGTTTATAATTTGATTTATTTATGTAATTATTATGCATAAATGTATAACTTTATTCATTGACAAATAAATGATTTTTTAGCATGAAATATATTTAGTTATTGAATTATATGTTAGGAAGTACACGCATTGAATTTAAAACAATTTCGACCATGATAAATTAAAATTAAACATTTTATTTGACGTATTCGCAAGATTTGTGAAAAATTTTTGATACTTTAACATCACTGATGATATTTTTTCTGGTAAAAATATTTGAAGCTATCGTCAAGTTCTGCGATAATTTTCGCACCCAATCGAATGTTGACTAGCTTAAGAGCACTCGCGATTTCTTGATGATATTTTCCATTCTGTAGATTTCTTCCTTGATAGGAACTTGCATTCGGTAATGTTATGAATCGTCGCTAGATCTATTTTATATAATAAAAAAAGAAATGAATAAATCAAAATTACGTATATTATTCTTTTTTTGTAGAGAACATAAATTTATATTTTACATTGAAAATTAGTTAGGTCTTGATTTATTTTGATGAAGAAAGTAGTTTCGTTCGACTTGCTTCGAATGCTCGAATCAGTTTCATCATCATCGGTCTGCCTATATAATTCATTACCCACTTTAACTTATTCCCTTTCTGTTGAGCTTATACACTGCAGCATTTACAAGATTTCATCGGGATTCCACTCATCCATTATTTCAAGTGATACATCAGGTTCTATGATTTCATTGCGATAAAGCGTCACCTCCTCACGTGTCACTCTGTTTTCATGGGTTTCATTATGCCCCCTCTCTTATTCTACATGCGCTACTACACGGATTACCCTAGATTTATTACTGATTGTATTTCTTCGTTCTTCTAGACCATCGCCTACCCCGACTCAAACTGCTCTTTTATTAGTCGCTAAGTAAGCGTTCTTATCTCCATCTCTCTCTTTTAGATCTTCTGCTTCGTTTAAAATTTTCTCTCTATTGCAAATGCAGCTGCGCCATCTGCTCTTCCATAATTCATTAGTGTTCCCATGGTGAAGTATCTGTACCATTTATTCGTATGAATCTTTTATAGTCATACGGACTCCAATAAATTTTTTTCTGTTTTTCAGAATACACTACATGTAGTTTAGAAGGGGTGTTACACTGCTCGCGATGTATAATGACTAAGTGATCAAAACATGTTCGATAATCTTCAAATGTAATTGTCTTCTTTCGACGTTCGATTATATTCCTTACATTTTTTACTATTTCTCCTTCATCTATTACAATACGAGAGAGGATTGATAAGTTTCCGGCCTTACAAAGGAAAACAACGTTTTTTTTATTGTAAATAATTTATCCAATTTTACCAATTTCAATTATTATACATTAAATGTTCTAAATCCTTCGATTTATCATTCTCGAAAATTAATTCTCACAAAAGTGACAATGTATTATTATTATTATAATCAATTTAATGATTTTTTGCTTTTTCCATCATTATATTAAAAATCTGCCAAATCCTTACATTTATCATTAAGGAAACACAATTTTTGTACATTTGACTATTTATTATTAGAATCAATATGTCATCTAATTTTCCACATTCGGTCATTATATTCAAAGTTTTCCCATCATTTGATTGATTTTTCCGAAATAATATACTTTTAAATAACATAAATATATAGACTCTAAGATAAAAGTACATAATCATAATGTTGCGTCCAGCAACTATATCGGATATATATATATATATATATATATATATATATATATATATACACACATATATATGTATGAATATACATATATATATATATATATATATATATATATATATGTGTATATATATATATGTATGTATGAATATACATATATCTATATGTATATATACGAGTATAACTGTTTACACAAGTGGTCATTCCCTTGCAGTTTTTCAAGCCCGGGAATGTACGTGGATTTCGAGCGAGGAGGAGAGTGAGATAGAAATAGAGAGGAAGAAAGAAGTAAAAGGGCGAGAGTTCAGCAACGTCACGATGGCACTGTCCATCATAAAAAAAGGTATATATATTATAACCCCAAAATCGGGTTATTACTTACTATTTGTGTGCATGTGTGCGTGGACTCTTCCACGATGCTGGTTGTACACTCCGCTGGAAAGGGGACGGGGAACGAGAAATGAACCACGCGAGTGACTTTATCGGATTATGACACTATTAACATTTATTTATACAACAAGACTATTTACAACAATAATGTAGTACATACGATATGGACTGGTTGCGGGTTCCGCGACGCTACGTTAATTATTTATAAAACTACGCAATCGTACAAACTACACAGGGACGGGGGAAACGGAACGGGACGTTTTCGACATAACACACGTTGGAACGACGGTACATTAGAAGGTTACATACTATAGATTACATGCGACTCACACGCGAAATCATTTACTACCGCATAAAATTACAAAAGGGAATAACGATAGAGTCTACGTGGCTATGCGCGATATACACCTGACAATTGAGATTAGGCGGACGCGGCAGTGGGACAAGAGCCTAGCTATATGCACGTATGAATAATTACAACAAGGAGTATAAGGCTACTTGCCGCCGACGACGACGATGCTGTTAATTATTTATCTTGTATTATTTTGAATATTATTATCAGGATCATTATTATTAAGATTTTTATTATTATTATTAATAGTATCATTATTATTACAATTATTATTTTTGGTATTAATATTATTCTTCATATTTTTGACGCGTATTCACCATCAAAAAATGTACTAGTTCATACGAGTAGTTATTACAATTAATCAATTATTATTAGTAACTTTATAATTATTACTATATTTTCTATTAAATATTAAATAATGTTAGTAATTTATAATTCGTGACGACGCCTAGGTTGGTTTACATGTAGTTTATATGAAAAGTCTTTGTCGAGCGTAGTTTAGAACCAAAGAGAAAGCGATAATCAAAATAATATTTGTACGAGATAAAGTACAACATATCTATAATAAAAAAAAACGTCTCTTCATCTCTCCCACTACCATGTATTTTCCCAGCGGGGAAAAATTCGTCGGCTTCGCGCTCCGACTATAAATACGGGCCCGCTGGACTGCGAAAAAAAAGACTGCCGGTCGTGTTTGTACCGAGTAAAACAATGTTCTTGTACCATATAGAATAAAAGTAAGGATGTTATATTACAAAGTTTTGCTTCTAAAAACCTTTCCTTCCGCGATATGCGTGCTTATTTTTAGAGCAGGAGACACGGGCCTAGGAGACAGAAAACTGTCGCTGGACTCGTAGACTCCGCTAAAAATAAGCGTGACGGCCTAAGGCAATAGTGGGAGTCCGAAAGCGTGCCGCTGCTACCCTTAGAAGATATCGGAGCCGTTGTCGCTCCGAATCCGACACGTTGGGGTACGAGCCACCCGGACGTGGCCTTAACTCGCATCGAACCGCACCGCGTCACGCCGCGCCCTCGCGCGAAAAGTATCCGCGATCCGCCCTGCGTGACTAGATTAATCAAACCTTCAGAGAGAATATGCAAAGACGATAAATCTACCTTGAGAAGTACTTAAATTGTCACATAACTTCTTGCACGAGTTGAAAGAATGACAAAACACCGATAATAACAAAATTATGTGTTCAAAGCCTTGTCTACAGGAATAAACATAATAGAAATTTATACACAAGATATATCTATACCTATATATATATATATATATATATATATATATATATATATATTACTTAATCAATCAAATGATTACTATTTTCAATTTGTGTAAAAGTCAGATCTTTGCTTATATATGATTTAAAAATTATTTCTAAAAGTTCTATAATTTTTAATTTAGAATATTAAAACGATTTTATAAACACACACACACACACACACACACACACACACACACACACACACACACACAGAGAGAGAGAGAGAGAGAGAGAGAGAGAGAGAGAGAGAGAGAGAGAGAGAGAGAGAGAGAGTAGCTGGGGCTCAGGCAATATGGGCATCTGATTATTGACTGTCGTTAAGTATCGGACTTTACTAGTCAAATTTAAGTTCGTCAATGGTCCAAGTTGGATTAACCGAATTTTTCGGAGTCTTTTAACAAAACAGTGGTCTTCTATTTCTTTGAAGGAAAAAATTGAACTCTTAAATTACAATCCTTCAAATAATATGATATAATATGTTCAAATAAATAAATAATATCTTGGTATACCTAATTGTTATTTATAAATCACTCATAATAAATTATCAATTATATGTATTTATATATTTGGATGTTCAAAACGTATGTAATTACAAAATTGAAAGTCATTGACCAATAAAGCTTCATTTATTGATATTACGGTATAGACTGTAAAATGTTTTCATACAAAAATTAATTATTAAAGTACACAATTAATGAAAAGTAAATAATTTTGAATATGATTTTGTACTTTTACCTTAGAGTCTATATATTTGTGTTATTTAAAAGTGTATTATTTTAAACATGAACTCCACACGTGGACCAAATGATGCAAAAATAAGCTCGGCTATTGCTAAATGATCTCATTACTTTATTAAACTTCATTTCCGGTAAAATTATTTATTCATTATTATTTTTTAGAGTTTTTGATATTTTGTGTAAACTATACACTCTTATATAAAGAGACGCATATAAAATGCAGTTAGCCATTTGTTTTAATGATCCATTGTTTTAAACGTTATTGTATGTATTTTTGTCTTAATCTATTACTGAATTTAGAAAAATATTTTATATAAATTTTTTATGAAATTCGTGAGATGTGTTTAAAATTTTTACCATACTAAGACACATCAAATCCGCCTAACTATTTTACTTTTGTTAAAAGTTGTTTTTTTGCAGATTTCATTTCTTTTTTAAAAAATCATTATTTAATGAATTCAATGCAAAAATCTACAATACAATACAATAATTATATAATAATAATAATAATAGATTATCAATTTGAAACAATTCATTTTTGATAATGATAAATGGAGGGATTTAGTAACAATTTGCATATAATGATCGAAATTGGTAAAATTCGATGAATTATTGATAACAATAATCAATTTTTAAATTTGCAAAAATTAAGATTTGATAGTGATAACACGAAGGGTGTGGAACATTTTCAATATAATAACCGAAATTCACAAAATTCAGTTTACTTAACGATAAATCGAAGGATTTGGACGATTTTGATTAAAATGATCGAAAATGACCTAATTCGATAAATTGTTTAGAATAAAAATAAAATTTTTTGAATTTGCAAAATTAATTTTTGATAAATCAAAGGGTTGGAAAACTTTGAATATGATGACCGAAAGTGGAAAATTAGATGCATTATTGATAATAATAATAAATTGTTGTGACGTCTGGATGTTTTCGCCCCTCCATTCACACGAGCAATTTATAAAACACACACACTTGGTTTTATTATCCCTTGGCATCTTTTTGAGCCTGGAGTTTCCTACGCTAGTTCGGGATATTCAAATGTTGAAAGAAGGTTACAAAATAATAAACTTTGTTAATAATTAATAAATGACGAGTCTCTATTCTTGTTTAGGTAAACCGGAGTTCAAGGAGCTTCACTTGGATACAGATTCTTTGTCTTTCGAGAAGGCCTCGATCTACCGGCTTACTTTCCAAATGTTAATTGAGAAAAATAAAAAAATATTTGTGTATAGATTGGAACATGTACAGTCCTACTCTTTCAGGGAGAACCAGTCACTTCCCTGGACTTGGTGATGGTGAAAGAGAAAGGAGAGAAAGAAGCGTTGAATAAATTATTAAATTTTAACTTACTTTTTATTTTTTCCGTTTTAGACGCCTATCTAATCATTTAGAGAGAGAGAGACAGAGAGAGAGAGAGAGAGAGAGAGAGAGAGAGAGAGAGAGAGAGAGAGAGAGAGAGAGAGAGAGAGAGAGAGAGAGAGAGATAGAGAGATAGAGAGAGGTTGAAAGAGTGGGTATATATGCAGCCTCTGGTGTATTGCTTAGAAAAACCCTTGTGGTATGTTGAGTAGCAGTCAGCAGTGAGTGGTGAGCAGAACAGAAGAAGAGCAGCGAGCGCTGACTCTCCGAGATAGCCTTGATTTCTTGACGATGGTTAGCCTCATTGTGTGTTTGAGAAGGAGTCGGCTGTAACTGTAGGCGTATCGTACATAGCAGAAGTAGAGTAGCGAGTAGTGAAGATGCAGAAAAAAAGCAGGAAAAGTAACCCAAAACAGGTCCTTTGAAGGGGCCTGACTCCTCCTTTGAATCCGACTGAATCCTCCGCTTATTGTAATTCTTTCGTGTCACATCGCTTGCTGAAAATGGGTTTCATTGGTCGTTTCTTACCAAATATGAGCAGTGACAGGTATAAGTGGGACATGTTAGGTTCTCTCTTTCTCTCTCTCTCTCTCTATCTCTATCAGATGATAGCAAGAGTACTACAAATCGTACATCTATTCAAACTTTAAATTTAGATAACAATGTTTGGATTTGTATGATTATTATTTTTTTTAACGCGATTATTATTTTTTATCTTTTTTAGTCATATTACGTATTATGTTGTGTATATTTGTCCAGTTTTATTATATTATATGTATTTGCACAATGATTTTATTTATAAGGGTATAGTTATATTAAAATTTATTACAATTCTTTTGCCACTGTCAATGATTGTTCGCATATCAATAATATTTGTATTATATACATTTATATTTGTATTATATACATTCATATTATATATACTACTTATACTCGTAACATCAACGTTGTATGCTTTTGTGCATCATGTTATATTTGTAATAGCAGTATTATGCACTTATTGTATATCATACTATGTGTATATATGTTTCATTTTACACATATCTGCAGTATATATTTATTTACCTGTCTTATTATATATATCTTATTTGTTATATTAGGTTCTCAAATATCTCCCTTCCGCTTTTTGCTCTTTATTCAATGCTTTATGAAAAATGTTACAGTGGTCGGATTTATTTCAAATATGCGTCATTTTGTTCGATAAGCTGTTTCCATCTAGACAGCAACTTCATAATATCCCTCTCGTAGAAACTCCTCTCCTTATTTGCAAAGAACTCGGACAGCCACTTTTCACAAGCCTCTTTTAAGTCCAACTTTACACCACCAAGGGCATTCAATATGGACAGCAGCAATGAGACAATATTATGCAGCAATATTATACGACATCAAAATCAGGCCCGAAAGATTTCCAGACTGGAAGATCATAGGGAATATAATATACAAACATCGTCCGGAATGACTTAAATCTAGCGAGAATGCAGACAACCACATCATGTGCAGACAAGCACGTGTCGGTAGTTTTACACGATGTAAAACTACCGACACCATCGAAGAGAACGATGACATTCGTCTGCAACGACGTGAAACTACGACAACATCAGAAGAAATAGAAGAGGCTCGTCCGAAAACACGTGAAACTAACATAACATCGGCCCCCGAAACACACTTGAAACCATGGAAGCTGGTGATCTCGTCGAATGACCGAGAAAGAGTCCTCTTCTAATGCCACAATAGGCCCACAGCAGGCCACTTTGGTTTTTGTCAAAATCTTGAACAAAATCCACCATAGTTACTACTGCCCTGTTATGCGAACTCCACCAAGTAGCACAGCGATCACCAACTGGACTAATGTCAAAACGAAATATCGAAGCCCCATGGACAAGTGTGGCAGCCGACATTATGGGACCCTTTCCCCCGAGCAAAGGGCAGCATAAATATTTGCTGATTTTAGAAGATCTTTTCACTAAATACATAAAGCTAAAACCATTGCGTAAGGCCATAGGACAAAACAGCGTCAAAGCCCTAGAGGAGCTCATAATATACAAATGGGGCTACCCGAAATTTTTAATAACTGACAATGATACCGAGTTTGCGAACAAATTCGTCAAAGACAAATTTGAAAAACTGGGTGTGATTCAGCAATTCATCGCTCCGTATCACGCGCAAACAAACGCAGTGGCGAGAGTCAACAGGACCATAAAATCAACGATCTCGGTCTTCATCTTCGGTGAAGCTCACCGAGACTGGGACCTCCACCTTTAAGAATTTGCCTTTGCAGCAAACACATCCATACAGGTGAGTACGCAGGTATCGCTTGCTTTTCTTAACTTTGGAAGTAATCCAAGAGCAGGACCCACGTACCGCAATATACTCCAAAAAAAGTTCAATATAAGATCCCTGACGCAAGAAGACTGGTTGAACTGTATGAAAGGGTTACCAGCCATTTACTCCCTAGTCAAGAAAAATCTTACTAAAGCCAGTAATAAGCAGGCTCACCACTATAATAAAAACAGAAAACAAGTTTTCAACACCGAATACTTGGTATGTCGACGTAATCACGTATTATCGTCCGGTTCCGACAACTTTCCGGCCAAATTGTCACCGAACTACATAACCCCATCTTGCGTCATAAAGAGTATTTCTCCTGTTATGTATAGATTGGAGGATGTAGTTAACAGTAGCGAACGAGAGTACACGTTTCTGACATGAAGCAATATCACTCTCCTAACGTTCCTCGATCTCTTCCTTTAGGTACAATCCAAGATGTTTAGAGCAATAGGACGCATCCGAGGATTACGTCACTCAATAGAGAGCGCCGCATTGCGCAAACCCGGGGACGCGCATATCCCCGATCATATTATCTCCGACCAGGAGACACTGAAGAAACGGGTAACGGCACATCTTTCCGAAAATATACCGGCAGAAGAGCAGATGTCAATGGCCAATGTGGCAGACGCCATAAAAGAGGTAGAAGATTTCTGTGCTCAAACCGATCTCATTCGGTTTAGCCCTGACTCAACCTAAGAGATCGACGCTGATGAGGAACGACGGTAATGAAGCTGGTCGGTGAGAGTTCGTTTGCTCTATCTCTGCTAAACACGGACAACCCTCCATCAGATAATAAAGAGCAGAACGATCCCTTCCACCCAATCCCTATAGAGCCATATAAGCCGCTAAGAAGAAGGCAAAGGATACGGTTTTAATATACAATCCTTTCACACAAACATATGACGTTCTGGGAGACAAAATTGCGGTCGATACTGACTCCGACAACATCGACCCGCAGAGAACGGGTCCGTTAGAGTTATACCACGGGAAGATTATCGTCCATTGGACACCAGCGCACGCTATCCTGTACACATCCGGACGAGAAATCCACTTCATTAGTCCTCTCCCATATCGTTCGGATCCCCGGATACTCCGGAGGCCACCGAAACCGCAACCGGCTACAGTCATCTGCGCTGAATCGATTGTTTACTTCAGCATCCCAGAATAAGGCGAAGTATACCAATACCGAAGCGACCATTGCGCGTTTATGCGATCGGTCGTCACGCAAAAAACAGACAAATGGAACACCCGCTACAAGTCCCCGAGAAAACGTCAAGACGACGTGGACGAAAAGATTATTATCCCCACCCAAAATCAGCCGCGTGAGATGACTTCCACTGTTGATGAAACCTAGGACGACCCTAACCATGCTACCGTCCTACCGCATCCAGCAAGCCAACTTTCGACTTGCTCGGACGAATACCGCCTGCAATACAGGCGTGACGTGAATCCCTTCACTATACCGGCAGAAGTAGTCTCTGTCGCAGGCACGAGAAACCTGGCGCTGCTTCCAGCAAAGGAGACGGCTACAATTCCCTCCAATAACAGCCCCGCCATCCCTGCCTTTATGGATTCGGCCGTTCTGCCTCCACTGGAGTGCCTGCTTCCTAAACAACCTCACTCTTCAACTCCAGCATCCCTACTTGATTTATCAACGCGCACGTCCGGTTCGCGCAAGCGATGCTAGACCTGTGAAGATAAGGGACACCGGTATTTCGACTGCCCACGTCCACGCAGAAACAAGTTCTGCTATAGGTGTGGCAGCTCCACCAAGGACGTGCACACCTGCGTCTCTTATTCGGAACGATCGTCTCTACCGGCGTCATCTTGGGAGGGGGAGCGCGATCGCGATCCGCAGTCGTTGAGGAAGAAAGTGAAGACGACTAAACGTGGGAAAGAAGAAACAGCACGTCAAGAAGGGGAAGAAAATGGTAGCAATGAGGTGAAGCCTACGCTGGTATACCCTACAACGTGTCAGGCCACGTTAGCGCAGGCAATCGAAGAAGTCAGGAACGCGATCGGCTATACGACGCAACCCGGTGATGATTGTTATACCGGGATCGTTGGTTTACATGACCAAGTAGATGACAGCGCCAGTGCAAGGCAGATTCCCACGCCTCCAATCAGAAAATGCTCCCCTACCAACTCAGCCAGCTGATATATAGGATAAACGACCCTACTAGACAAATAGACATCATTGTCCCCTATCGTCTCAGTCACCGTTCTTGACAGATAAACAGAAGGAGTACAGATTTATCAAGAATATACCCCTTATCACTATTGTGATAGCACAAGTGTGGATCGAGAGGCATTGCACTACCAGAAAATTCCGTATGAGTGAAGATCGAACAATCGCTCACTAAACTTAGATGCAAGGGATGAAAAATATACATGCACACCTTCCCTGTTTCCAGCGGAGCTGGTGAGAAAGAATGGCCTCACGCAGATGCTGGCCGTAATTCAGAGCCGAACACAACACGAGGTAAACCAAAAGATCACCATAGAAGTACCCTGACGTCCCAGTCGAAGAGCGAAGAAGATGGACAGAAGATGGTAGAAGAAGAAATTTAAGCTCTTAGTATATAAAGAAATTGAATTAAAAATATGTTATAGGATGTAATACGCGAGTAAAATAAGCATAGTTTATTTTTCCTCACAAAATTGCGTTTCTTATTTAAGGTTAGAATTATTTTTAAGTATCATTTTTCTCTTCGTTAACAGAAATTACATTTTTACTTAGGTTGGTATAAAAACATTAAAATATATAAACTTTCAGAAATCTTTAGTATCGTAGGTTAATAGCATAAGCGATAAACGTAGAATAGGAATCTGGTAAGACTAGTAAAATTATACCTTCTTATTTTTCTTTCTTGTTAGTCATGAATAAATAATTACCGTAGTTAACAAGTAGGTCAGTATTATGTAAATAAAGCATTCCGAGTTGAAGTCTAAAAAAGGCATTCACGCGCGTAAAAGTGACACTACACTTTTCTTTTCGTTTACTTTAATTTTTCTTTTTAAATTAGATGTAAGACTACATCCCGAATGGGCAATACGCAAACCAAAAGATTTCCCTCGTTTGTCCCCTCTCCTACCCGACGGACCGTTTAGTAAACCAACTAAGACTCAGTGGTTTATCACTCACATCGGGTTTGGGAGGGGGAGTTTGTGATCGTCGTTTTCGACGGCCAGAATTAAGTTTCGAGTATCGATATATTGTACGAGCAATTGCGTGCGAGTAAGGCAACCTCCACAAAGAATTTATAATATATATATATATATATATATATATATATATATATATGTGTAGTGCGTGAGATTAGTCGAATAAGTGCCTATAAATATAAGTTGTAAATATCGTTTTAAATATAGTTTAATATAGTTTAATATATTATACGGAATATAGTTTAATAAGGTATAGTATAAGATTTAACATAAGAAATCTCTTTTGTTTTGTTACAGATCAGAGGGTCCGTCCTCAGAAGTTTGTTCTGTTGTCTTGCGTCAACTTTAATAGAATATATTTTTGTTATTTTTATATAAATTTAATTGAGAACCGTGATTTTTCCCGATTTTGTCGAAAATTCCCTTTCTTTTCAAACTCATTCTAGTGTGACGTCCCGCACTATATATACGTACTCATATATAATAACGAGTGCCCACCCGGTTCTATACGCGACGATTTGCTTCCGCGAAAGACCGGTCAGTAATTCGCCCCTATTTTTGGCCTGGGCTCTCGACTACTAGCCAAGGATGTGGGGCCGGTGAGCCGAAGTGTACGCGTTTTAGATGGATATCGAACCTAGACAGTCTTGGCTGATCTGTAAATCGCGAGATACTACCTAATTCGTAACCTGACTTCGTCTATATGCTCCCGTACTAAGATTCTTTTCCCCAGTCTTATCTACTACGACGAAAGGAGTGGCTTCCGTGTACAGGACTACGAGAGTCCCACCTGTTTAGCCTACTCAGAAAAATTACCGGAGCGGGTTTCGTGTACAGGACTGCTAGAGTCCCACCCGTTTAGCCTGCTCAGAGAATTAGTGTAGTGGCTTCCGTGTATAGGACTGCTAGCGCCCCACCCGTTTAGCCTACTCAGAAAAATACAGGAGTAGCTTCCGTGTACAGGACTGCTAGCGCCCCACCCGTTTAGCCTACTCAGAAAAATACAGGAGTAGCTTCCGTGTACAGGACTGCTAGAGTCCCACCCGTTTAGCCTACTCAGAAAAGTTAGTGGAGTGGCTTCCGTGTACAGGACTGCTAGAGTCCCACCCGTTTAGCCTACTCAGAAAAGTTAGTGGAGTGGCTTCCGTGTACAGGACTGCTAGAGTCCCACCCGTTTAGCCTACTCAGAAAAGTTAGTGGAGTGGCTTCCGTGTACAGGACTCTTGAGTCTCACCCGTTTAGCCTACTCAGAAGAGTTAGTGGAGTGGCTTCCGTGCATAGGACTGCTAGAGTCCCACCCGTTTAGCCTACTCAGAAAAGATACAGGTAACAGATAAATATATATATATATATATATATATATATATATATATATATATATATATATACATATATATAGCGCGATTAGGTTTAGTGGATATTACGGGCAAATAATGTTAATAAGGATAAACGATAAATATTGTGGATTACTTACTATTTATTTACTTTTCTGAAGTACTTTTTATACAACCGTATAATATATAAAATAAACTAGATATAACTCGGGTATACAAAGTTAGTTAACATGTACAAGATGAAGTTCGAGAAACACGAAAATTTCAAAGTCTAAAAAATACGAAATGTTTCAAAAGTTAAAAATCGCAAGAAAAAAAATCTAGGTCAGAATAATCCTAAGTCCAAAAATGCCGAAAAAATTCTAACTCCGAAAAAGTTGGAAAAAATTCTAAGTCCGAAAAAGGTCGCAAAAATTCTAAGGGTTATAACTACCGGATCCATCTGACCTAGTTGAAATCCTGGCCGGCAGTGATTTTTCGCTTCGTCCGACTCCTATTTATATGTGGTCTGGACAAAATAAAAAAGGCCGTCCAAAATTTTCGTGGAAATTCATCTGAGCGGTCGTAGGGAAAGCCAATGAAGGGGTCAAATTTCGTTTATAATATAAACTCCTTCGTTCGATTTCTTACAATATTTAATTTTTAAATATAACGCATCTGCTATGATCATGAACAACAAACTTATAGCGACATTATAAAATACGATCTTTAATTAATACCTTAACCTTTTGTTACGTTTATAATTATTAATTTTACATGATCCCTTATTTTATTAGTTAAACTAATCTTTATACCATAAGGTAGAACTCTTACTCTATTATTTAATTTATTTTACGTATCTTATAAAGTATATAACTACTAACATTCTGACCTAATATTATTAATCTTAATGTTTCGGTTTTGCTCTACGTTATAATTATTTACGTAATCTTTTATTATTAAATAAACTAATTTTTATACTATAAGTTAGAAATCACTTAGTCTATTATTCGATTTATTTTATATATTTTACAAGTATATTGTTATTAACATTTTATTAACTTAGTATATTGTTATTAACATTCTGTTAACTTAGTATATTGTTATTAACATTCTATTAGCATAATATCGTAATTGGACTAACATTATTAATCTAAATTGTTTGGTTTGTTCTACAATTTACAATTATTAAACTGATCATACATTATATCATACTCTAATACATATTTAAAAGTTTATTAATCCATCATTCTACTTATAATCATTAATATTTTATTAATCATACTTAACATAGTAACTAGTCTATCAAAACAAAAGTATGTGCACATGCATATGTATCGATGGCACACCATCCTTTAATTTATGATTTAGTCTCTACGTTCTTTTTTAATTTTAAAAATTACAAATTTAATATTAACGTCGATCGTAATGAGAAATTTCGACAGTTAATATTCGGCGTTGATTCGGGAACTTTCCTCCGAGGTCAGCGTCGACGCTCAGTTTCTGACCACAGGGTGTCCGGTTACTCTCAGCGATAAGAAAAAAGGCGCTTGTACCAAGCCATGAAAATTAGTTCAACATACGTGTGTATATATATACTTATACATATATATATATATATATATATATATATATATATATATATATATATATATATATATTGTTCATAACGTCGCAGGACGCGACACCCATTGCCTTAAATAGTTGGTTGTGGATTAAAGAGAACACAAGCAACCATAACGCTGAGTTGTGTAGTTCGAGGTATTCGATACAAATGGTTGCGTCAGAACACGTTTGGAATGGATTATTACTGCTGATAATTGCTTTCTTCTATGGTTTCAATTGTATAATTTCGTTTGACACAGCACCCCTTTTGGTCCTGAGGTTTTCTTTCTGTTATATATTTTTTTGTTTCCAGGTAAAATCTCTAACTACTCGACCCCAATACCAAACTTGTAATTTATATCGATTATCGGTTTAACTCGCTATTCGTAAAAATTCATATACCTACATATACGTATACGTATGCATATACTTACATCGTGCTAATGGTCAAAAATATTTGATTTCTTTTTAAATAATCCAATCTTATCACTAGGATCGATAGATGAATAATGCTAGTCAATGAAACTGTATAAATAATACAGTATAAATCGTACAAATATTCTATGGTATGTCTTTACATAAAATTTATTCTATTTCGAGAAACAAATAAACAAAAAAAATACTAATCTGTTTAATTCATACTTAACTAAGCTTACTTATTCATTTAACATTAAATTTCTTTTATAAAACCGTATCTTTGTTATTATAATTTTACTTCTTTTTATTAGTAATCGTATATACTTAACGCTCATCATACAAAACAAATCGCACAAGTACTTCATGGTACGCCCTTATATAAGATACATTCTAATTTGTCGAAAATAATAAAAAAACTGGTTAATTCATACTTAATTAAACTTCCTTATTCATTTAACATTAAATTCCAAAAAAAAACGTATCTTTGTTATTATAATTTTACTTATTATAAGAAATAATCGCCTGTTTGTTTTTTCTCCCCCTTTTTTTTTTAACAATCGTATACGCTTAACGCTAATCATACAGAACAAATCGCCCAAGTACTTCCTTGTATGCCCTTATATAAAATACATTCTAATTTGTTGAAAATAATAAAAAAAAACTGGTTAATTCATAATTAAACGTACTTATTCATTTAACATTAAATTTAAAAAAAAGTATTATAATTTTACTTATTATAAGAAATAATCGCTTGGTTAGATATCGTGCATAAGAATAAACCTTTTTAAAACTCCCTTTTGCAATTGTCAGCCTTCTTTCTTTCATTGTTAATATATGATATCCTGATCCGATTTGCGTGTACTACTTTAATACCTTTCATATGTTCGATTTTTACGTTATTCTTACCCATTATTTCTAAGATGCGAAATGGACCCGAATATTGGTTTGATAGTTTTCCGGGTTTGGGACCGCTTAACAAAAACACATAATCTCCGACTCTAAAATTCACGTGGTTGATATTCCGATCATATAGTTTCTTCGACTTTTCTTTAGATGCGATCAAGTTTTCATATGTAAGCCTTTTTAGGCCTGTTAATCTGACGACTAAATCCTTAATGTATCCTTGGTAAGTTGGAACTAAATCAGCTTCTCTGAGCGGATCGTTCGACGGTAACCTTGCTAATCTACCAAACACTACTTCGAAGGGTGTGTGTTTAGTGCTCTCCTGTGCGCAAGTATTATAATTTAGCGTGGCCAGTTCTACCCATTCATCCCATTCACTATCCTTCTCGGTATACTGCTTAAGAAATTCTCCCAGAGCATGGTGAGATCGCTCCAAAGACCCATTAGATTGTGGGTGGAATGCAGTCGTCCTTACTCTTTTTATCCGAAATCTTTTTGCTACTCACTGCATCAAGTTGCTTAAGAAGTTTCTACCCTGGTCTGTAAGTACAACCTCTGGAGCTCCGAAAACACACATGCACCTTTTTATGAACGCATCCGCGATCGTAGATGCCAAGGCGTTGGGCAAGGGCACAGCAATGCAATACTTAGAGAGCTGGTCTTGCATAGTTGATATATACTCATTTCCATTTACTGTTTTTGGCAAAGGTCCCACAATATCTAGAGCCATTTTTTCAAACGTTGTCCCCGGTGTATCTGTTACAGGGTGTCCGGTTACTCTCAGCGATAAGAAAAAAGGCGCTTGTACCAAGCCATGAAAATTAGTGCAACATACGTGTGTATATATATATACTTATACATATATATATATATATATATATATATATATATATATATATTTCATAACGTCACAGGTCGCGACACTAGCGCTATCGCGTAAGCTATGCCAAGGGGAAATGGGAAACGTTCTAATTTTTATTTTATTTATTATTTTTATTTTTTATTTTATCTTATTAATTTTATTTTTAATTTTTAATTTAGTAATATGTTTATCATAGTAAAAATTTCTATTTCAGAATCTTTGGAGGTGACTATAAACGAGAACAGTCTGATTGTCATTATTTGAATTAATATATTATATTATAAAGGCCGTAAGACCGATAAAAATATTTATTGATTCGATAATTACAAATCGAAGGATTTGGAAGATTTTGAATATAATAATCGAAATTGGCAAAATTCTATAAATTATTTTCAATAATAATGTTATTAATATGAATAATGATAATAATAATAATTATTATTATTATTTGAAAGAATTTAAAAATTTAGTTTTTGATAGTTTATTTATCCTAGTTTCAGTCTCTTCAATACTCCAGCTAATGTAGATATGTCGTTATCTTTAATTTGCCTTTTATCGTTTAAGTTAACGAACCTCGTGAAACAGGCTTCAATATTGATAATGAATGATACCTAAAATAAAATTTTATGCTCAGTTTCTAGATTACTGTACCTTTCGAATAACTATTGGATTGTTAAAGCATTTGAATATTAAGAGTTTTTTTCTGTCCATTGTTTTTCCGGTTGTCATACTTCGTTGAATAAAATTTTAATACCTCTTTTTAAAAGTATAACCTTTTCATTGATATCAATATAGTTTTTCCTAATGAAATAATTCAACTGTTAAAATCTGTATTAGTACCAGTCCGACATTCGACCATAATTATTCCTACTTTCACTGAAATATAATAGCAATTCCCTTTATATTTCAAGCATTAATAAGTTTTTTAGTTTTGGCGTTCTTAGTCAGCTTTTTCCTTTTTATAGATGTTAAGTGATCTAGCGTACGAGGTGTAGAGCATCTACTAGGAGATTGTATCGATGAGGTTACTTCTACTGCACTCTGCTGGCTGATTGAAGGCTGAGGCAGGAGCTCCCTCGGCCCAGGCGCTGGTGAAATTATAACCCTTTAAATAATTACTAGAGAAGAGGAACCCGTAGATGTTTTAACTTCTTCAGGTACTCCTTGGGGAGTTAAAAGCGATAAACGGTTGCGGCTACGCATCTTATTGTCTGCTAACTTGATGTGCTCTTTCATTCTTCTTCAATTTCTTAACTTGTTGTCTAACTTGATTTTTTTTTAATTTATAGTAGGTGCATGACAAGTAACTTCATTGCTTTACTGTAAAAATATATCATTCTGTATGTAATAATAAAATGTGTTCCTTACTCGATTACGCATTCTTTATATTGATTTGAATACTTATTTATTTTCGGATAAATAAATTTTATTTATTTTCCTTTTAATTATTCGTAAAACTATTTCCTAATACGCTCAATGAATGTTACTTACGAAGGTGGATTGATAAGTTTCCGGCCTGACCAGGAGTCGGCGCCACTAGGCCTACCTTGAGATGGCGTTCTATACTACCATCCTTAGATAGCTTGTAGCTATAGTTTTAGTCCGATCGCCATGTTAGTTTAGGTTTGAGAGCACGCTGAACAAGATGCCTCTGTGTTTTTCATAAAAATGGAAAAGCTGGAAAATCGTGCTGTCATCAAATACTTTTATTGAAGGCGTTAACGCCGAATGAAATTAAAGAAGAGATGGACTCAATCCACCAAAAATTGATTCGAAAGAACTTTTCTGCCGCCAATTTGGCGTTGTATAAGCGTAATCTAAGCGAATCTTTGCGTTGATTCGTAATCGTTGACGAACTGTGGGCCCACCACTACACTCCTGAAACGAAACAACAGTCTAAATGGTGGATTGGACCAGGGATCCAACTCCAAAGAAGGCAAAAACAATTTTTTCGGCAAACAAGGTTATGGCTACTCTTTTTTGGAATGCAAGAAGTATTAGATACATTCCTTACCTTGAAATGGGTAAAACTATCACTGGTCAGTACTACACAGACGTATTGCAGCGTTTGAGGCACGAAGTGAAAATTAAACGACCTCACCAACGAAGAAAAAAATCTTGTTTTATCACGATAACGCACCAGCGCACACGTCAAACGTTGCGATGGCTAAAATCAACGATCTGAAGTTTGTATTCATGCCGCACCCTCCCTACTCTCCAGACCTAGCCTCGAGTGACTATTATTTGTTTCCTAACCTCAAAAAATGGCTTGGTAGTAAGAAATTTGCGGACAATGAAGAAGTAATTGAAGCTGTAAATGGGTATTTTGAAGAGCTTGACGAATCAGTCTATAGAGATGGTATTACTAGACTAGAACACCGCTATGAGAAATGTATCAGCCTTGGAGGAGATTATTTTGAAAAATAAAAAAAATTCTTAAGAACGTTGTTTTTCTTGGTCAGGCCGGAAACTTATCAATCCACCCTCGTAAATGACGGATTACTGGCAGATTTACGCGAACCGCTAATGTTCATAATTACGCGTGCTTTTGCTTATGCAAAATCTCAAGGGAAGAGGAAACAACAGTCGGGGCAATCGCGATCCATCTCGATCAACTACCGTTTTGATAATAAATAAAACGAGTTATTAATTAATCTCTTGTATTACCTAATTATAAAGAGTTTGTCGTAATACTGCAACGAGTTCGTTTAATTCTTTTGAATTTATTAAACTAGTGTTGGGAGCTAAGTGCGGTACTTCGCGACGGGCGCGTAGTGTTGGGGTAGTAATTGAGCTCCATGGGCGGTTGAATTTGTATATTAATAGCAAATTTATCCGCGTTTGACTAAGAAATAGGGATAAGAAGGGTGCGATCACAGTGAGTTTTTGATAGTTTAGAGAAATCAGTGTACTAGAAAAGCAGCCAAAAGACTTCTGTTATATTCAGTGTAGAGTGTAATGCCTCATAGCGTCTAAAGCATTGCAGATTTAGCATGCTATGGTAAGGTCTGAGTTTTCGGATGTGTTTAAACTTCGAGCGGACTCGAATGGGAAGGGAAGTGGGAGTGATCATAACTAGTAGTATTTGAGGTCTCTTTTATATAAAAAGTAATAGTTTGTTTCTTACGGAGAATCGCTTTTCAAAATGGAGGGGTCTTCATTAACACGTTTCGCCGTGATTACCTATGATAAATTTAGTCTATATCTTCTATATAATAGAAGTCTTAAGAGTAAAGCGCGTATGATTTTCATTATCTATCTAAATGGTTCCTAATTTAAGAGATCAGGTAATATACACAACGGCAACCAAGAGATGCTGCTCTATTTATAAATTTAGTGCTGTTCTATTAGAAGTACATATAATTCGTAATAATTTTTTTGTTTGTTATGAAATTTTACGAGCATACGTTTTGAATCATTATTTTAAATAAAAAATTACAATGATTATTTATTTTAATTAGACATTTAATCAATTTATAATAACTTATCCAGTTAGATTTATTACATAGACTTTTAAATTTGTAACGTAGATTACTCACTGCCGAGTAAATATATTTATATCATTTAATAAGTAAATAACGCTTATAAGTAGACGTGAAGTAAATAAAATTAGAATATATATAGATATGAACAGCGGTCAACAGAATAAATACCAATCAAAATTAACAAAATTATAAATTAAAATCAAATAACATACTTTTCGTTCGTATAAAAGTGCGTTATTTTCCAATAAACATCCTGTTCGCTTTCGACACAAGCTGAGGAAGATACCTTTGAACTCACGAAAAGGAAACAAAATTCGATCGACCGATCCGTCGTCTCTTTGTGTAAACTCTTCAACGAAGAAAAGACGCTCATTTACTCATTTAAAGACATAATTTATAGTATTATACTATAGGAAAGGGTGCTCCCTTATTAACAAGAGACATGGTACTGAGTGAGTACTCGAGAAGGTTAGCGAAAAGTAAGAAGGAAAAATTCTATTTTGAATAAAGGAGTTCCTGTGCCAGAAATAGAATTAAAAATATGATTTAGGAGGCGCTCTTCAAAATAATATATTAAATCCGCCCGGCATTTCTTTTATACTAAAAACTCCCAACGAAAATAAGAAAGATGTCAGATTTTGTCTCTGAGAAAAGGTGCTCCTTTGTGAGAGATGAAATTAAAAGATGTATTAATGATGGGACACTCCTGGGACTAATATATCCAGACCAACAAAGAATTGTAGAAGCCAAAAAAATTTTAAAAAAAATCAGATTTTATCTCTGAGAAAAGGTGCTCCTTTGTCGGAGATAAAATTAAATCGTCGATTAATCATTGGGAATAGGGAAATCCATGTAATTAACAAATTACAAGAAATGGCACGCCGTTTCTTAGAAATAAGTTGTGGCACGACACGTTGAATAAAATAAAATCCGTCGGAGAAATAAATCAGAAATTATATTTACTAACACACTGTAAAAAATTTATAATGATTTTAAGTAAGGGAATCTTTGAATAAGTAAGGCGCTCCTGAGTTATTTAAAAATTTATAATTTTATATTATTGACGAGAGGCCTTTCAAAATTATATAAAATTAAACACGATAATCTGCGAAGAACCGAAAGCACAGGCTGCGTAAATAGACTATCAAGTAAATAGAGAGAGCGCGAAAATCGGTCAAGGCTAAACAGCGCGATAAGTTATAGTTATAACGATTTGTAGTCAAGGATCGCAAAGCTGAAACGTTTTGAAAACGAGGAATTGAACGCTTTGTTGAATAATCTGCCCTCCTGTCCAAACTTGGCACTATCAGACTATCTATTGTTTCGATCAATGCAGAACGTTCTTACTTAAATAGATCAATATAATTTTTATTGTTTATTATATGACTGAACCCAAGCTCGTATCGAACCAACTTTTATTATAATCAAATCGAATATTGAATCAACTCTATAGTTAATTCATTAACTAAACTATTCCCGTAACAGTGTAGAAAACTACTACTGTAAGGCGGGTAAGGCAGAATTCCCCATCCACTATTTTTGAGCGAAGCCGCAACATGTCGCCGAACATTATCCTAATGAAAAAAGACGGACTCGTGTATGGTCTCATATTCTGGCCTTTTTTTCCTGTAATGCTCGCTTCAAATGAATACGTTGGGTTCGATACAATGGTCCTTTGATTGTTTAACCACGCAGAAGTAGTTCTTAGTATACGACATATTTTTCAGCCTGAACATGTGCAAAGCACGACCTTATTTGCTTGAATAATTCGTTTCGGCTTCGATTGGCCGGACTCACTTTACTTTACACCAAAAATATGAATTTATCTTTCGACTAAATGATAGGCCTCAGACGCACTTTTTGTCATATTAATGAATAGATGGACCGATTTCCGCAATTGGCGTCTAGGTTGGAAAATTCCCATGAGTTTGCTCATTAAATTAAACGACACCGAATGAAATGCTCAAATAGAATACTGCAAAGTTATTGACAGATAGGCAACTTACAAATATAATACAATATGTTTGATATTTCTGACCGAGATCTACTGATGTGACGCCGTATTTTGACAAACGCTGGAAACTTAATTAAATACAAATAACTTACAAAGAATTTGACGGATATGTATATCTATATATAGATAATTACAAGAGATATATAAATAAATAAATCTATTAAATTTCATCTATCAAGGTGAGTTAGTTCTAATACCGAATTATGTATCAACAAAATTGCATGTACATTCAAATCAAAATAATAGAATAATTTAAAAGTGATAATGTTGATATTAAAGACAAAGAGTGTCTGTTTGTGAGAAAAATTTTGAGGATGACAATTTAGAGGGATTCTTCGATGAATATCCATATCAAACGCCATAAAATGTCACTGCCTTTCCAAGAATCTAAATCCACCGAAAGAGATCTCAAGTCAAGAAACTGAGTTATAGATAAACTTATCCCGGCCAAAATTGATACCGTCCTTTAACTTTGGAATTTTTTCTACAGCACTAGATAGGACAAGAGACAAGCAGTTCATAATTCATAGCTATCATAGTATGGAATTTTCAATAGTTCGCACATACAAGGAAGTACTGTATCTAATATTAAATTTCAGTGCACGGTAGTTCATATTAGTGGTATTAAAGTCATTTTTCTGGGCTTCGCAAATCTCTAATTTTGTGCATAGTAAAGTAGGATTGCGGTGGATTCTACTACAGTACTTTATGAAAAGAAATAACTCAAGAGCCAGTAACTTATTAGCGAATCTAACTTATTAGCGAGTTCTTTCTGCATTTGAGCTGCGTTTCCATACAATAATGCTTGCACTTCACTATCTTCAAACTTTTTCGGTTGTCCAGAACGTTCTTTGTCATGAACATCAGTATCTCCACTTCTAAACCGATGAAACCACTCTTTATATGTTTTGAACGATGGAGATTGTTTGCCACAACATTCTTGAAGCAATCGATAAGTTTCTACAATACTTTTTTTCAAATTAAAATAGTGCAAAAGGATATGTTGAAAAAATAATTTATTAGGATGCATTTTTCACTGATCAACAAATTATAGTGTTTACATGAATGATGGAGCCTGTTAATAGAATTCTATTGGTGCCAAAACTAAAAGTACGTACTAGATTCGACACATCTAACTTTTCGTACTACTTATATCGCCATCTAAACGTGAAGATTGGAAACTAAGTTCACCTCCTAATAATACTTTAAAAACAAATTAAAATATAAATTAAATATTCTAATAATTTCTTCATAAATCAAAAAATACAATTTTTAATATGCTCAGCTATTAATCATTTTTGATATTTCTTTGCTTTTTAATTTAAAAAATTGTATTTCTTGGTATAGATTAGAAGCAGAAACAGAAATATTAAAAATGAAATCGATATTAGAATAGTGCTTAACTAGTTCTAAAATAAAATTAAATTTTGAAAATATTGTTTAAGTTTCAAAAAAGAATTAATATTAAAAAAATATTACTTGAAATATATTAAAGAATTAATATTCAAAATTAAGGGAATGATTGTACCACGTTTTATATTGACATAGATTATGACTGCTGTACAGAAATACATATAATTCTTTCATTTTTCCTTGTTGTGGACAATGGTAGTTCGTTGCCTTTATTTTTTCTGAACGCGCTTTACGCAGGATCGGAAAAAGTTAGCCTAGTTAAGGTGAGTTCATAAAGTTTCAAAATTTTGACAGGTTCAAAGTATTAAGTGAAGTCGAATACTACAGTACACTTGGTAAAATAGAAATAATATATAATAATTCCGCAAATAAAATCATTCAATTTGGTACACTATTTAACATAGTAAAACATTTAACATTTGAAGTAATATATTGATTTCAAAATATGATTCATGATATTCTGTATTGCACAATCGTATTTACAATTACACGTAAAAATTTTGTAACATTATTTAATAGCTAATTAAAAACTCTTATATCTGTTTCTAATAATATTGGGTGTTAATGTATAATGTCTAATAAGTTTCCAGCATTTTTTCCAAAAGGTGAAGTGTTATTATGGAAGAATTTTTTACATATCCTTTATTCAAAATAACGCGCATCAAACCCAAGAACGTATCGAACAAAATATTTGAATCGACTATGTTTAGAAATATCATAATAAATCCGTTGTTTATGACCAGTGACAATACGATGCAAAAATGACTTATTTTTATACTGCGACAGCAACATTGCGGACATGTAAAATCGCCGTTCCATGTCTCTAGGCTTTAGTCCATATGGCACCACGTTCCCAACCTATTCAATAAAATCCAATGCTTTTCGACGCAGAGAAACGGCTTGTTGCTTCACGATCAATCATGCAACATGTTCTTCTTGAATCTGTCACGGATATTTACTTAGTAAAGCGTCTCATTTCTCATCTTCAAAACTTTTCGGCTTTCCGGAGCAATACTTGTCTGCATTCATACATTCCGCCCGATAATTTTTCGAAAGCAGACATTAGGACTCAGCCGCACTTTTCCTGACATTAAAGAATGAAACTTGAGATGATTTTGCTAGTAAATTAAACGACATCGAAATAAATACTCCAATATAATGCTGCAAAGTTGTTGACAGATATATAACCTACAAACATAACACATGAGGTCTAACATTTCTGCCCGGGATTCACTAGTGATGCCATCTTTGGAAAAACGCTAGAATGTTACTTATAGACCCAATAAACCACTACTTCTATGATTTAGTAAATAATATTTTCTACATATTAATATTTACCTCCATTTCAACTTGTTGCCTGATAATGATAAGATTAAAAATATCTAAATGTTTTTCCAGATCAGTTAATTGTCTGTCTAATTGATCAGATTGCTTTTTGATTGTTAATTTTTCATAATAAATTTTTGCATATTTTCGGCAAGTTTCTCTATGGTATTTCATATATTTCCAATTCCAATTTCTTCGAGCTCTTTTAACTTGTTCCTCCAGTACACAAGTATAAGCAAAAATCCACCTAAGAATATTAATATGATTTAATTATTAATACACTTTGTATTTTATTATTATATTTTTTATATTATAATAATATATAATTTACATTATATTTATATCTTTTTAACAACAAATAAATAATCACAATGCGATTATTTATTTGTTGACAATTACTTCAATAAGCTAGCTCGCTTGTTAAGGTAAGGATTATTATCTTCTTAAGTGACGTAAAATTGAGTTGAAAATCGTAAAAAAATAAAATAATAAATGTTTGTTTGATAGAAATTTCATAATTGCTACAGATTTTTTTGTACTTATGAAACAATATGTTTAGTGTCTTAATGGGCCCAAATTTTGCTTAATATTAGGACAATTTTTGGTACCAAACCAAACCAAATTTTGGTATATTTTATACTATAATAATATTTTCACTAGCGATAATATATTGAACTTCTCATTAGCAAGTATTTGATATGATGGTGGTAACTTCATTACAAAAATATAACAAGAAGAGTACACCAATATTATCTTTTTACATACTATAATTCAAAACCCTTATTGTTTAAATATATAATTTCTATATAAAATATTGACCATTAGTTATGCTCTTTTATTCTTACATGTCTACTTTTTCAACAACCTAATTTTAACAAAATTAAAATTTTTGTAACACGTCACACAACTTTTTGTAAATACTTTTTTGATCAATTAACTACTCTTCAAGAATTATTATATAACTGAAAATGAATTATTTGAGAGCTTATTTCTATGTATTTTATAATCATAAATATCAATATATAATATTATCATATAAATATGTTTTATGTATAAAGTTAAATTAAAAAATACTCTCTTATGAAACATATTACCATTCTTTGTAATTTTCGCGATAAGATGTCAAATTTGGTCGGTACTTTCGATAAGGTGCTGAATTTTTAGCCAAATGTAATCCTTCGCTCATCTGTAAAAGTGTATGAAACTGTCGCTTTGTTAAACCGATTCTCAGCCTCTGCATCTCTACATCCAAAAAGACTTTAGGCACGGTATAATTGCTACCATCTGTTTCTGGCTTTGGATTTAACTTCAGTTTAGCTTTGACATTTATGGGACCTAATACTGAAAATGCAAACATTGAATTTGTATACTAAAGACTATGTTTCAATGTATCTATGTTTTAAGGGCAGTTTTTTAAAATATTGAAAAATGTTGAATTTATATTAATTAATTATAACACTAAATTCGTTAAGATCGTCGAAAAGTAAATTGGATTTGCAGATACGTTGAATCTCACCTAAACATATTATAAATTTAAATAAATATTTATTTTTAATTTTCTAACGACTCTCCATGCCTTACCTATTATTGACGAATTGCATAAAATGCTTTTCACGATTGAAACCTCGTGATAAGAAGACTTGATTTAATACGATTTATGCTAAGTATTGGAGAACATGACAATTTACATTTAGAGCAGTTGTATTAGGTTGATAAATATCTCACTTCCGCCTTTTTGTCTTATGAATTTCGCGGCTATGTAAAAAGCGCTACAAAGCTCCTATCTGGCAATACTATACATCATTTGAAAGGTCTTGACATAACCATTATCATTATCATTATCAAGTAATTTTGTTGGTGTACAACCACGAGTAGCGAGGTTAGTTCGATTACTTTTTGTAGGTACGTATCTCCATCTAGCTGATGGTAATTCAGTCTGAATATAAGATACTCTATTGGCCACAAAAGTTTTCCAGTGACAGGGGTGTTTTCGAAGCCACATCAAAACTACTTGAATATCGGACCACGCACACGGAGGCATAGAAATGAAAAAATTTAATTTGCGTATATGCTGAATTAGTTTCACGAGTAAAGCAGCGTCGCAGAGTTCTAAATTCGGTATGCTTACGGTTTTAACCGACGCTACTTTTGATTTTGCTGCCAACAGAGATACACAAATATTATCACGATCTATTATTCTAATATAAACCACGGCAGCGTAAGCGCGTGTAGATGCATCTGCAAACCCGTGAATTCCATAAGTAAGATTTGACGCAGTTCCCAACCAGCAATCGATTGAGAGCATCGTCAAATTAGATAATAATCTACAAAAATCAGTCCATTTTTCGCATATATCTTTTGGCAACATATCCTCCCATTCGCATTTACTTATCTATATATTCTGCATAATAATTTTGGCGGTTATAATTATTCGAGCAAGCCAGCCAAGCGAATCGTATAACCACGCGATAGTCGATAATATAGACCGTTTCGTAAATGTTTTCAGTTTTTAAATTTTGCATATCAAAAATAAATCAGGCTTCTATTTTAATCTTTCAAGTTTTCACTGATTCATTCACATTTATTTCTTTAGCAAGATTATTATGATCGTTAGTGTTTTGTGTAGGTAGGAGAGATTTATCATTTGCCACCCATTTATTTAATATAATACCCGTGCAATCTAAGATATTTTTAAGTTGATTACGCTTTTCTATAGCATCTGAAAACTTATCCGCGCCAGAGAATGTGTCGTCAACATATGTGTTTTGCTCAAAACATCGTGCTCCAAGTGGATACCGCATCCGCTCATCACTCGCTAACTGTAAGCGAGTTCTTATCGCTAAAAATGGAGCACAAGCAGTTCCATACGTAACTGTATTTAATCTATAATGTAAAGCGGGCATATCGAAATCAGGTGACCACACGATCCACTACAGGTCTTGATCTTCCGGATGAACACGAATCTGCCTAAACATTTCACTAATGTCGGCAGTGAATACAAAGCGATATTTACGTCAAATTAATAAAATTAATGATAAATCGCTTGGTAATGCCGGCCCTAAATTTAGAAAAATATTTAGACAGTGATTGTCCCGAGTGCGCCTAGATGCGTCGAAAACTACGCGTAATTTCAAATTCGTTAGAGATTCTTACACGACAGCATGGTGAGGTAAATACCATGCCCGTCTAGTACTTATTTCATTGTCAGTTATTCGCGATATGTGCCCTAATCTTTCATATGTCTCCATAAATTTATTATAAGCGATTTTTAATCTTTGATCGCGGGACAAACGACGATGAATCTGTGATAAAGATTTAACAACGCTGTGACAAGTTTCCGTGGCTACTTGTCGTATTTCCGACTTTAAAGACAACCTTACAACATATCGTCCATCCTGAATACGCGTATGTGTTTCGACGAATAATTTTTCACATAATTCATCTTCAGGTTTTAAAGTACGCGCGGATACAGATACTTCTTCGAAATCCCAACATTTTTGTAATTCGATACTTAAATCATGGTTAGAAATACAATGAAGAACTCTTTGAGATAAATGCGGCAAAATATCCGCCCACCGTGACGCCGTCGTTTTAACCGGTCCCGATAATATCCATCCAAACTGCGTGTCCTGAGCAACTAACGTTGAAAATTGACGAACACCTGATTTCATCAGTTTTCCATACACATCGGCATCTAATATTACATCGATTTTATTGGGCTTGTAAAACTTGGGATCAGATAATTTAAGTTTATTAACGCTATTGGCATCAATTGTTATTATTTTTCGTGCAGGTAACTGTGACGTAAGTCGCGGAAGTACCAATGCTTCTATATCGAGCTGGAAACCCGAGTCAATATCAGATTGTAAAATAAAATTCACCATTGATCGAGTATTTGTGACATTAGCCCCGAGTCCACTAAGCGGTATCTCAATACATTTTTTCTTCAAATTGAGAAACTCCGCAATAAAATCTGTCAAGAACGAAGCTTCTGAACCTTGGTCTAATAACGCGCGAGCATACGTTTACTTACCATGCAATCCTAATATAACAACTCGGGCCGTAGCCAGTAATATCGTATTACGCGGCACCATTATACTGGCTGTGAGTGTATTCACACCCGTCGAAAATATATCTGATTTTGCCGAAATAAACCTGGTTTAATCTTTCGGTTCTCTGATTATTCTCGGGATGATTTTGATTTTGTGAATTACGTTGCGTATTACCAAAATGTAAAAGCGTATGATGCTTCCCACCACATTTAGTACATCGCTTAAGACACGAACAATCCCGAAATTTATGTGATCCTAAACAATAGAAACACAGCTGCAATCGACGAACATAAGAAACACGATCATAAGCGGATTTCATAAGAAATTGAGAACATTTACAAATTTTGTAGTTGCTTGTACAAAGTAAGCATTTAAAATTTTGCGGGATTGATTGAAGTTGTATGGCAAATTTTACGTGTATTGATAATAAAGGTTTTTGTTGCGTAGAAATTCGTTTTTCAATTTTAGCATCTGAACTCATCATTAAAGTTTGTACTCGTTTCTCTAAAAGTTCTGACAGTTCAGTAAACTTACACAACAGCATTCTGCATTTTTTCTAACTAAGCTCTGATTCCCATACCTTCCTTGTTTCGGGATCTAATTTATTTCCCAGTACGTACACAATTCAAACATCCCATAATTCAACTGGCATCTTTAAATTTTTTAAAGCATTCTCACTCAATCGCGGTTAGTTAAATTCATATGAGCATTAAAATGGTTATAAACAGTGTGTCGAGGGTTATAGAAGCGCGCCTTTAATGTTTTCCATGTTGATATATAATTGGCATTTGTATTCGCAATATCTTTTACTAAATCAGCTGCTGTACCCTTTAATGAAGATTTTAGATATTGTAGCTTAGTGACATCTGTTATTCCCGGAGTATTATGCACGAGAGATAAAAATAAATCACGGAAACTTTCTCAATCCTCGTAACGACCAGAAAACGTAGGCAAATCAAGCTTGGGTAGTTTAGCGCTACGTGGACCGGTTACAGGCATACACTGTTCATTAGTTCTATTAACTGCCACGGCTTCAGGTATATTTTCGAATGTTGAAAGTAGCGATAAGAATTTGTCAAGAGCATCTTCATACACGATCTGCATAAGTGAAAATAAACCCTCTCGTATATAAGTATCTAAATCAGCCTCTGGTTTTGTAACGATTTCCGCATGAGTTTTCCGTGCCTCGTCCCACACCTTATTTATTGCATCGATACAAGATTGGACAATACATTTACTCAGTAAACTCGTGCGTCCCTTACACGCGACAAAATAAATACAATCTCAGTCAAACCTGCCTGTTGCAACGCTGTTAACCTTTTTAAATGAATGAATGGCATTTTCATGACAAAAGGTCGTTCGATAAATAAATGCTCAAGATTTCAATAAGGAAAACAGTTTATCGATAAGTATCAAATTTCTTAGTTATACTTTGACGACTTACATAATACTAGAACTATATTGATATAAACAGAGATAAAAATAGACCCACTATTTGAAATAGTATTTACAGCTAAAGATAAACTATATACTACAGAGTAAGATTATCATTATGTGACTAAATACTAAGAATAAAAACAAAAATTAAAATTAAACTAGGTTTATATAAACAAAGCTAACGAAAGCAAACGGCAATCAAATTTCTATACATGTGCTTCATATAAACTATAACTAAACACAATATCCGAAATGAATAAAGAGTAAGATTAAGTAAAACTTTAATGTTAAAATGCTGAGAATACTTATTTTGAATTTCATTTAACAACGTAGAAAATTATGAAGAAGACACAATATTATAAACATAGAACAAAAATATGTAACTTAAAATGTAATTTATAATAAAAAAAAACGGATAGAACAAAATTAAAACAATCTAATTCTGAATATTAAATCCCAATCATACCACATTTAAAATTATATAATCTTATTACATAAATACAATAAAATCAAACTTAACAATACTTAATAAACGATTTATTATTAATGATAATTTTTTTAATTAATATTTCGTAGGTAAGGAGAAGTGAATTTGTGATAACAAATAATTAAAACAATAATATAATATGAAATATTTTGTTTATTGAAGATAAGCCTAAAAAACCTCCACTTTTTAAGTGGAGGAAAAAGCCGAGATTTTAATAATTGAAATTAACAATAATTTGAATGATCATTCAATATTTAAGATAAATCTTACATTAATACACACGGACGATGCGCATTTCTTATCTAATCTATATGCGTCGGAGCTTAAAACCTCGTAAGGTTAAGAGTTCCTACTCTGGAATGACGATCTTTTACATAGAAGTAGAAGTATTTCTCGAGGTAGCAGGGGCCTATCATCAAGAAGATACAGAAAGTCTCAAGGCAGCAGGGAGCCTAGGTCCAGACAAAGGTCCGCTGCGGGCAAAGGTAGGCGGTCGAGGCCTTTTACCAATTATTCGCCGTTTAGGGCAACACACACTAGCACTCCAGAGCAGAAAATCTCGCCACAACGCAAAAACTATATACTTAAATAGGTATAATAATTACAAACAATAACTACAATGTAGGTATAGACAGAGAATAGAATTTCAAATTTCAGGAGGTACACCTCGCTCGACTAATGCTTTATCGTTTTCTATATAGATTTCATTATATACAAGTAAATACACATATATTCCCGCATACATATATTCACATACAATATATATAGATATATATATATATATATATATATATATATATATATATATATATACATGCATACATACATATACAAACATACACATATATACTCATACTCATACACACATGTAGATATATACATACATATTCAAAACATAGTCTTTAGTGCAAAACGTGAACACAACCACTGCAACACTTTCTATAAAGCATTAAATGAAGAGCAAAAAAGCAAAGGGGCGTTTGACCACCTAATATATTCAAACTACATTTCCATATGGTAGATTGAATGAATAAATTTTTAAGAAACAATTAGAAGTTTGTCACAATGGGGTATGGAAATTAGTAAAAAGTTTGTGTGGTTTAAAACAAGCAACAAGATGTTGACCTGAAAACTTTTAAACCATTAAAAAAGTAAAATAACACGTGGCCGAGCGTTGTCATGCTGAAAAATGACTTTATCGTGCCTTATGTCATATTGTGAACGCTTAATCTTCAATGCTTAGCTAAATTGCATCAGCTGTTGTTGGTAACGTTCCCCGGTGACGGTTTGATTGTGTTGTAGTAATTCGTAATAGATTACTCCAAGCTGATACCGCCAAATGCACAGCATTAGCTTCCTGCCATGAATCTTTGGCTTTGCCATCGAAGTAACCACTTTTCGTCTCTCATCACGATTCGATGTAGAAATCCTTTGCGATTTTCCGTTATGAGCAATTGTTCGCAACCGAATAAGCGACGCTCGACGATTCTTAGCTTCAGTTCGTAAGAAACCCAATTTCCTTGCTTTTGTACCATAGCCAGGGTTATGGGATGTTGTTAAATAGCTTGCTGAATGACTTCTAATTCTTGTGCAAGTTCTTCCTGCGTTTGGCACGGATCTTCCTCCAGTAAAGCTTCCAATTCTGTGTCATTATTCACTTTGAACCTTCCACTGCGTGTTTGGTCCTCCACGTCAAAATCACCACTTTGAAATTTTTGAGACCAAACCCACACAGCTTCTCTCACTCAAATTTACATCACCATATATTTCTATGAGTAGCCGATGTGCTTCAGCTGCAGATTGCTTTAAATGAATGAAATAAATTAACAATTCCCGCAAATGACGTTTACTTGCCTCAAAACTTGACATCTTAACACGATGAAAACTAAGTGATGCTAGCAAAAAGTCAGAGATATTAAAGGGTCTACTGTTTCCAGATATCAACATATACTATACGATATTTACAGCTGACAATTTCGATGTTATCTTATGGGTGGCGCTATCTTTTGAAAACGGCAAAAGTTATTTGTACACCTATTAATTGGCATGCTTATAATTTTGAAGAAACTTGTGATGCACTGAATCAAGATGCAGTCAGAATTTTAGAAGGAATTTGATTAGAAAGAGTTTCTGGGCCTGATATTCGTTTTACCATAAGTGTTATATATGGTATCAAAATTGAAACTTCTTACGAAAAATAATATGTATAAGTCCTCCTCAGTATAGAGATTTAGGGAGAGTGTTTCTCCTTTTCACACAACGATGGGAATTTAGAGGTTTTCCGCATTATTAGCGCTACCTGATCTTAGATATATTGTGCTTGTATACTACCCTTTTATATTGTTAGTAGTCTACCTGCAGATATACTTCAATAACTTTTCTAGCGCTAAGATCACTCAATCGATAATTATGCTGCTTATTGTGAACACATCGTCCGATGTTTTCTTTCATAGTATTTGTATCATTTTTAGTACATACAACATGTAGATACCAGCTTTGGTCGTCAACCTTTAAAAATTACTATTATGATGTTAATGAGTTTAACCATGGGGAAGCAGTTCGTAGTATACGACATCCTTTTGATCCCTACCATATGCCAAGTATAACCTTATTTACTTTAAGATTTCGTTTCGGCATCGATTGGGCGGGCCCGCCGGGCTTTGTAGATAATTTTATTGTTATCATAATAGGTCCATTTTTCATCCCATATGGATTGAAAACCATGCAAAAACGATTTATTTTTTTTACCGTTGCAGCAACATTCGGATATTCAAAATCGCCGTTCCACGTCTCTCAGCTTCAATTCGTACGGCAGCCGAGTTCTACCCTTTTAAAGCAATTCCCTTGATTTTAGGTGGAGGAACGCGTCGATTGACGCTCAACAATGCAGCAAGTGCTTCTTTAATTAGATAGAGATCCTTATTCAGCAAAGCATCTTAATTCGTCGTCTTCGAAACTTTTCGGCTTTCCAGAGATTCTTATCTACCACTTCAAAATCACCACTCTTTAACCGTTTGTTAACTTTTATAGAAGTTATTATCATTTACGCTTATAAGTCTACTTATATGAAATCTTAACGCTCTCTGGTGGCTTATAAAATGGGAAAAGTGTAACGGCGCACCAGGTCGGCCGTAACAACTCAGGTAATATACCAACTTTGATACCCACAAAAAGTTCATAATCGCCTTTTTGTGCCCCAAAAGCAGATAAAACCTCTTCTACGAAACAAAGTGCCTATGTGCAATACTCGCCCAGCAAAGCAAAAGTACCTTCCATCAAAGCAAATGCACGAAAGCGCTACATACAAGAGGCTTGTCTTAAATAGGTTCAATTTTTTGATCATATTTATTTAATTATAAAACTAATAAAAATATTGATATTACATGTTATTCTAGGATATATTTTCTTATTCAATTCAATCTAAGTGAAAGTATGATACAAAGAGTTAATGGATCATAGTAATGTAAAGTCTATTTAAAACATTCAATAGTAAATTCAAAAAAGTATTAAATCGTACTCGCAAATTAAAAGAAAACAAAATATTATTGAAACTCCCTCACTCAATATTAACTTAATGATAGAGCTTTCCAATTTAACGTTAAACTACATTATAAAGCTTTAGCTTAAAATAAATCCTATAATACAATTTAGATATTTTCAATAAAATTAAAAAATTACTTATACATTATTAAAAATAATCCAAAGAATTTCAAACTTACGATAGTGATAATTTACAGGTACAAACTCTGCAGTAGCAATATTTTCAGACAAAGTTTGTAAATATATATCTTTCGATCCGGTATTAAACTGGTTTGTTGCTGGATTGAGATATACTGCAAATCCATCCATTGTGCATAGCTGAAAGAATGGTAATAGATCCAATACTCAAACTTAATATTCATGCCAAAATGAAAAATTTCGAACTTTTTAAGAATATACATACATATATATATATATATATATATATATATATATATATACTTTAATACAAGATCTGTTTCAAAAATTACCAGACTTTAAACAAAAAGTACAATAACAAATTATTTTTGAAAAATTCTTTAACTCGCTTCAAAATAGTCGACTTCTGTGGCAATACAAACTTTAGTAGATTTCAACAGCATATCAAATAAATTTTTCATGCTATTACCCGGAATCATCTTCAAAAAGGAGGTCGTTGCTTTTCAGATTTCTACGACGTCCCTGTAACGCTTTCCTTTCATGAGAGTTAGAATGCCATTTTTGATCGAAAAATGAGTCACCAATGTGTATCCATGGGAGGCCGCATTATCATGCGAAAAAAACACCAGCTTCTACTTTCATGAATTTTGGGCGAACACGACGAATATACGCAAGCAATCGCATCATCAAACCAAAATAATACACAGCATTTACTGTTTTGCTAGTTGGAATGAATTCTTGGTGAATAATGCCCTTGGAATCATAGAAACCGATGAGCAACGTTTTGATTTTCGATTTTTCTAAGCGCGATTTGTTCGGCGATTTTTTGATAAATACAATTTTGATCATTTTCGGCTTCTTTAATAATATCTTTAGACTGTTGAATTCGAAGCGCTTTTTGAGCCTTCGTAAATTTATATGGAATAAAGTGCGAAAAAACCTTTCATAGACTCAAATAATCCATCAAAATGTGATGAATTGATGCTACTAATAAATTTAATTCCACTTTCATGTAACGCATCGACGATGTAGGCTCATTTTTCTGATCATCATGATCTCATTTCTCAACGATCCTTTTGTTTACCGATTCTCTCGGCCGACCCGAACGTTCCTCGTAATTTAGATAGACAGAGGGATGGCGCTAGTCTGGGAATTTTTCAAACAGACTATATATATATATATATATATATATATATATATATATATATATATAAATTAATAAATATATTTATCGATCTTACAGTCATTACATTTGCATTATCAAAATAGAAAGAATGTTTCATTCCTACTTCGTAAACTTATATTAGCCCTACATAATATATGTCTTTGTCATCATACTTACCATTTACTTTCTATACTATTCCTCATTTCTAATATTTTACATCCTTATCTTTACAATTGTTAAATAAACTTCTTAATTATTATTATTTTTTAATTGAACTTGAATATTATATTTTTTGAATGTAATTATGATTTGTAATTATGATTCTTTCGATAAACCGTTTAAATATTGTAACAATACGATTTGATTATTATTATTTCTATCTTGCATATTTTGTTTACTACTATAATTATAAATCTTTGTCTGATAATGTGATGATTCTATCAATTACTTCCTTTATATTACCTATCTTACTTACGAACTGCATATAATTAGCAAAATCCAGCATTTATTCGATAAAAAATTATGATCCAATTATACAGACGTCATCAATATATCTTTTATAGATAATTATTTCAAAATTTAACGAGGCAATCCAATATTCTCTAATTTTTCGATTACTAAATTAGTAATGACCGGTGATAAATGTGATCCCGTTGGCGCAGCCATATATTTGTTTTTAAAAAAGCCTTTGAAAAGAAGAAATTGAATTGTCAAAAACCAAATTTATTATTTTAATAAAATCATCTCTTGTAATTTTGACTGGTATATTAATTTATATTCATTTTTTCCATTGTTTCCTTAAAGAATCTTAATGTATTTACCATATAGTGGATTTAAATTTACTATAAAAAAGTATTCCATCAATAAATATAATGTAATTGAGGGGTTCTATAAATATTACAATATATAAATTAATTTAGGAGTGGGGATGGTGTATATATAGTAGAATGCTAGGTTTTTATTTGATTCTAGTCTTTCAGAATGAATTGGAACTGTTGGAAACATTAAACATTTAAATTGAAAATGGTGGGCACAGTCAGATTGTTCTTTACTAGTATAGAATATAGATCGTTTCATTTTTTTATTTTTATTTTAATTTTAGTGGAAAGTTAATTTCAGATTTTACATTGGTGATTATTCCACACGAATAATGTAACTGTCATTGTATTCATTATATTAGCACAGTATATTATTGTATAAACACTGTAAAACCGATAAAAATATTTATGAATTTAATTCATAATAGTCGACATAAGCTATATATATATATATATATATATATATATATATATATATATATATATATATATACATGTATATACAGATATGTATTTATTAATAAGTATAGAATCTATTAACTAACTTTGAAAATTTGTTGAATGGAGTACATCTCTTTCAAATTACCAATTGTTGACCAAAAATTATCACAGCTCTCCAAAGCAAAACGATGTAAACTAAAGCCAACAGAGAACGGATAATTGTTAAATGTGATATGATCCTCATATCTAACATGTATTCGCTTGATTTCTATATGTATATTTTTAATCATTCTCGCTACTATCTTCTCAACCATAGAGTCATCAACTTTCTCTTGATCTTACATAAAAAAATAAATTAATAATATAATATTTCCCATATTTTAGAATAATGAAAACATATATCTTTAAAAATTTACTTTTCATATCCGACATTTTCTTATTCTTGTCAATCCGTGCAAGTTCTGCTTTTTTGGCTTGTAAATTCGATTTTTCTTCTTTTTCCGAATCATATTGTACTTGACTAGATGGAACTACAAGTATAAATAATTCCTCAACTATTGCATCAATTTGTCCATTCCATATATCTTTGAACGGGATTTTCAGTACTAATTTACCTGTAATTTTATTAAAATGTTAAGAAAATTCTGCAATAATTAAGAAAGATTAGAAAACTGAAAAAGTAATTATCATTAATTTCTTTCAATAATTGAAGTTTTATTATTGAACCTAAGTAGTTATAATACGAAACCTTAAGGAATTTGAAAGCATGTAATATAATATAAGGTTCACCTCAGCCACTAGTTAGCCCACCAGAAAGCCGAATATAGTAACTAATATATATATATATATATATATATATATATATATATATATATATACTGCGGCCGCCGATTTGGGGGTCGCGTATTTGTAATCGTTTAAAACTGCGAGTGTTCACGGTGGATCGCGATTACCGCACTTGCAAGCCACAGAGTTGCACCGAATGAAAAGGAAAACGAAGCAGCGAAAAAGAAAAGGAACTTTTCTTCTTCTTCTTCTTCATCTTCAATCTTTCTTCTTCATCATCTAGCCTCTTGGAGAACAGCATCACTCGCTCTACCGAGCCCTAACCAGATCATCAGTCACGGCCATAATAAGGCCTGCCGGTACTCTCCCGCATATCAGCATCTCGGCAGCGAGCCCTGGCAAGGAAGGCGAAGCTTCCAGTCACCTGCATAAAGACGCATGCACGTCTCCCCTGCAGCAGAGAACGTTGTAGGTATTGCCGTAAGTGTTAGAGACGCCTCCGCTATTGATACCATCGGCAGAGAGAGAGAGAGAGAGAGAGAGAGCAGCACAGCACTAAAGACGACTGCAACGACGAGCGACAGAAGAAGTGAGATCGACCGCGGAACCATCTTCGTGCCAAGTGGCTTGTATTAATATACTTAGTTACGCAAATATAGTTTAGTAGAAGTATTAGAAGTGATCTCCCCTTGCACGCCATCGCATGCCCGGTTCGAGTGCGCTTGCCGTCGGCGTTCGTGACGCAATATTCGTGACGCGATATTCTCGTGCATGTTCATCGCATCTCCGTGTTCCCAACATCCTGATTTCTGTATCGATTTTGTATATAACCCAATAAGGAGTGAGAAGACGCGAGCTACCGCATACCACTTTGTTGTAATCTTGGATGGTGATAAACACTGCAAATTGTCGTCTCTTACCGTGTACATTTTCCGTTCATTCGCATTGCCATAGGTATAGCCGGAGTCGGTGTACGATCTTACTGGAGCTGACGCACACACACATAACTATACACCAGTAGGCACATGGTAAGTGTAGCTACACATTTGCAGTTACAAATGGCGCCCAAAGCGTAAGGCCCGTGACGTGTAAACACATACGTCACGCACCTAAATATTTCTCATTTATTTTTCACCTTGTGCGAAATAAATACAAAAAAAGTCGCAGCAAATAGACGCGAGCACGTGTAACGCACTGTAGCACGAAGGGGTTGTCATTTTTAGTTGTTCGCGCAGAGGTGCACAGTGGCATGGTAATAAGCTACTGGCAACAGTAGCCAGGCAAAAGCAAGAGGCACTATATGGTGTAATGTAAATGTCCCATACCCTTTATTTTATGATAAACATTGCATAATTCCTGGTTTTATTAATAAAGTCAGCGTCTCTACGGTGTTACCTTTTCCTTTTTAATACATCTAATATTTTTAATTCAGGAAAAAGCGACAAACACATATATATTTATTTGTGCATGAATTATACTTATAATCAGTTAACTTGACCATGTTTAGCACAGCAAGCTAACATGATATTCTTTCAAGATTAATGTGAAAGATAGAGAAAATAATTATTAATTCACTATAAAAGCGAATAATAATTAGTAACAATACTTAATTGTGTCTATTTTGTTTAGTTTTGTTTCTTGATGTGCTCATTCCAAACAAAAACAGTGTATTGGGAGAATAAATAACATATATATCGTCTAAATATCATTCACAATATTTATTGTCATTTATATATCTTTGAAAACTATATATCTAACGTATGTTACAAAATATTAAATTAATTTGTCATATTTATTCTCCATATATTATAGCGCATAAACAAATATTTTATAAAATTGGTATAGACTCTCTTCTATACCTTATCGTTCGGGTCTCTTAAGAAAAGAATTTCCTCTGAATTTATTAGCAATTATTGCAAAACGCCGATATCTCAAATACCAGCCCCCTTAGCATTCTACCATTATACTCAGCTGCACCGTTATAGCGATATGAATTTTTGAAAAACCCCTTTTACATAGAAGAAATTAACTTTTTTGAGTCTGAAAAATACAATAGGCTTGAAAATGCACCAGTAATGGTGGAACAAATTTTCAGCCAGATGGGTTGGAAATTAATAATTTTTCAAAAAATAAGTTGTTGTTGAAAGTAGTCCTCGCACTAGAACAAAATTAGCTTTATAACAGACTGAAATTATTCCCTTTTAGTAATTTGAGCATGAAGGATCATACACACACAAAGAAGATAGTAGAGGTATGTTCGTATGATGGTAGTAGTGGAACACTACAAAGGTACAAACGTAATTGCACTTATAGATGCACAGTAGCACTTTTATAACATATATTCCATAGGGAGCCTAATGTGTAAATATTGAAAGCAGCAGAACGTTAGGAAAGAGATCGAATTTTCAGGGTCTATAAAATTTTTATAAATGGTGAGAGACTCTACTTTCGTGGAATGAAATTCAGTCATCAATAAATTAGTAACAAAAAGTTAATAAATCATATGAGATTAAATTATACTGAACAAGGATCACACGCTTTTCTCACATATCCATAAAGAAATAATGAACTAGAGAAAATAAACAAGTAGGATAGACAATATAAATAATTAACAATAAATAGACCTTACATTGATTATACGATTGAATCAAGAGAAAGTAAGAACCACGTTGATTTGAAAATTAAGGAAGTAATAAATATCAATGAATGCTTACCACAGGACCAACATTAAACATATGTTATAAACATTAAAATAATACACATTTCTATCTTTTTTCCTTCAATTTTGAGAGCATATGGATGATTACCTCTTTCTACTTTTGTTTCTGTTCGTCATAAGACAGCGGAATATTTTTAACATTTTTTCCTTTTTAAAAACTTGAAAATAGTACAACAATAGCATCCATAGGTGAGTACAACCAGGTTGATTCATTATACTACAATGTTACTGTAATAACATATAAATGGATGAAAGTAATCTTATAAAAAAATCATAGCTGTATTTCTTAGTATTTAGCTATAACTAATTATAACCTTTATTTCTAGTATGAATCACAATATCAATACTTACGATATTTTAAAGCAGACAAGGAAGGCTAATTCAGCAAATAAATAACTGATTATGTAGATTATCTTTCTTTGTAATTTTTAATACATGGTCAAAAAATCAAGTAATGAGACAAAATTAAAAAATCTAGTATATATAAAAATTAAGGTACGTTGCTGCGATCCCCTTCCAAGTATTCCCCTGCGGTATTTATAAACTTATTTCAGCGACTTTTCGGTGAGTTTTCGTAACAATTCTAGAATACGTCTTGTGGAACCTCTCCGAGTACCCTCGTCACAGATTCTTGGATATCTTCAACGGAGTCAAAATGTCTACCTTTGATGATTTTTTTCAAATGCAGGAATAGAAAAAAGTCGGAGGGTAACATGTCCGGTGACTAGGGGGGGGGGCGGTTGTGGTAACGTTGCGATGCCTCTAGACGACAAAAGCTGAGACACTTAACGCACTGTAACAGAAATATTGTGTTTATGCAGAACCCAAATTTCCGCGATCTCTGGGTGCACTCTGAGCATCCTTTCTCGTAATTTTTCGAGCACATTGGAGTAGAATACTTGATTTACGGTTTATCCAGGTGGTACAAACTCTATGTGAATCACCCCTTTGCTGTCAAAGAAGCAACTGAACATGGTTTTCACTTTGGACTTGCTCATTCTCGCCTTCTTTGGGTTTGGCACTTCAGAGGACAGCCACTGTTGGCTTTGTCGTTTATTTTCGGGTTTATTTGAAACAACCTACTTTCATCAACATTAATATCTCGATCGAGAAGAGTAAGATCACGTTCAAAGGACTGCAGAGTAGCACCACCTGCAGAGGACTGCATTGTAAGCACAGCAGCTTGCTCCTCTATAGAAAGAACAAGCAATTAATCAAGGGTAGCAGCCATCAAAAATGATAAGCCACCGACGGCCAAAAAGACGGCGACAATAACAGAAACTTCGGCAGCGACTAACTAGATGCGAAGATGATGAACCACATTATATTATAATGTCCATCATCCATAAGTTACCGGTCCTCATCACCTTTTCGCAACAGACGTCCATCACTATCAAGATCCAGAATTTCTCAACTTCTTAAACCCCGGAGCACCTTTAGTTATCAGACTTATCAGCGTCATGAATACAACTAGTTTAGACTCTCAATATTCTACTTTAGACCCTCGCAAAAAACGATATTTTTGGGAAACTTTTCTGAGAATGCTATTGAAGATATGGATGTTGGATTTGAAATGCTGAATAAATACACTCTTGAAGTAAATAAAAAAGATTTTTTTATTTATTTTATACATTTTTTATACATGTAAAGTATAGTCAAAGCCAACACATCAAAAAGTAGGTAACGTTGTCGTGGTCGTAAAATCTTGCCGACGGATGGTCTGAAACAAAAAAATCAAATAGTTGTATATTCAGTATAATTGCAGAAACCGATCTAACTAGAATATTTTATGTACGTGCAAAATCAACAAAATTGCGGCTAAAATACGAAAGAAAAAATGCTTTTTCCGCCTTTTTTGCAATAAAAATTTGGATAGAATTAAAATTTTAAGTTGATTGTAGTTAGGACGGTTGATACAAACATATAGAATATGTGTTCAAAATTTCATAAAGATTGGCTCAATAGTTTTTTAGTTTTCACGACCACGGTACTTGAAAACGCTGTTTTGAGAAAAACGCGTTTAAAGTTTTTGTAAGTGAAAAATCGTAGAAAAAATTAACTTACGCTCAATCAGCGATGCCTGGGCCATACAATATGCCTTCAACTTGTTTCAGGCGAGTATTTTCATCTAATAAGCCTGCTTTTTTTTGAGTTCTGCTCTCCTTAGAGCCACAATCGAGCGGCGGTTCTCGCGAACGATGTGCTGTTGGTCGCCCATATTGGCGAACTGCATGGCGGTTTGTCTGATTTTTAGGCCCATAATTTCCATTATTTTTAAAAGTGGGCTGAATCCTTCATGAAAAATGCAGGCAGCAGTGAGGCATGCAATTTTAACGATTTTTTTCCATTATAGACATGCTCCGGTGCTATAACCCAAACTGATGTGTTCAAACATTCATTATTTTGAGTGTTTCTGCCCAAACATCTCTCCAGCAATTCCGTTTTTATTAGATCTTCGTAGATCGGTTTCAGCACCTCTTGTACGTCACTAGCAAGAAGAGGACGATGTTTATAATTTTTGAAAGCGTTGTTTGCTTCGGCCTTCTCATACTTGCACCAGCTGTCTGAACAGTACGTATGCTGTGGTTTGGAGTCTGCTGAGATTTTGTGGTAATAGCCGGCCCAGATTTCGTTTCGCACGCCTTCTACTGATTTTGAATTCAATATGGAATTTAGATGGACGACTAGAAATTTTCTGTGCACCATACACTTTCTTCGTATCCATTGCAAATAGATAGATGCTTCACTTTTGAACTCCGAATCACGACTAAATTATCTCTCTATTCTCCACTACTGAAATACAGAACTGAAATACAGAAGCAAAATTCTAAAGGGAAGGTAATATTGAGAAGCAATAGTATATATTTTGATGAGAATATATATAAGTGTAATGATTCACAATAGGCGAAAAGCTGCTGCAGCGAACAAGGCCAGGAAGATGGCTTATCCCACACGCGAGCTGGGCGGGTCGGAATATCGCGCTCAGATAAGTGTGCTCGAAAGGTGAAAAAGTATGGTAGACAACCTGAATGATTCTAAAATTTTGAGCTAACATTTTTGAAAATATTTACTTTCGAAAAATTAAAAAAAAAAAACATTTTTTTTCAAAGTTGTAAAGTAGAATACTGCCTTAATAGAGAAATGTAATAATTTACCAAATACGTGTTTTGTATTGGGTGTACAAATAAGTTTCCGTCCTTTTTTATAAATAAATAAGAAGTTATAAAAAAGGTACAAATAATGTAAAAAAAGTTTGTAAAAAAGGTACAAATAATGTCATTCGAAATATTTCCCATGTCTTTCTAGTACTTTTGACCTTTCTTTCGGGTAGCAAGTAAATACTCCATCTAAAAAATTGTTCGTCTTTTGAGGCGATCCACGAATCGACCCATTTCTTCAATTCCTCGTAAGAAGTGAAGTGCTGCTCAGCCAAACCATGAATCATCGACCGGAATAGGTGGTAGTCTGAAGGAGTCATGTCTGGTGAGTACGATTTTTACAATATATGGCCGATGATTGTCATGCTAAAAAATGACTTTATCGTGCATTTTCGCACGTTATGGACGTTTAATCTTTAATGCTCGGTTCAATTGCATAAGCTGTTGTTGGTAAGGTTCCCCGGTAACGATTTGATTGTGTTGGAGTAGTTCTTAATAGATTATTCCTAGCTGATCCCGCCAAATGCACAGCATTAGCTTCTTGCCATGAATGTTTGGCTTCGTCATTGGAGTAGAGGCATGCCTGGGCTTACGCCATGACTTCCTACGCTTTGGGTTGTCGTAGTGACTCCACTTTTCGTCTCCTGTCACGATTACAAATCACGATGTACAAATCCTTTGCGATTTTGCCTTTTGAGCAATTTTTCGCAATCGATTAAACGATGCTCGACGTCTCTTCAGTTCTTTAATTGTGCTTTTTGCGTCTCTTCAGTTCGTAAGAAATCCAATTTCTTTGCTGTTGAACTATATCCAGAGTTTTAAGACGTTGTGAAATAGTTTACTGAATCACCCCTAACTCTTCTGCAAGTTTTTCTTGCGTTTGGCACGGATCTTCTTGAAATAAAGCTTCCAATTCTGTGTCACCTTATACTTTGGGCCTTCCACTGCGTGTTGTGTCCTCCACTTCAAAATCACCTGTTTTAAATTTTTGGAAGCGCTTCCACAACTTCTCTCACTCAAAGTAACATCACCATATACTTTTATGATTGCTTGAAATGAATGAAGTAAATTAACAATTCCCGCAAATCACGCTTACTTGGCTCAAAACTTGACATCTTAACACGATGAAAACTAAGTGATGTTAGCAAAAAGTCAGAGGTATTAAAAGGTTATACTGTTTCCAGATGTCAGCATATACTATAAGACTTTTTATAGCTGACAGTTTCGATGTTATCATATCGGTGGCACCCTGTTTCCAAAACGGGGAAAACTTATTTGCAGACCTACTATATTCCGCACGCTTCTTATTTGAATGCTATTTAAAACTTATCTTTATCGAATTAACATTGAACTAATTTCGCTTATTGTATATATATACTTTTACTGGGAGGGGCTGGAAAAAATGTTGGTAACGAACAAGCCTGCTGGTGTTTGATGGAGTGCTGCGCACCCAGAATCAAATATTACTACGGTGCAAGAGAGATTTTTAGTGAGACAGCTGGTCTTTAATGGAGCGGCGCGCAACCAAAAACAAGCATTACTAGAATTCGGTAGGAATAGTACAGCCTGCTGGTCTTTAATACAGCGCCATGCAACCACGATCGCGGCTCTACTATCCAGGATTTCTGCACTGGCAAGATTATTAGATTTCTTCAATCAGGGTAGCTCTAGGATCTTCTTTCGGCTGGATCGCCGAGAGAATTGATGTCTGGGCGGAAAATTCACCCTTTTATATACGAAAAATTAATGGATTGGGTGTTTACGCCATCGTTGAACTAATTTCATTTGGAACGCCCGTAAAATAACAATAATAATTTTAGAATAATATAATAATAAATGTAAGAAACTATAATATAAGTTTTAGTAAGTACTTGTCTTGTTTTGTTACAGATCATCGTTGTTTAGATTGTTACAGATCGTGTTAAATAGAGATAATTAGGAGGTGAACTTAGTCTCCGACCTTTTTTAACGAAAAAAGAACGGAAGAATGATCGTGTAGATAACAGGTTTAGCAGTCCGCCTTTAAAAAATTATTATTATGGTGTTCCACGTCCAATTTCTAAGCTTAGATGATGAAAACTTGTTTGGGTTTGGGGTTTGTCAGAAAATAATATGTGATGTCAAATTCAATATTGGTCGAATACGCCTCAGCCATTTGTTGACGATGTCGATTCCCTTGTCTGTCAACACATAATCCCATGTTTATAATCGAAGTAATATTATATCTTCAAGAATCGAGCCAAAACTTTACCACCAACTGTTCAGATCGCATGATTTTAATCCACCGAGGAAAGAAGTCTTAAAACACGTATTGAAATCGTTTGTTCCTCAAGGTAATCTCTAGACAATTCGCCGCCAGGATAAATCATGGTGTTTCCACTACCCTAATCCCCAATAAGGCTTTGGCCTCGATCTCCAAGACTTTATATCTCAAGGATTCCGCATCGTGAACTCATTTTTCATCAAGATAACGCTCGGGCACATGTAGCAGCTTTGGTCAAAAACTATTTGAAGAATAATAGATTGGAAAATCCGCCTCAACCGCCTTATAGTCCAGACGTCGCACCATCTGGCTATTAGTTGTTTCGATCAGTGAAGAAAACTCGTACGGAAAAACGCTTCAGTCTAGTAAAGGGAATCAAAAATTGGCTTGAAAAACGAGAAATTTTTTTGGTCCGGAATTCATATATTGCCAAAAAGGTTGAAAATTTACAGATTAGAAGGAAAATAATTTGAACAAAAGATATCGAACCACGTTTTCATACTAAAACCTCACGTTTTGGAAAAAATACTTGAAACGTGCTTGCATAATCAATTAAAGAGATTTTATATATTTATTATACGACGATTTGTCTTTTCCCGAAAAGTAAAATTTAATGTTTATTTTAATTTGTTATGAATAACTGTAAACATTTATAGAAAGTCATAGTATGGAAGGTAACAAGATCTAATTTGTACAAATAATGGAGCCTGATTATGAAATTTGACTTTAACTGAGATTTATCATTTAAAAGTAATGAAATTAGATGCTAAATAAAACGTTTATTAGATCTATATAAACAGCAAAATCATTCTATTGGTAATTCGATCCGCTTTCTTAGCGCACAAAGATTTTTATAAAAAGAAGAAATGAAAGTAAAATAAAATCAAATCGGTAATCGATTATATTCAAGATCTATCGATGCAAAAATAAGTGTATACGCGCCTGCGTGTGTGCGTTCTTTTATGTATATGTGTGTATGGGTACTTGTGAGGCACCATTGTAAACAATGTTTCAACATGCGCGATTATACCACACGCTCGGATTATTATCTTGACCGATTCTTTCGCAGTCTTTTACCAAGATATGAGCGTATTTTCCACCACCAAGAAAATGTGTATTTCTTTTACATTTTTCAGCCGTTGAGATTTCTTTCTTTATTAATCATTTCAACATTCTCAGAGCGCTGAGATTAATAATATCTTATTATTCTATATTCATAATAAATATAGTAATAAGAATAATAATATCACAAATATAGAAACTATAATTTCAATTATAGATACAAAATAAATATTTGAATTTACCCAACTGTCCATATTGCAATTTTATTGGCAGGTCCAACCTGTCTATGGCACCCTCTTTAATTAACAAATCTGTCAATACTACATCTCCTGAAAATGGAAAATAAAATTTTGATTACAAAAACAGTTTCATTCTTATTTACCAATTGCAATAAGTACAATTATTGTACAATAGACTATCTTATGCTCTATAATAATCGATGTGCAGAATGCACGTGAACAATACATTGTCAATATATTTTAAATTGAATAAATAATATCTTGTGAAAATGTGATTATACAAAGATATACAACTATTATATCACATTATATTAACTAAATAAAAAGCCTTACACGTGCTTTGCATGCATAGCCTTGCTCGATTAAATATTGCTATTGAAAATGTTGCCCCATGTGCCTTGTTCTGATGGAGCACGCAATACTCATAATACAATTGCCAATTATAGACACTCTAAGTAGTTATTCATTTACTCCGATCTCGAACAGCTTGATGATTTCTGAACATTAATTTATAAGAGATTTCTAATTTAGTATTGAATGCATAAACGTAAAAGATGAAAAATGAAATTGAAAAAGACATAAACTCTAACTCTTAGGATCACTAGTCAACTCTTGATTCGCAATGGTGGTATATACTTCAAATATACTTCGATCCTGATGTGACTATGCTAAAATTAACGCACCTCAGAAATACATACTTTGCGGAGGTGAGACTAAGCAAGGCGGTGTGCAGATTCGTGTCGATTCCAATGACAGGCCCCCCTGTGGGGATCTGATTACATCGACCCCAAAGGAGAGGAATTGGAGAATTTTATAGCACAGTTGAATCTTAGGATCGCCAATGTGCCAGGTAGTATGGCTACAGTCTATAACGAAGTTAAAGTGGGAATTATCGACGCAATTTTTGTTTCCATGAATCTCCCATGCAATACCCATCACAGGATGGACTGTTAGAGAGGATTCGACCTCGAGTGATCACAGATGACTCACCACCTAAATGGAGTAGGCACATCTACATCTGCAAGTACAGTTGCTGCAAATCTGGAGCAAAATTTGAAGCAAAACAGACAACTTCGACATGGCCATTATTCGAGCTGCACTGCTCGACAGAAGTTGATCAATATATACAACACATGCTTTAGATTTTCGATCTACCCTAACAAGTGGAAGGTTGGCCAAGTGGTTACAATAACGAAAGGGGAAGACAAGGAGTCTGAGGACCCTGCATCCTACAGGCTCATATGCCGATTGCTAATATTAGGCAAAGCCCTAGAAACTCTTATACTGAAAAAGTTAAACGGGATCATAGATAGTAAACTATCTCCAATACAATACGGTTTTAAGAGAGGGCGATCCGTAAAGAACGCCATAGTTGACTTGCCTAACTATGAGTGAATCGTGAAGAAAATATGTTGTAGCAATGTTTCTGGACATAAATGGTACCTTCAACAATGTCTGATGAACCTCTATTTTAACAGCACTGCAAAGCAAAGCATACCCCAAGGGGCTCCATAAATTAATAGGAGATTACCTAAAGGGCTTTGAGTCCTCATACTTTCTTATTTAGTTAGTTACTTTCTTGGTCCAATTCTATGGAACTTCTTGGATCTGGAATCCTTGATCCTCTACTGTGGAAGCTCTCAGGACAAGGGTGTGAGGTCATTGCGTATGCTGATGACCTCACGCTCCCATTAAAGGGACTCTCGCGTAGAGAGAGCCAAAGGATAGGCCAGACTTACATTAAGGAAGTGGTATCCTGGCGTCGCCTAAATAAAATGAGACTGGCCTCTCAAAAGTGTGAAATATTGATTTTGAGAGGCCACCTTCATCCGAATGTCCACTCTCAAATTAAGATTGGGGATATAAGGGTGAAGAGATTAGAAAACGCGAGATAACTTGGAATTCACTTCGGCGAATCGGTAGCCATTTTAAAGTAGTACAATCAAAGTGTGTGAATGAAAATTTCTAAGACTGGAGGTACAAAAGACGGAATAAATGTATAAAATTTTTCCAAGAAACTTTTTTTTCAAATTGGTCTCCATGAGAAATAATATACCAATTGACAGGATCTTCCAGTGTCTTCATGCCTTTGAAAAATTCCTCTTCGTGAATACTTTTGAATTTCATCGTCGCAGTTGCTTCTATCTCGTCTATCGATGCGAAACGGTTCCATTTGAAGTTAATTTTTAATTTTGTAAATAGGAAGTAATGAAGAAGACTAAAATCACGCGAGTATTGTGAGTGGCTGAGTAGAGGAACCATTTTTTGGCTAAAAATTGAGTGTTAACTTCCATGGTATCTGTTGGTGCATTTTCGTGTAATGTGAATTTTGGTATTCTAGTAAGTTCTTATGTAATTGTCATCCTTCGTGGCGCATGGCCGCCGGTTTATTTCGTCGTTATCAACCGCATCTCTACTTGCCGCGAAGAGATTGTACCACCGAATAATTGTATAACGATGCATAACGCATTCACCATAAGACACTTAGCATTTTCTTTTTTCTTGCAACTGTACTAATGCTAAGACAAAATATTCGCAACACGTTGTTCGATATTTTTGTTTATTTTAAATAATGGCCAACGAGCATTTGGCTTCTTCCATGCTAACTCCCATTCAACAGCTGTATGTAATCTGATTAACTTGAAGCTTTGTATATGGTGGAGGGGGGTTCTAGTAACTAGTGGCCAAGGTTTCATCAAGATGGCGCAAATAGTACGGATTTTATACTCATAGACTTACAACTTTTGGGACTACTATATATATATATATATATATATATATATATATATATATATATATATTTAAATTATATGGAAATCAACAATAAGAATAATAATGATCAATAAGTAAAACAATAGTTTATCCCGAAGTGGAGATTGTGGGTCAATTTAAATGAAAATTCTAAAAACAAGGTAAAAATTAAATAGATGAAAAGACTGTTTAGATTGATGAGCAATATTTTACGATATTTGATAAAAGGATTGTGGCGTTTAATGTTCAATATTCTATCCTTACGAAAATTCGTATAGAATGACAAATCTGGTAAAGATCCGGAAAATCTGTTAGTTTTTTAATTTATCTATTAGGTTGTCAAATATCTCTCTTCCGCCTGTTTGTCTTAATTCCGCGGCTATATACAAACCGCTGTAGAGACTGTATCTGCCAATACTATACATCATTTGAAAGGTCTTGACATAACCTACAAAACGACGCTATGCATGATTAGTTTGCATATTGCGTTCAAAAGTTGTAGACGTGAAGATGGAGTACACTAACGCTGAAATTCGCGCTATTTTAAAGTTTTGCTTCGTCAAAGAGCAAATCCTACGCTGCGATGTGACTCGACCCATTTTTGAAGTGGATGGTGACTGGCGACGAAAAATGGGTCAGATACGACAATATCAAGCGAAAACGGTCGTGGTCCAAAGCCGGTGAACCGTCCCAAACAGTCGCCAAGCCGTGGTTAACGGCCAGGATGGTTTTGCTGTGTGCTTAGTGGGATTGGAAGGGAATCATCCACTATGAGCTGCTCCCATGGGTCGTATAAGGCGTCCATAAGGCGTCGGGAACGTGGTGCATGGCTCCTTTACGATGAAATATTTGGAAGCTCCATTGTTGCATCTCTAGTGCCCATCTCCCTAGGCGTCCCGTTGCCTGGCTTTCTTATGTTCTGGAGTCATCGCAAAGCGCTGTGATCCATTATGCCTTGAAATGGTAACCTTCAAGGTACGGAGGCAGTTCCTTGATAGCCTAGATGCGTGCTAGGCACTCCTTCTCGGACGTCGTATAATTTCTCTCCGCCGACGTTAATACTCTGTTGACGTATACGATAGTGTTATCTCCGTTTTTGAACTCTTGCGTGAGCACAGTCCCAATCGAATAGTCACTCGCATCAATCTGGACGATGAACTCTCAGGCAAAATCAGGTCGCGCTAGCACAGGCGCTCGTGTCAAGGCTGACTTCAACGTCTGAAATGCCTCCTCTTGATCCTCGCCCCATATCCATGCTTGATTATTTTTCAGGAGCTTATACAGCGTCACATTGATCTGCGAATCATGCTCGATGAAACGGGCATACCACCCTACCATACCTAGGAATCGTTCGAGCTGCCGCTTATTCTTGGGTGCTGAGTATTCCAGAACGGGCGTGACCTTCTCCGGGTTCGTTCGTAGCCCCACTCAGTCTAGAACTTAGCCCAAGTACGTGACTCTGTTGCAGCCGAACTTACACTTCTTGCGGTTGATTTGCAGTCCCGCATCAACCAATTTCCGCTGTACTGCTTCCGGATACTTGATATGGTCCTCAAAACTCTCGATCACGACGATGACGTCGTCTAGGTACGCGAACACCCAAGACTTGTATTCGGGCCCGAACAACCTGAGTCGCTGAAATTTCATGGGCGCGTTCGTTAGCCCCAACGGCATCCTCTTAAAACTGCCACAGCCCCGAACCTGGTACGGCAATGGTAGTGTAGAATTTACTGCTCTTGGCCATCGGTACTTGGAAATACGCCTGTTTCGAGTCGATGGTCGAGATATACCGGGCTTTCCGTAGTTTGTCCAGAATGGCGTCGATACTCGGTATCGAATAGGCATCCTTCTTCGTCCGTTTGTTTAGGTCTTTGTAGTCTATACAGAACCTATAACTTCCGTCTGACTTCTTGAAGATCACGGGCACGCTACACTAGTCACTTGCGGAATTTTCTATGATACCTTCTCGAGACATTCTCTCGACCTCTTCCTGCGCTACCTGCCACATTTTCGGTGACGTGCGCCTCGGATGGTGCTTTATCGGCGTTTCGTCCTCTACGATGATCTGGTGCTCGGTGAGGTTCGTCATGCCGCTCTCTCGTTGGCTCTGGAGTATCTTCTCCACTCGCCTCTTTATCTCTCCTCCTATGGTTACTCGGTCTCCCGTCATCCTTTGACGGTTGTGCACAACCGTTCTAGTCGATCTTTATATCTGGCTATCAGTACGGGTCCGAAGAGTGTACACATAGCTTCAGCATCGAATAATGCACGGTATATCTCTCCTCCAATGCATATCCTAATATAGCGTCGGTTCTCCGTCCGATTTTCGGCTATCTTGTCCCTCGCCGGCTGCGTAGGGCTAGTCGGCTCCCCGATTTCCGCTTGCCTAGTGTCCTGCTCATACTCGCTACTCTCGTCTAGTTGACTCGGCTCCCTCGTTTTCACCGGCTGCGAAACTCTCGGGTAATCTCTCCACGATGGCCCATTTTCTTCCCAGTAATTCGACTCTTGACTATTGTTTTCGACTGTATGATATACAGTCTCTCCCCTCTCCTGGACTGCAGAAGGTGGTTCAACCAGCTTATCAGTCCATTTGACAGAAAGCCGTTGCTGAGCCACGACTTCACGCTCGCGGGCCGCATAAAATTCGCGAGCTCCGGCGCTTAAGGTAGAGACAAATCCTTTGCGCACTCGGCTTGATGCTTTCGCATCTATTGGTTCGCCGAGAGTTCCTGACTTCGTGTGGGCGACTGAGAACTGTGCAGCTTGCCCGCGCTCTCGTTTTCCCACTGCGTGCGTCTTGCCGCACAGTTCGTACACGTTTGAAAAGTCACACCACGCGCTTGGCAGACTTCACAAGTTTCTCCATCTATCATTTATTACTTTGGCCACGACTTCCGTCGGCACTGTGCTGAACTATGACCAACTTGATGACGCAAAGCAATATCGATGCGGGCATTCTGCCGCTCAGTGCCCCGATACGTGACAAGTATAGCATACGCCGGTGAACGTTGTCTCCTTTGGCATAGGCGTACGCCTTCTCTCGGACGCATTCTCAAATTGCGCCCTTGACCTAATTTGCGGTTTATTGACCGCTCGCTGTAGGTATTCTCTCGTCCATCTGATCGGTTCTTGCATGCCGCCCAGATTTTTCTTTATCTCTCGGACGGTATTGTTCGACGGTCGACTCTTCACAATCTCAGCCCAAGTCTCATGCCTCGGCCTCTTGGGCTAAGGCGTAGCTCTCGTAGCCTATTTGCTAGATAATCCTGACTCTCAGCTCTTAAGTTTCTTAGTCTGTGCCGCATATCTCTATCACCGGTGAGCATTTGTCGCGTCAATCTCTGGTATTGCTGCGATTGTGTTAGGTTACCTCCTGACCTTTCCATCTTGATCCGCGTCTAATTTATCAATTTAATGGTGAATTAATTTGTTTCTTCTATTAAAGTAATTTAAAATTCTCTTTTCACTTGTCTAAGCTATATTAATGGGTCACGAATAATTGATCTTGGCAAAGTGACAAAACAAAACGGTAACTATATCGGGCACCTCCTCTATTTTCTCTCGGGCCGACCAAATGAAATGTATGTAGTGGGATATATACCTGGTTGTAAATCTAAACGATAGCTAGATAAATATATTTGTACCGCTCAATCTTTTACCGGAATACCCATCCCAATGAATCAAGAATGAATAATACTTAGACACAGTATCCCCGCTACTATTTTAATCAATTGAATATACTTAATTAAAGTCTATCGATGCAATTTACTTTTAGACCAACAGAACAATCCACAACCGTAGATGACAACCTCGATTATTAAAACAGTTCCTTGGTTTTATCATCTAGAGGCTCATCTATGTAGTCATGTATTAAATATATTCAAGCTTAAAATATCTATTAAAATTATTCTTTATTAAATCTTCTATTTATTAACACTATTATTATAACTTATTATATTATTATAAATTATTATAACTTATCTTTATTAACACCCCAAAACAATTAAAAAAAAACTAATTTATCCACAAATCTACGCGGAGCACACACTCTGTTCTCTCTCGCACTCCCGGTTTCACTATCCGATTCTCCCTCTCACTCTCGCGCTCCGTCCCGCGGCATACGCACACTGGCGCTCTCTCTCTCTCTCTCACTCTCACACACATACACACACTAGCTTGTCGTCTTCGTTATTTAGCTGCTGGCTCTTGTTATCGGACAGCGCTCTCGTCCTCGGGCTTATGGCTTATGGTCAGACTTATGGTCCGTGGCCCGGGCTCTCATCTACGCGGTCTCTTGCCGTCGGTATTCACGGTCTATGCTGTTACCGCTGTAGATGGAAGGCGCAGGCAGTGTTCGGATTCCCTCTTCCTCTTCTGGCTGGAACACTCGGTTCGGAAAACCGCTACGGCACTCCACTCGCCCGGGCTGGTGATGATCGGCTCGGGTGAGCCGCTATCGTCCCTCTAGCTCTACACCTCTCGGGACCGGCCGGGCTGACCGTCAGCTCACTTGTCGGCTTCGCGGTTGCTTCGCACGTCGTTCCCGAAAAGCACTTCACGCGCATTCTTTAACACCAAATCACGTCTCTCGGCTTAACACTCGCAATAATCACTAGCTCAAAACGCGAATAAAACCTCAGAAACTCGACGGTCGAACGCTCGGTGCGTCTTCTCCTTCACCCTCTCTTCACCAGGCCTCTCATTTCTCTCGCTCTTTCGCGTGGCGTCGGCATACGCTTCTCGCTCTCATTACGTATATGACGCGTGCGCGCGCATCGATTCGGGCTTGTAGTTGTTGCTCCTCTCTACTTTGCTATGGTTTCATTCAGCAGCACCTCGAAACAAGCAGAAATGGTGATTAGTAGCTAATACGCACATCTTCTTCCGAGGCACCCGGGGCAGAGGCCGTCGCTCATTGTAACCTTCGACACTATATACATATATATATATATATATATATATATATATATATATGTATATATATATATATATATATATATATATATATATTTCGAATATTTCCGTTTTTTCAGTTAAATACCGTAAATATTTTTGGAGTGATGCCAACTGAAATTAAAGCAAAATGGTATGCAAATAGCATATTTTCTAAGCAGACGATGGATATTGCTCTTTTATGCAGATGTGACGATATATATATATATATATTTATATATATTCATAGTTTCGAGGTTGCTGATAACGAATCCTACTTTGCCGTCATTTCTTTTGTTCGCACTAAAAAACATAGTCTTTTGCCACAATTCTGAAATTCCTATAATTAATAAAAACAAAAATATAATTTGTCGTCGCAAACTGTATTCAGTATGATTTAGCATACAGAACCAGTTTATAAGATAAGGAGACAGACAGCCAGAGAGATAGAAAGAGAGAGAGACAGGTTTTGACACGTAAGAGAAAATAAAATTTACAAAAATGAAAAGATATCCATAAGGTTTGAGAGTAGTGTCAGATTAACCTGAAGAACAAAAAAGGTAATACCGAATAAGGTCATAATTTCTTTAAGATACGAATCCCATGGTTAGATATGAACATTCGTTTGTGCTCACCGGGTATTAATTTACGCGGACTACTTTGAGTGGATATTCGTGATTCAAGACGCCACCTAGTGGCCGCTGATGGAACTGATTGTTAAAACCATTAACTTAATGTATTCATTTTCATTTAAATAATTTTCAATAAAAAACATAGCGTATGTCCTTCCCAAGATAATATAGAATCTATATGTCACATTTCAGAACAATCGGTTCTGTAGTTTTTTCGGTTATTGTGTACAAACAAAAACAGGCATTGTCTTTATAAATTAGTATATGATATGATATGATCTATATATATATATACATATATCTATATATATTTCTTATCATGACTAGAATAATAATTAGAAATTAATTGATTATGTAACTACATAGACAAACATAGAGCATAGACAAAATATATATAGAAAACCAATATAGGATATTATTGTATTAAATGAATAACGAAAGTTGCTCTGGCGCATTATTCGTATATATGTATAGATATGTATAATCTCTAATGAACTTGCAACTGAATAGGAATAGAGATTAATTATTTAGTAAGAAGAAGTTCTGATCGTTAGGCTTGGACGATAATTTCTTAGAGGAGAAGGATGGGATAAGCTCCGTTGGCGTACTGACTAGTCTATATTCTTCCGGTGCCTTCCATTGAGTTTTCTTTTCTGTTGATTCACTCAGGCGTAATAGCAAAGAGGTGACAGAATTCTATAATGATGCTAATAAGTATTTTGACCACCCATAAAGGTTATGCAGCGTGTATCCATTTATAATATTTTCTATTAGCAGTTTTTCTCCTTGAATTACTATAAGGTTAGCTATAAAACCAGCACTGGTTATGCCAAAGGTCAGGAATTTATTCCATATTCTACTCCAGGCTCAATCTATGAATTTATCTAGATTCGAGTAGTAGTAGAATTTAGTACCTTCATTGAAGAATCTCGACATCGTTCTCCCATTAAGTTGAATCGATTTACCGTGAATTTCTCAAGCTACGTCATTTAGCAGAGCTGCTTTTTCAACTGGAAACATAATTCTATTTTGATCTAGATCCTTGGGAGAGTAAATTCCGCTAGTTGCTAAATTTGTCAGGTTTATATATATTACCAAGTGGGGTTTTTTAACGGTCGTAAAATCACTGGTTCCTTTGCTTTAGTTAATTCAGGAGTCATTTTATACCATTCTGTTCCTATTCGGTATTGGCTGGCCATATCTTATTGCATACTATCCTAGTTCCATGATCCGTGAGAACATGTATCTTCGGTGTGAGAAAGTGTGTACTGTTTTGTTGTGATACTCGTAATTCGACATAGCAATAATTATCCTGATTTACCTTTACTTTAACAGAAACACAGTTTAATATATGTATGACTTCTCCTGTGATTAATGCTATATATCCGGGGCCCTTCATGAGGTTATAGGCGAATTGATCTGGTATTTGCGTAGCAAATGCTAGCGCGTTCTTGAGAGTCTGCTGCTGTAACTGGCATCGCAGAGCTACTATATCTTTGTATAATAATAATAACTTTTCATAATACTTTCTAATAACTTAAACTTTGTATAATAACTTTTCATTTGTAATCTTACATCCTTTGACGTATATAAACATAGAATTTACGTACGAAAAAATATCTAGATTCGCAAGGGAAATTGAATCTCCTGAAGCGAATGATTTCGCCTTTTCTGTTTCAAGGATTACTAACTTTGGATGTTCAATTCTAATAATCATATATAAGCAAACGTTTTCTTCTATTTTTTTGTTAACGCAAAGGTTAAGACCTTAGTATTAAGGGTGAATAGAATTTGGTTTAAATGATCACTTTTAACATTTTTAAAGTGTTTCCTTTATATAGAATACTGTATGTATAGAAATGGCAGTTATTATTCGGAACGGAATCCCAAAATGTGTGGCCACCGCGCAAATCTATACATTACCTTTCGGATAGCGTGCATTTTGTTCTAGATTTTAAATGAATTTTATCATCTCCTAAACCAGTCTTAATAAATCTTTGCACTACTACGGACTCCCAATCGATAAGGATCGATAAGGACCACCACCATAAGCAACACCGTTACATTTCCGATCGCTATTTCAATAACTAGCCAGCGTCAATGGAAATGTTTGAATTCTATTGCTCCTTACCCGACTAATAATATGATTATTGGTAAAATGTATGATCTCTACCTCATGTAAAATTAAACATACTTCTTTTGTTATATCATATAAGTATTCTGTTTGACCGTTCATTACAACTGATACATGCGAGTTCATAAATAAATAATAGATCATTCTATATACTTCTATTTTATATTTTTGTACGGTATTTTTCTTAAAATCGTTTATTTGCAATAGTTGTAAATATGTATCAGCGATCCGAGGATCGGTATTAGGCGGTTCACAACCTTCAATATCTATTAATGATGCCGTAGTAACATTATACGAGAATCGCAATCGTATCCAGTGATTGCCTAGGTTTCATTGGCAAGAGTTCATTGTTTTGCAGTAGTTTAGTTCAGCGTTTCGCGATTTTTGCAAAACCATAAATAAATCGTTTGTAATATACTGGTAAACCTAGAAACTGTCGAACATTTTGAAACGCTGGGATCTAGATAACTTTTTTAAGGCTTCTAATTTCCTTGGATCTGGTTTCAATCCTTCCTCTGATGGTACATATCCAAGGTAAGACTTTCCATTATGAAGTAAAAGAGTTCGTTCTGTTGCTCTAGAGTCCTTCCATATATAACTATATCACCCGTATACACAAAAACCTATTTCCAGTTAATCCTTCTACAGTGAAATTCATCGCTCTTTGATATTTGACTCCAGCATTTATGTCTCCAAAAGGCATGGTTACAAACTCATAGTACCCTGTGGATGTAGAAAACGCCGTTTTATGCGTATCGTCAGGGTGCATAGGAATCAGATGAAATCCGGATATAGAATCAATTACGGCATAGTATTATATTATGCAGATCCAACTGTGTTCAGTATTTTTACTTTATTGTGCAGGGGGTATGTCATAGGAATCGTCTTTTCATTCGGAGATTTGAAATCTAACACGATACGCCAACGTGGTTTATTGATATCTGGAAATTTTTTTGGTACAGCCTATAAGCTTGCATTATAAGCAGATCGGGAGCGTTTAATTACACCCTTGTTTAGTAAGTCCAAAACTTGTCTATCTACTTCTTCCTTCAGTGGGTCCGGGAGTCGGTATTGCTTAGTATGTACTGATACATCGTCGGTAGTCAAAATGTTATGGCTAACGATGAGAGTTCGACTCCTTCAATATAGAATCTATCGGAATTTTGCTTATTTAAACCTATAGCATGCTCAGCTTGTTCCGTGCTGAAATCATTAAAATCGAAATAATCCAAAAGACGAGATTCTCTTTTTGTATTATCTCCCGAAATACAAAATGAATTCTGAATGCCGTTTTCCATGTACTTGTCTAGAGCCGCGGATCCATCGATATTTCTTACTTCCTCGTAACTAACACCATCTATTTATAAATATAAATTTTCTTCTGATCTAAACCAATCGTGATCTTTTGCGCATGTTTTTAATGCTCCAATTTCAACATTATACTTATACATTTTACAAATTTTTCGTATAACGTTGAAATTTTGTTAAATTCGATTATTTATTTATAACAATATTAATAATTGATTGATTTTGTAAATTTGATTTTCGATAATAACAAATCAAAAAATTGATAAGAGTTTGAATATAATGTTTAAATTTGTAAAATTCGCTTATTTCTTTATAATAATCGTAATAATTGATTGATTTTACAAATTTCATTTTCGATAATAACAAATCTGTAAAAGTTTGAGTACAATGTCGAAATTGGCAAAAACATCGATTATTTATTTATAATAATCGGAACAATTGATAAATATGTCAATTTTAACTTACGGTGACAAAAATTTAAAAATTTGTAAAATTTTGAGTATGATATTGCAATTTGTAAATTCGATGATTTATTGATAACAATCGTAATAACTTGTGAATTTTGAAGAATTTGGAATGTTTGAATGTTGTGTTTGTATTAGTTACTCTCTGGTTATTCTAATATCATATATTCTGTTTAAAATTATTATTATAATGCATACATATGTATTAAGAGCCGAACTTAGTTTCTCATCTTTTTTAACGGAAGTTTTAAACGAACGGAAAAGTACATTGGTGATGGAAAATGGGTACATGTTAGCTCAAGCAATATATTTTCCATCATTTTCTACTACTTTTTCCTATCTTTCTGGCAATATGGCGATGGCGTGGCGAATAAACGATGACAGTTTCGACGCGATCCAATCATCCACAAATTCTCATATTTCTTGAACATGTACAGCGCATCCTGTAGTCACACCTGCACAGCAGTAACTTTTGGCCGTGGATATTCCATTTTGGTGTCGATGTGGATGATTGGCCTTTGTCCACCCATGACTTTTTGCGCTTAGGATTGTCATAGTAGATTGACTTTTCATCACCAGTTACAATACGCCACAGAGCTCTTCTTTTTTGCCTGCCAAGCAACGACAGGGCGATTTTGTATCGAATCATAATGGCACTTTCGGTCAACTTGTATCGCATCCATTTTCCTTCTTTATGAATCCTTCCCATCGCATGTAAACATTTGACAACTGCTTTGTCACTAACTGCTACCTTATTAGCGAGTTCTTCCTGCATTTTAGTTGAGTTTGCGTTCAAAAATGCTTGCAATTTACTATCTTCAAACTTTTTCGGTTGTCCAGAACGTTCTTTGTTATTAACATCAGTATCTCCACTTCCAAACTGGTGAAATTACTCTTTACATGTTGTAAACGATATAGCATGGTCGTCATTATAATATTCTTGAAGCAATTGGTAAGTTTCCGCTATACTTTTTTCAAATCAAAGTAGTCTAAAAGGACCTATCGAAAAATCGATTTATCACGATTCATTTTTCACTGATCAGAAAATTATAATGTTTACACAAGAGATAACGCCTGTTAATTGAATTTTATTGGTAAATGCCAAAAAATAAGTACTAGATCCGAGAGATCTGACTTTTCATACTACTTATATCGCCATCTATATGTGAATGTCGGAAACTAAGTTCGCCTCCTAATAAAATATTATTTTATCACAACAAAAAGAAACCGTTATTCCGACGATGGGCAGAACAATCGATATCAAACGTGGTGTAATAAAACAGTTCGGTTGGCTGTTCTTTCTCTTTGTCGTTTGTTGGACGAGGTGGCATTTTCAGGAAATTGTAGTCTATGCTGATCGACGACACTTCTGTCGGGGATAAACACGAGATGGGTTGAGGTGGCTCTAGTATACTAGGTAGTAAGTTACCAACACGTGCTTGTCCTGGATGCATTGATCGCTAAGGCATATGGACATGAATCTTCGCGCACAGTATTTTCATGGCGAAATCTTTAAAATATTAAAATCTTTCTAACTGTTCGCGGCATCACTGCCATTCCCTTTAAGCACTTCTTAATAAGTATCTGTCGCTGTTTCGCCGAGTTCCGTACAAAACTTTATCGCGCACCGTTGCTCTAAATTTCTCTGTTCCATTTTCTTGACATGCACTACTCGCGCATTGTTACAAAATACTAAACAGCTGGCGAAAAAATGATCATACAAGGATCGGCAGGGTCTCGGCAAGCGCCATACGGAAGCGGTAGGGTACGCACATATTATGTACTATAGTGACCATGCTTGGTGCCAATTTTCCAGAAATTTTTTTTTGCGCCCTGTAGAAAGTGGCGTGAACTATTTTTCGATTTCATGCCAAATAAGAACTCACAAGTAGAAAATTTTTCACTTATTATTTAATTAGGTAAGAATAATTTTCATTCTCCTCGTTCCACAAACTACCGTGACGGACGTGTTCGAGGCAGTGAAGAGTGCCCCAAATGTTATATAACGGTCCAGATTTGTCCTAACGATTCTTCGAAATGGAAAAGAAGTGGTTGGTAGTTATACTGCTGTCGCCCAGATGAATTTTTCAAGATCATTGTCGGCGTCGAGCATACTTGGAAGATCGTCGATCCTAAGGAGCTTTGAGTCGCTGTTCTTAATGAATGTCAGGACAACCTGACAGCCAGACATCTAGGTCGGGAAAAGATCTTTGCTGGAGTCAGAAAGTTCTACTATTGGCCTAGACTTTCTAAGGCAGTTGAAAATTATATGAAGAACTGTCATATGCCAGCAGTCCAAGGTAGATCAAAGACCACTTGCCGGACCATTGGTAATGAATCGTCGGGAACTTGAGTCTATACTGGTGTTTCAAGATTTGTTCCCGCTGTGTGTTGAATGTATTCCCATTCCTAAAGTAAACGCCAGAATGATTCTAACAGAATTTAAGGAGAGGATTGTACTCACATATGACACACCAGGTTTGCCTGTCGAATAAAGGTATACTCCACGCTCTTACACTGCTATACCATTTTCAGGTTAATCCAGTGAAGCAGATTAATAGGACGTTCAAAATTCGCATTCTTGCGTTCTTCGAAGAGATTCATAATACGTGAAACAGCTCTACTGAATGCTCTCTGGCTTGGCTGAATTTTGATAGAGAGCTGGCTCCGCCAGGAACTCTACGCTTCAGGCAAGATCAAACTACGGCGGAAACTCAACAAAAAGAGAGTTCCTGGCTAGCGAAGTTGCAATGATTCATGAAGCTCTAAGAGATCGCTAAAACACGCGGCTATCACAAGGGCAACAGCGTCTTCAGGCTGAATATAATAATACTAGAGGACGTCCCTGTCTGTATCAAGTAGGTGACTATTTATGGAAGAGGAACCGTGTCATATCCTCACCCCAAAGTGAGACTAGATCCCTTTATAATAGTAAAAAAGGGGGGCTAATATGTACGGTCTGGAAGGTTGTGACAGACGGATTGAGCAATTAGTTCATGTCGAACATCTCAACCCGTACTTCCCACCCGAGGAAGGCGATCCCTTCAAAGTCACAACAGATCCGAGTGATGAACATATAGGAGATGAAGTTATCCGGCAACCGCCGTTGGACAATGATGGAGCGTCGTGCGACCCGCTTAATTCCATTTTTACCAAAAGTCACTATGATATATATATATATATATATATATATATATATATATATATATATATATATATATTATAATGAGTACTTATATAATAGATGCCCAGTAAAAGCAACCGTTTAAAGAGGTGTAAAGAACTCCAAACGAATTAAATTGTTTTAAAAACAATTTCAGTTGACCGTAGGTTCTTAGCTATTATTTTTCCTCAGACATACCTTTTTATCCTGGAATTTATTTATTTGTAATAAGGATTTATATTAATGGATTATCAGTAATCTAGGAAAGGACGGGACAGCTATCAGGTACAAGGAGATATTATAAGATTTTCTATTACAAACAAAAAATAAAGAAAAATTTATTTATTTGACTAGATAAATCTTGAGATTTATTAAATTTCATAAAATTATAATAATAATATGAATAACTTTATTATTGTATTTATTTTCGGAAATTGTGATTTAAATCCCATTTTTATCAAAAGTCACTATCATATATAAATTATATATATATATATATATATATATATATATATATATATATGTGTGTGTGTGTGTGTGTGATTCTGAATTCTCCCGAAACTAAATGAGATTTTAACATTTGTTTCTGTATGTGGCTAGTTCAGTGCAAGACATGTCTGTCTGAACCCGTTTTAGGGAGCCGCAAATTAACTTTTCACTCGAGCAGATCAAATATTTTTTTATAAAACTTTGTATTTGTCATACCTTGTCGATACGTACACATACTCTTTGTTTATTGGTGGAGAAATGAAGTTGCTATTATATAATTTGAATATACTTCCAATTTTATGTAATTTGAATTAGTCAATACCAAATTCGAATGTTACCTTTCATGTAGTTTTTATCGAGAAATAGCCAACAACCTCGAAACTATATATATATATATATATATATATATATATATATATATATATATAATATATTGTCACTTCTCCATAAAAAGGAAATATCCATCGCCTGCTTAAAAAATATGCTATTCGCCTACCAGCATTTTGCTTGAATTACAGTTGGCATCACCGCGAAAGTATTCACTGTATTTAATTGAAAAAACGAAAATATACGAAATATGTAATATATACTGTATGCATATTATATTGTACATATTATATATATACACATTTTACACACCTACCGGAACTGGCGCTCGCCATGAACATGTCTGTGCAATCAAGTCTCGCAGCCAGCGAGAAACAGGCGCATTATTAGAATAAAAACAGAAGAGAAGCATCGTTTGATGAAAACGGGACGGTTGGTAAAAAAAACCACGTATTGTCATCAGGACCGGATAGTTTTGCAGCAAAACTAGCTCGAAAGTTTGTTGCTCCATGTTGAATCATCAAGAAAATATCCCCTGTAATCTTCGAGCCAGTAGACATGGACGACAGGCAGAAAACAAGAGTACACGTTTCGGACATAAAAAATACTATCCCTCTAACATACCATCTCGTTTTTCCACAAGTACCAATAGCTGAGATGATGTTCTATGGCATAGGCAGAGGAGGAAGGTTGCGCCGTTCCACGTTGATCGACCAACCGCTTCGACCAGGGGACATCCATACCCCCAATCCATCGGGCTTAACACCCGTAAACGCGGCTACACCACAAGTCCGAGAGATAAGTGGGCAAGCGACGTAAGAGCGTCAACGCGACATGGCACAATTAATCCAAGCCCTGCAACAGCGAGAAAGAAAACTAGATATAGGAAACCGGATTGAGTTCAGCCCGGACTCAACTCAGCAAATAGGCGTCGAAGAACCTGGTCGCAAAACATCCATACCGGTCAATGAAGAGTCCTTTGCGCTGTCTTTGTTAGACACTAGCAAACCTCGACGACCTAGATAACAACACCCCCATCCACAACCTACCACCACCAGAAAAAATAGCTCAAGAAGAGCACGGTCGTCCGCAACGACGTAAAACTACGGAAGCAGAAGAAAAAGTAGAGAATGCACTGCCAGAACAGTACGAGCATCCGGAAAGGAGTAAAACTACTATAACATCAATCGAAATAGTTGAAGACGATTGTCCGCAACGACGTGAAACTACGACAATAACAGAAGCGCAAAAACTAAGACATCCACGTACACGTGATGCTACGGAAAACGCACAGGAGTGCGAGCGTCCGCAAGGATGTAAACCTACCACATCAACATCAATGGGAACAGCCGACATAGTCAAATGTAGACCATTGGAAGCGTTTCGTAGATGCATAGAGGTCTACCGTAACCCACGAAATGCGATACTGTATTCTACAAGACCGCAAATACGGTTTATCAGCCTCCTACCATACCGGCCAGGCCCAAAATGGCATAGGAGGGTAATCTCGGAGCGACCAGCGAAAGTCGGAAGGTCTTTCATCTACGTAAGTACCTCGACCTACGTAAGCACCTAGTGCCCGTCGTCTACATAAGTACCTCGACCTACGTAAGCACTTAGTGCCCATCGTCTACGTAAGTACCTCGAAAGAGGGCAAAGTCCGCCTCTACCGCGGAGATCCCTGCGCATTCGTGCGTCGGGACACAGCGATCCGGTGAACGAAAGAAACACCCGGAGTCCCCGGGTAATGAAGACGAGAGGGCGCATAGCAAAGTAATAATCCCAACTAAGTTCAAAGGAGATAACGGTCCCTATGAAGAAGCCGCTTATACCGGCAAAACGTCTGAAATCTCATTACCGCACCCAGATAATTCGAGCCCAGCCCCGTCGCCAGCCTATATCGCTTCGTCATGCAGCCAAAATTCTGCAGCAAAATTCCGCTACGGCAACTCCAAAGATCCCATTGCTTATGATGATGGCAGTCACCCCCGCCCCCGAGAATTTCACACCCCCCAAGCGACCACACCCATTCTATTCCGCAAGGCCGTTCTCCAAGCAGCAGCCCGAGAAAAAGGATGTCTGCTGGAATTGCGGCGATGGCGTTCATCAGTACTCTACCTGCCCGCAACCGCGAAGTAGCAAATTGTCCTACCGCTGTAGCAGCCGGATATTGAATGTCCATACATGCATCGCTTGTCTCGAGAATTTGGCCCCTACCGCTTCGTCTTGAAAGAGGGAGTAGGCGACAGCACGAAGCAGTTGCCAAGACGATGAACAGATGGCCGAAGAAGTGGCGAGGAAGAAAAGGCGCTCGAAAAAGCTAAGCCCCCGACAGACGCACCACTAAGAGTGCAAGAGACAACTGGGCAGACCCTGCAGGAGGACGCAGGAACACTCGGCCAAGCAGACAACCGGTTCTGATCATCATACAGGGTACTAAAGTCTACATCACTAAACAGATTAATAATAAATATTTTTTCATTTATCTTACAGTCTAATCAAATCAATCGAAAACAATACGTAATAACAGCAATACACATCTACATTAACATTAATACATCAATACACAAAAATAATAAAAACAAAAATAAAAATTAAAAATTAAATTAAAAATTATAATGACAGTCAGACTGTCCTAATTTACAATCACCCGCGTAGACTAATCTGAAAATAAAATATTAGCTGAAAAAAATTTTTGTTAGTAAAGTGCAGTCTGACTGTCCCCAACACCCTTACCTGATTGAAGATCCAATCCAACGTTTCGAGCTCGCTACTGCTCCTCATCAGGGACTAAACTAAACCTTATATTCTATCCTTAAATTCCCCCTCTACATAACTGTTCAAAACACATCAATTTAATAAGGAATGATAAACATTGTCCAATTTACTAGACTCCAACATTAAATTCACATTATTCCGATTCCAGGAAATGTGAACTTGTACTTAAAATGTACTTTTAAGAATCTCCCTTTTATACTTAATTCTTAATACCATGTTTCAAAATATCCACATTCACAAAATCAAAAGAATGTAAAAACTTTAAACAATGCTCTTTTAAACTGGACGTAATATGTGAGCTACGCAAACTATATTTGTGTTCATAAATTCTCTTTTTTAATTATCTACCTGTTTGTCCAATATAGTATTTATCACAATCCATACAATTAATTTTGTAAACAACTCCTGATTTTAAACATAAATCATCCTTATCATTGCAATTATTAAACAACTTACTTAAATTATTGCTATTTTTAAAGAAAATTTGAATGTTATATTTCCAGAAATTTCTTTTAATTCTTTCAGAGAATCCTCTAACATATGGTAAGACAATAATTGTGTCTCTGTTATCATCAGCTCGTGCATTATGTCTCTTTTCGGTATTATAAATGTCAAACAATCTCTCAGCAATGAATCTATTAATAAATTGAATTGGATAACCATTATTAATGAAAGTTTCTCTTACTATCTGTAAATTATTTTGTCTAAAATTTTTATGTGACAATTTTATTGCTCTGTCAATGACACCCTTTAATGCTCCAATTTTGTTTCCGAATTGGTGGTGTGAATTAAAATCTAAAAGCCTTCCTAATCAAGTAGGCTTTCTGTACCAATTAAGTTTCGCCTTATTTTATACCGTCATTTTATTATCTTTGTGTATTGATGTATTAATGTTAATGTAGATGTGTATTGATGTTGTTACGTATTGTTTTCGATTGATTTGATTGGACTGTAAGACCAATGAAAAAATTAATAATTGAATTGTACTTCTGTCGACTGCCCATATACAAATTAATAAATATTTTTTTATTGGTCTTACAGTCCAATCAAAAAATAATAACCAATGAAAAAATATTTATTAATTTGTATATTAGCAGTCGACAAAGGTACAATTAAATTATCACTAAGCAGATACTAAGTAGACACCCTCCTGCTGTTTCGCTTTTGTTTCCCCTTTTTCCAGATACCTTTACCGTAGATATTTACCCATGTCCCCATACCGCGATAGCAGCAAAAGTAGCAGAGTTTATGAATTACTAACGCGGCGAAATAGAGCATGATACGGGAAATATTAGTAAAGAGTAGAGCACACGCGAGCGCAACAATGTAGCAATGGCGCAGTGTTGACGGACGAGGAGTGCCACTAGAAAAAAGCATAAAATGGCTCCTAGTAAGAAGAAGGCTACATGACCGGTCCCCCAACACTGCCTCAACGATAGCTGAGAGGAAAACAGTAATGACAGAAAAACCTCATTTCCAGCAAACCCCGTCACAGAAAGAGCCAACGCAGCGTAGGGAAGCTCCGAGAGTAACAAGCAAGAGTCACGCGTCATGAGGAAAATATAGACATTACTTACACGATAGATTATATTAGTTAAAGTATAAGTTCCCTATCTTTATTACACATGTCTTAGTTATAGTTTAGTTTTAGTCACTTATTACAATATATACCCTACTCCTTTGCGTATATAATAACTGGCTAGGTTAGGTATTTAAAGATATAAGGATCTTTTAGTTTTCAGCGCAATAAGTATTTTCTTTAATTCATAGAAGTTCTTTTTAAGTCAGAAACTCCTGCTACTGTAGCCGTTAGGATCAGCACGTAGTTTTCATATTTTATCGTCTGTTTATATATCCGAGTAAGATAGAATCCAGTCATATGTGCAAACGCAACATAGATACAAATGGCATTAACAAGTCATTTTTATAATTAGCGTAAGCTTTATTTAGTATTAGGTTGTCAAATATCTCCCTTCCGCCTTTTGGTCCTATGAATTTCGCAGCTATGTACAAAGCGCTGCAGAGCTCGTACCTGGCAATGCTATAAACCATTTGAAAGGTCTTGACATAACGTACAAAACAACACTATACATAATTAGTTTCGATATTGCGTTCAAATGTTATAGACGTGTAAACATGGAGTTCACTAATGCCGAAATTCGCGCTCTTTTAAAGTTTTTCTAAGTTAAAAGCAAATCCACTAGAGTAACGTTCCGTCAGATTCATGGTGTTTTGGGGGATTTCACGCTATCCGGAGCTGGTGAAAACGACATCATGGATAAGCCAGTCCGCGGAAGAGCTGTGAAGACGAATACCGATCAAATCATGGAATTTATCGAGTTAGACCGGCATGTAGCATCTCGTGACATCGCTCAGGAGATGAGAGTTAGTCACCAAACCATTTTAAACCATCTGCAGAAGGCTGGATACAATAAGAAGCTTGATGATTGGGTGCCGCATGATTTGACACAAAAAACCTTCTGGACCGAATCAACGCAAGCGATGTGCTGCTGAAACGGAACGAACTCGACCTATTTTTAAAGCGGATGGGGACTGGTGATGAAAAGTGAATCACATACAACAATATCAAGCCAAAAAGGTCGTGGTCCAAGGCCGGTTGACCGTCCCAAACAGTGGCCAAGCCGGGATTCATGGACAGGAAGGTTTTGCTGTGTTTAGTGGTATTGGAAGGGAATCATCTACTATGATCTGCTCCCATATGGTCAGACGCTTAATTCTATCATCTACTGTGAACAGCTTGATCGCTTGAAACAGGCTATCGATCAGAAGCGCCCACAATTGGCCAACAGGATGTTGATGATTCGCCAAAGCTACGGAAATTCAAACGGGAGGTTTTATTGTATCCACCATATAGACCGGACATAGCGCCAAGTGATTACCAACTGTTCTTGTCCATGCCGATCGCCCTGGGTGGTGTAAAGTTGGACTCAAAAGTGGCTTGTGAAAAGTGGCTGTCCGAGTTCTTCGCAAATAAGGAGAGGGGTTTCTACGAGAGGGGTATTATGAAGTTGCCGTCTAGATGGAAACAGATTATCGAACAAAACGGCGCATATTTGAAGTAAATCCGACCACTGTACCACTTTTCATAAAGCATTGAATGAAGAGCAAAAAAGCGGTAGGGAGATATTTGACAACCTAATATTATATAGAGCCACCACCTAACGACGACAACACCTAGAGACGACCGATGGTCACAACAAAAGGTACAGTTTTTCTTTTGGTTATTCTAATAAACATAATTATTTCATTTGAGCGATTCCGATATCAACCTTGTCCAATCCTCATCCCCAATAGTATTCTTACCTGACGATTTCGAGCACAGACGCGTGACTGACTGGATCAAGGATAATCGCGCCTCACACGTCGGTTTGAAAGAGGGAGTTTGTGATTAGCCAAACTGCCGGTCAGCGGTTGTGAAATCGAATGTTCGCGCGTGGAAATGAAAATGTGCGAAGCACGAGCGACGTGAGTGCACCATGTGCACGCACGAAGAAGAAAGTTGCGAGGAGAATCCCTCTTCTCTCCCGAGCCGCCGAGGAAGATAGTTGAACTGACGAGAAAAGCATCAAAAACATTAAATCGCCCTCTCGATCCTATCATCTACTGACACCATCCGTATTCCGATCATCCCAACGATCCATTCGAGTCTTCATTGTAGAAATCCCAGCAGCCCCATAAGACTGACCGACCGTCCTCACGATCATCTACGTTCGAGCTCCAAAACCATACGGAGAGAAATAGATAGAAAGAAGGAAGATACCTCTCGAGAGAGATAAGGAGAGAGTGCAAGAAAAAGACGAATCCAAAGAAGAAGGAGAGGACGTCCAGCACGCGAAGATTCTGAGATAAGTAGCCCGTAGAATACGGGTTCTAATATATATATATATATAATACGTGCTCCACTTAATATATTGGTTAATATAGTTGGAAAAACTAGTTCTTATATTAAGGATAGGTGATGTTTTTACAATTGTTAAAATTTCGTTAATTACATCCTGTTGCCGCGCAATCTACTCTTATTTTTCCGCACGGCAACCACCTGCTCGACTCCCGATTGGCTCTCTCGCGCTCACGCTCGTGGACTTCCCACCTGATAGGCGCGCGGCGCGCTGCCTATGGAGAGCCGGATTATTGCGCGCGCTCGCCTTCCCACCATCGGACCCGTCAGGCTCTCGAGAGCCAGGCGCGCTATCTGCGAGTCAGTAGTGAAGCACAAGCGAACGCGGAAGCAGGTTTGAGTGACACAACAGAAACGAGGACCGGAGAAGAAGAAGACCAACGGGCTCAGCATCGGGAGTTCGCTCACCTACGGACAACAGGGACAGCGGGAGCAACTGACGGAGTGGGTTCACCTACTAAGGGAAACAGTGAGCAACAGATAATTGATCGTACATTGCCATGTTGGGCACAGCCTGTAATAGGACTTTAATAAATAGAGTTGAGCTACAAGTGTCGTGTGTGAGTTCCCCTCCCGTTTCCCTCTCTCATTCATTACAATAATTTAACATTGGTCCTTCGAGCCGGATCGAGCGGGAAGGAAACTCGCACACGTCCTGTACGGGCTAATAAGTGAGAAATGGGGATCTCTTTCCCTCGCTCTTTCTCTCTTTCTCTCTCTCGCTCTCTCTCTCCCCCCTTTCTCTCTGTCTTGCTCATTTATTCTTTCTCTCTTTCGCCCTCTTTTTATCTCTCTTTCGCCCTCTATCTCCCTCTTTCTTTTCTCTCTCCCTGTTCCTCTGTACCCCTCTTATCGTGCAATTTCTCATTCGCTCACTATCTTCTTGCCTTGACTCATCCTCTCCCTCCACCGTGCTCTCTCTCCCTCTCTCTCTCTTTCTCGCTCCTTCTTTCTCTCTCCCTCTCTCTTTCTCTCTCTCTTTCTCATTTACTCTTTCTCTCTTTTCACCCTCTTTTTATCTCTCTTTCGCCCTCTATCTCCCTCTTTCTTTTCTCTCTCTCTGTTCCTCTGTACCCCTCTTCTTATCATGCAATTTCTCATTCGCTCACTATCTTCTTGCCTTGACTCATCTTCCCCCTCCACCGTGCTCTCTCTCTCTCTCTCTTTCTCGCTCCTTCTTTCTCTCTCCCTCTCTCTTTCTCTCTCTCTGCTTTTGCCCTTTCTCGCTCTATGTTTATCTCTCTCTCTTCTTCTCCCTCTCATTGCATATCTCCCCCTCTCTCTTTCTCTCTTATTCTCTCTCCCCCTCTCCCTTTCTCCCACGAGATCCCCTCCGGAATACGATCCGAGTCGGTCTCGTTCAAAGGGGCGTCTGACCGAGGGCCGGTCTTGTTCTGAAGGAACATCCGGCAAAGTCGCGCTTCGGGACATCGTGCCTGTGATCAGACACATTTGAAGATACCGGTCTAGCGTCCGACACAATACTCGTTACGTGACGTCTGGCGGAGACTAGCCTCTCTGTTTTAGCGTCTGGTGTGGTCACGCTCCGGGACTGGGCGCTTGCGACTGACACCAAGGCCACCCGTCTAGCGTTTTGAAAGAGAACTCGTTACGTAACGTTTGGCTATGCGTTGCTTCTGGGTTGGGGCTGACATGAAATGCAGCACTCCCAGTCTAGCGACTGGCATCTTTGTTGATTGAAAGCTCCGTCGCGGACGAAGCTACCGAATCCTGTCTAGCCGCCTCGCTGAATCGCGTCGGCTTCAGGGCACTAATCGATTATGTTTTCAGAGATGGACTCAACACTTGCGACACAGGAGGATCTGATGGTGACCATCAGGGAAGCGGTAGCCACTGTTCATGAGGCGCCCATCGGCGAGTGGACCGATGTACTGCTGCAGAGCCATCTGGAAATGTTGGACCGATACTGGTCAAGCTTTGAGAGCAACCATGTGGTACTATTTCGCTCGAGCCTCGCCGAAGTCCACCCTTACCTCCTCGAAAGACGCTACAGCAGGATCGAAGGCAGTTACATCAGGGCCCGAGGGCGGATCTATGACGCACGCACGCGTTGAACCCGAGAACCACTGGCGGCCAGCACGCCCAACCCGGAGGATTCTCGAGGTGTGAGCCGACTACCACGGATCGTGATCCCCTTCTTCAGTGGACGACTGGAGGATTGGGAGTCCTTCCGTGACCTTTTCCGGTCATTGATTCACAATTATCAACGCCTCAGTGCTGTGGACAAGCTGTATTACCTCAAGACCCACGTCCAAGGGGTCGCCAAATACGCGCTCGACAGTTTGCGAGTGACTGGGCCAAACTACGATATAGCATGGAAATGTCTGGAAACCAGGTACGACCATCATCGCCTACATGTCCAAGATCACTTGAAGGCTCTGAAGAACCTCCAGCCGCTGAAGGAGGAGTCGGCAACAGGTATCCAGCACCTGCTGGATGAATTGAGACGACACCGCGATCAATTGCGGACACTCGGGCGCCCCGTCGATAGCTGGGACGACTGGCTTATCCTTTTTGCAACTGAAGCCATGGATCTCACTACCCGCCGAGATTGGGAGGAGGAACTAGAGACCCTGGAAACGACCGCCATTCTTCCACATGTCTATTCTCCGACATTCGCATAATGCTCAGCTTTTCTCCAACGTAGATATCGCACTCTCCAGTGCCTGGAGGCGACGCGGAGCTCCAAAGGCAGTTCTGGCTCATCCAGATGGGGAAGCACCAAACCATCAGGCCCCAGAGGCATGAACGTTCTTGCTACGACGACAGTGCCGTGCGTCATCTGTCAGGACCGGCACTACCTCGGCCATTGCTCGCAGTTTAAAGCTCTGAACCCTCGTGAACGTCGAGCCTTAACACGTCAAGAGAAACTATATTTCAACTGCCTCAAACCGGAGCATATCGCAGGAGACTGCGCTTCAGCATCATCCTGTACGATCTGTGGAGGCCAGCACCATACACTCCTCCATGGATCTGCGGTGAAGAGACCTCGCCATTTCACGGGCACCGAGCGTCCTTTAAAACGAGTGCGAGGAGCCGAGATTAGCGAACCCTCCAATGCCGAGGCTGTTTCTTCAGAAGCCTCCTCAGCTTGACTACGAGTCCTACCCACTGCCTTGATCGCATTGGGGGATGCATCGAGACCGCGCCAGTGGGTCCGGGCGTTACTCGATCCATGCGCTGAGTCCACCTTCCTCGATCTTCGTCTGGCTTCAAGACTCGGCCATGAGGCGTAAACGGTGAGAGTAGGCATAACGGGCGTCCTGGGCGGAGTCATGGGATCAACGCTGATTCGAACACATCTCTACATCCACCTTCCCCATTCGTCGAAATCCATCCGATTCGCTGCTTATAGCATCAAGAGCTTACGCATAAAGACGCCATCGAACCCCTTGGAGAAGAGCATCGTTCGGCTCTTCGGTGATCTCTACCTGGCGGATCCCCTCCTCTCTGAACCTCAAGGCGTCGACATAGTTTTGGGTGTCAACATTTACCACTGCATCGTGCTCCCCGGTCTCATTCGCCGTGAGCAGTACATCGCTCAGAGAACGGCGGTCGGCTGGACCATCGCCGGTGGGTCGGATGGTGCACTGAGCCCCACCACCGCCGCTCACCTTACTTCTGTCGACCCGTCCCCGGTCCACTGGCATGAGGCCTTGATGGGTGTTTTACAACGTTTTTGGGAAACAGAAGAAATACCTCGAGTTGTGAGACAGTCACGGTCAGATGCAGCATCTGAAACGTTGTACGCCAGCGGCCACAGGCGAGATGGGACGGGTCGTTACATCGTGCCTCTTCCTGTCATTCCAGGACACCTCTCCTTCTTGGGTGACAGCCTAACAAGCGCTCTACATTCTCTGGCATCGCTTCACCGACGGATGACCCGGGACCCCCTGATGAGGGAGGAGTACATCAACTTCATGGCGGAATATATAGAGCTTGGTCACATGCGACTACTCAGTGACGAGGAAATCAAAGCTTCTTCGAACACCACGTACTACCTCCCTCATCATCGCGTCTGACAGCGGAAGGATGGGGGAAGAAAGTTGCGCGTAGTCTTCAATGCTTCGTGCCCAACCACGTCCGGTAGCAGCCTGAACGACATCCTCAACCCGGGGCCCAAGTTGCAGAACAACTTGATTATGGTGATGCCGCGCTGGAGACGGTGGGCCGTCGCCTTCTGTGCCGACATCCGGATGATGTTTAGACAAATTTGGGTTCGGAGGAGTGACACCGATTTGCAACGCATCGTTTGGAGTCCCTCAGAATCCGAACGACCGAAGCATTACGCCTTCCGCACCGTGACTTACGGCGAAACTTGTGCACCGTACCTGGCACTGCGCACCCTGAAGCAGCTCAGCCTCGATGAAGGAGCTGCCTTTCCCGAGGCCGTTCAAGCCATCGAGCAGGAGCTTTATGTCGATGACTTCCTATGTGGCGCTAGTTGTGAAGAGGAGGCCTTAGTTCGACGGAATCAGTTGGCACAACTGCTACAGAAGGGAGGATTCATGCTGAAAAAATGGGTGTGCAACTCCAGGTGTCTCCTTGAGGACATTCCTCTGGACGACCACCTGCGACCTAGTTGGTTACAGTTTTCATCAGACGGCCCCGTCAACGAACTAGGAATTCTGTGGGACCCCGTAGCAGACCGCATTAGATTTGCCCCGCCGCTTCTGGATGCAGACGCACGAGTCACGAAGCGAGTGGTCCTGGCTGAGGTCGCCCGCTTGTTCGACCCTGCAGGATGGTTGTCCCCGGTCATTCTCGTGGCGAAGATGTTCATGCAGGATCTGTGGCGTGAGCAGCTCGAGTGGGATTCTACTGTCCCAAGAAATAAGATGCAGCAGTGGCAGGAGTTCCGTACAGGTCTCCGGGAAATAAACCACATCGAATTACCTCGATGGCTCCACTGGACACCCACAACTGGTGTGCAACTACATGTCTTTGCGAATGCGAGTCGGCGAGCGATTGCAGCTGCCGTCTATCTCCGTGCTCAAGCTGGCTCGGAAGTTCGCGTCACACTAGTGGCAGCAAGGACGAAACTTACACCGCTGAGGGGCTTGTCTATTCGACCATCCTGCCGCATCGCGATTCCCCGCCTCGAGCTCAGAGCGGCATTGCTCGCAGCACGCCTCCTACGTTTTACTTCAGATAATCTGGACATACCCTCTGAGAGGTGCCGCGCGTGGAGCGACTCTAATATCGTGTTGCATTGGCTTCAGTCGGAGCGCCCAGTGGATAACGATTTTGTCGACAACTACGTTTGCCAAATCCACGAGATGATGCCGGGTTGCACATGGGGGCACGTATCCAGTGCAGACAACCCAGCAGATATCGCCACAAGGGGTTCGAACCCGATTCAACTGGCTTCGAATCACGTTTGATGGTCGGGAGCATGGCTCAGCGATCATGCCACCGCCTGGCCTCGGCTACCACTAGGGACGCGACCTCTCCCATCAACAACGTCACTCCTAACGCGTGTCGCGGACCGACCACCTCCGACCGACATCACCAGCCATTTCTCCGACCTCAACCATCTTCTCCGAGCGCTTGTCCGCTATCGCCGACTCTTCCGACGACGAGTGGATCCCTCTTCACCGGCCGTATTCGATCCGTTAACGCCGGAAGATCTGAATCGTGAATACCTCCTCTGTGTCAGAAGGAGGCAGCGTCAGTGCTACGGCGAAGAGATACGGGCCCTAGAGGGAGGTCAACCAATTGCCACTAGAAGCCACCTCAGTACACTGAATCCCGTCTTAGATGACCTAAAAGTTCTCAGAGTCGGCGAGCGACTGGGCCACTCGGCCCTTCCCATTCCTGAGCAGCATCCTGTCATCATCGATCGGAAATGCCATCTGGCCGATCTCATCGTGGATTGGGCGCACACCCGAGCACTTCATGGAGGGTTCCGAGTGACCTACGCCCACGTCATGCAGCGCGCTTGGATCGTTGGAGGACGGACCGCAGTCAAGGCTTATCTGCGGCGGTGCGTCATCTGTGCCAAAACCCGGTCACGTAGTTCTATTCAATTGATGGCTCAATTGCCGGCGGCTAGAGTCACGCCATCGCGCCCATTCAGTCGATGCGAAGTGGATTATGCCGGGCCCTTCCACGTACTCAGCGCACCGGGCCGCGGCATCCGAACATCTAAAGCATACGTAGCCGTCTATGTCTGCTTATGCTCGAAAGCCCTCCACCTGGAACTCGTCGGAGACCTTTCCACCGCAAGCTTTCTGGCAGCTCTTAGTCGGTTCTCAGGACGAAGGGGAAAACCAGCCGAGCTGTGGAGCGACAACGCCACAAATTTCCGAGGAGCCGACGCAGAGCTCCAACGAATGCTCAGGGAGGCTAAGTTCTGCTGGTAACAGGTTGCTAACTCCCTGTCTTTGGAGGGCATCAAGTGGCATTTCATACCTCCCGCTGCTCCACATTTCGGTGGTCTCTGGGAGGCTGGGGTGAAGTCGATGAAAACTCATCTTCGCCGAGTAGCGGCTCCGCGTAAATTAACATATGAGGAGTTTACGACGCTCTTCGTCCAGATTGAGGCGGTCCTCAACAGCCGACCGCTGGGACCAACCTCAGGCAACGCGGATGATCTCGATGTCTTGACACCGGCACACCTGGTTCTTGGAGGACCCCTCACCTCTCATCCCGAACCAAATACCAATCGTGACACCGACCACGCCACACATTGGCGACTGGTCACTGGACTCCGTAACCACTTCTGGGAACGCTGGAGTCGCGAGTATTTGAATACTCTCCAACAGCGCTAGAGGTGGCAGCGCCCCCGCACAGACATCGCCGTCGGTGACGTCGTTATGATCACCGACACATCTCTTCTGTCGAGCCACGGTCGATGGCCACTCGAGCGCGTCTTGGAGATTTACCCCGGATCAGACCATCACGTCCGGGTAGTGAAGATCAAAACAAAGGACGGAGATTTCACGAGGCCCATCGGCAAGCTCGTGCGTTTGCCAATTCTCAACCGACCGGAAGAGCGTCGCCGACCCTGCTGAAAACAAACAGTGATCTGCGCAAAGTTATCAAGTCCAGGGTTCCACATGCACCATGGTCTCATCCAACCATCTTGTCGTTCCGGGAACGATGCGGGCGGTATGTTAAAATTTCGTTCATTACATCCTGTTGCCGCGCAATCTACTCTTATTTTTCCGCACGGCAACCTCCTGCTCGACTCCCGATTGGGTCTCTCTCGCGCTCACGCGCGTGGACTTCCCACCTGATAGGCGCGCGGCGCGCTGCCTATGGAGAGCCGGATTATTGCGCGCGCTCGCCTTCCCACCATCGGACCCGTCCGGCTCTCGAGAGCCAGGCGCGCTATCTGCGAGTCAGTAGTGAAGCACAAGCGAACGCGGAAGCAGGTTTGAGTGACACAACAGAAACGAGGACCGGAGAAGAAGACCAACGGGCTCAGCATCGGGAGTTCGCTCACCTACGGACAACAGGGACACCGGGAGCAACTGACGGAGTGGGCTCACCTACTAAGGGAAACAGTGAGCAACAGATAATTGATCTTACATTGCCATGTTGGGCACAGCCTGTAATAGGACTTTAATAAATAGAGTTGAGCTACAAGTGTCGTGTGTGAGTTCCCCTCCCGTTTCCCTCTCTCATTCATTACAATAATTTAACAACAATGAAATGAAAGATATCATTATTCCGAAGAACTACAAGATGAGCTCATTGGATGTAGTATCTTTATTTACAAATGAACCTTTAGAATTTTTAAATGATATTATATAAGAAAAATGGTGTGACGTCCAACCGAAGCTGGTGCCACCCGGTTAATCCTAACGGCGATTTACTGCCGTTAGTTACCGCCGGTTGCCCCCTTGTTTTTTGGCCACGCTTTAACGTTGAAGCCAGGGATACGCGGGGCGGATCGCGAGATCAATCGTCGCGGCGCGTTCGCGTAATTCCGCCGGTCGTGAGGGCCACACTCGAGGCAGCTCCAACACGATCGGTTGGATATTAGAGCGGCGACGGATCTAATATCCTTTAGGAGGTAGTAGGGGTGCGAGCTTCCTCGGCCTCCAGTCCACCTCACTAGCTATCCGCGCTGAACTCTAGCGGAGGCTGCAAAGTCTAGCGGCAATTTCCTTGCCTGCAGAGACTAGCGTCCCCTGACCCAAAGTCTAGCGCGTGCTTCGCGGAATTAAAAAGGGAAAGAAAAATATAACTCGAAAATGAATATTTAAGCGACTTACTTTTATTTCGAGAAATTTAGCAAAGTATGAACCGAGCAGAGTAAACGCGGCCGGCAATCTGCTTTCCGCAGTTTTCAGGGCCCGTATTTATAGTCCGAGCCCTGCGCCGCCGAAATTTTCTCCGCTGGAAATTATATCGTGGTGGGGGAGATAAAGGGACGTTTTTTCTACATAGAGAAAGCCGTCCGTTCATCTCTTACAACTATGTTTATTATTTCTGTATTTTAGAACTGCGTATAACTAAGCTATATTTAAAACGTATTCTTATATATATAAAATAATCCATAAGTTAATGATACATTAGTATGACTTAATAATAATAATAATAATTAATAACGATAATAGTAATAAAAATTGAATCGATGCATTAACAAAAACAGTAATAGTAAATTTAATGGTAATTAATATCGTTTATAATTATAGTAAAAAAAGTAATAATAATGTTAATGATAGTAAAAACAAACTATCAGCGAATAGCGCAGAAATATTATTAAGTAAACTAATTAGAAAAGTAATATTAAACATAATCATAATAATCATAAAAATAGTGAAATTAATAATAATGATTAGTGTATAACACCGCATAATTATGGTTTATACTAGTAGTAACAATTAGTAATCTTTACAATGTTAATAATAATATCGAATATATTAATTGGAATAATAATAACAATAGCAATATTAATAATCGCATTACTATATATTAGAACGGTAATGTTAGTAAGAATAGGAATATTAGTGCTTGTAATAATAATAATAATAATAGTGTAAATAACAATATGAATAATTTATCAATATTAAAAATTAAGAGTAATATTAATCACAACAATAAGTATAATTTCGAAGTTAGTAATAATAATATCAACCGTGCTTATTAATACGAATATTTGTACATTTTCATTCTATTAACATTTTGGAAAAATTGAAATGCATGTTCAGAAATAATATTATTTCTGTACGTCGATTGCTTCGAGAAATTTTACTTTCTATTCGTAGCCAAAATTTCAGACGTATTTCAGTTGCTCAAGCCTCTTGGGATATTGGAATATTAGGCTGTTACTCGGGTTTCGCATTTCGTATACAAAGAAAAGGGGGAAGGGTCGTAAACTGCGCATTAGCGCGCCTCCGCATCGTTCCGAATTTTCCAGAGGGGCGGGAAAGTACAAGCGGTGCGGGAATAGAGACAATACTTCGGCCAGCGCTGACCGCGGCAGGCTATGGCTAGGCTGCATTACTATGGCCACATCTGGTCCGATTTTATTACTAGAAAGCGCGCGCTGCGCAGGCATTTGGCATCGAGGTCCGCAGAGTTTATATATACAAATATAAACGTATTTATTCTCACTACTCCGAGAATATCCACGAACTTTGCCTTACCTTTGTGTATATATATATATATATATATATATATATATATATATATATATTGTCGTGAAGGCGATGTTGCCAAACGCTTGTCTCCTTGCTTTCTTTATTCTTACTCACTTTCCCGGGCCTGAAATTCATCGAGAACTCGACGGGTAGGCATGCCGAGGCAATTCGACCGATCCCTCCTTGTCCTTGAACAGATATATACATATATATATATATATTCGGCGTAATCGCTGGACGCAACAATGGCATGAAATTAATTTAGATAGAAACTTAACAATGAATAAATTTATTAAAGCAATTAATTTAGTTTTTCATAACACAATTTTTTCTTGTGATAAAAAACTTTATGAACAAAAATACGGATGGCCAATGGGGTCATCTTTGTCACCGGTAATAGCTAATTTAGTTATGGAAAAATTGATAAGTATAGCTTTGTCAAGATTGCTTTTTGAACCAATGATATTTAGGAGATATGTTGATAATATCTTTACAATTGTTCCAGAATTTTTTGTGGATGAAATGGAGGAAATTTTTTAAATCTGTACATGACAGAATTAAATTTACAAGGAAGATTAAATTTAATAATCAGTTGAATTTTCTGGACATTAATGTCATTCGATGTAGTAATAATAAGGTGAAACTTAATTGTTACAGAAAGTCTACTTGGTCAGGTAGGTTTTTAGATTTTAATTCACACTCCCAATTCAGAAATAAAATTGGAGCATTAAAAGGTGTCATTTACAGAGCAATAAAATTATCACATAAAGATTTTAGACAAAATAATTTACAGATACTATGAGAAACTTTCATTCATAATGGTTATCCAATTGAATTGATTAATAGATTCATTGCTGAGAGATTGTTTGACATTTATAATACCGAAAAGAGACATAATGCACGAGCTGATGTTAACAGAGACACAATTATTGTCTTACCATATGTTAGAGGATTCTCTGAAAGAATTAAAAGAAATTTTCGGAAATATAACATTCAAATTTTCTTTAAAAATAGCAATAATTTAAGTACGTTGTTTAGTAATTGCAAAAATAAGGATGATTTATGTTTAAAATCAGGAGGTGTTTACAAAATTAACGACGGGTGCGGTAGGACGTCTCAATTCAGTGCTTCTAACGTTTCCTTTACGATTTTTGCTACATGTGGCCGAGCGTTGTCATGCTGAAAAATGGCTTTATCTTGCCTTTTGGCATATTGTGGACGCTTAATCTCCAATGCTCGGCTCAATTGAATCCGCCGTTATTGGTAAAGATCCCCGGTGACGGTTTAAATGAGATGGAGTAGTTCGTAATATATTACTCCAAGCTAATCCCACCAAATGCACAGCATTAGCTTCTTGCCATGAATGTTTGGCTTGAACATCGAAGTAGAGGCATGCTCGGGCTTACCCCATAACTTCCTACGCTTTGGGTTCTCGTAGTGAATTCACTATACATCTCCCTTGATGATTCGATGTAGAACTCCTTTGCGATTTTGCCTTTTGAATAATTGTTGGCAAACGAATAAACGACGCTCAGCGTCTCTTAGCTTCAGTTCGTCGGGTATATAAGATCCCGCTAAAGCAGAAGATGCTGTAGCTACGGTACTTAGGGGTGAATAGAAGACATTGCTGTTTTGCACAAATAGCTGTATTCAAGGAGAAAACTCAGCTGGTGAAAGAGGCTTTCTCCAAAGCTCGAGCTCTGGAAAAAGAAGTTTTCCAGAGCTGGGATAAAATTCGAAATTCCCAGGTGGCCCGGAAGCTTCGGTCGATAGTCGGTCGATGATTATCAAGAAGAGGGAAGAGCTAGAAGCTCTTCACAATTATCGAGTCGAGCGAGCAGAAAAAGATTGAAAGGCAAAGGCGGACGAACTGACTATGGCTATTAAAACGTACCAACTGGCTGAGGCGGCAGTCGGGCGGACCAATGAATCCATCGAAGAGAAAGAGAAGATGGCTGAATTTGTAAGACACGACCTGCAGGAAAAGAAAAGGGAGATGAAGAAACTCCTGCAGGCAAGTCCCCTTGAAATGTAAGTTCATCTAAACACTCGCACAAAGAAGGTTGGTTTCTTGTCGAGCAATGAGGCCGCTTCGCCTAATTTAACGATCGAGGCAGGTTGTCAACAAGTTGGACTACCTTTTTCTCGAGCGGATACGAGAAGAAGGTTAACCAGTCGTCGGAATCATGGATCCGGTACAGCCAGGGTGCGTTTTAGATCCAGAAGAACGAATGAAAATCCTGTCAATTCACACAGATCAAGGATCGACAACCAATACTCCGTTCAAGAGAGGCTGATACGGCCTTAGTTGGAAGGACCGGATCAGATGGTTGTACAGAAGAAGGTGGAGCAATCTGTTCCGAATCCGCCGGGAACAGGAAAACCCCGATTCTGTTACGTATGCGGCTATCCAGGAGTAAGAAACCCTAGAACGTGTCCCATGGTAGGGACACATAAGAGCTATAGGAAAGTTTTTCCTAATCTGAAAAAAAAAATAAAGAAAAGATTTTATTTTATAAAAACTTAGTAATAATAAATTAAAATAATAATATTTTTATATTTTCATAAGAATTAGCTTTTCTTCATTTGACTTCCCCTCCCATATTTTTCTTAAACCCTTTCAGAATTGGAAATTCTACAATAAGGATATTTGCGGATATCAAGTTTCCAATTTCCAGGCGGACTGGCAACGCTTGGTAGAGGGGTGTAACGAGCACCGATACATGCCTTGATGGTGTTCGTTCACGAAGTAGAGAGAGAGACAGACGACAGGCTATAGTCTCTCTCTAACTTCAGCAAATATGAGGGAGTGGGGAAAAATTTAAGTTTAGTATTCATCTAACAGCTATTAGGATGATTGGATTAATATCATTCGCTTTCACTTTATTATATATTATTTCACATTCTGTTTTTTTAAGAATCAATATTTATATTTAATTGCTGATCGTGATATTGATTTTGACGTTGGTAATTTTTATTTCTACTGCCTGAGATTTTCAACAGAAAAGGAGAGCTAATTATGGAATTTTCACCGACAGCAATCGAAGATAAACGGGCCCGCAACGTACTTATACTCGATCGTTTATTATTTCAATTCGATCAAACACGGAAATAAATTACGGGGTATCGGCTAATGGTTATATGAACAACTAGCTACGAAAACTAAAATCCAAAAGGAATTGCATTTAAATAATTTTAACCTTTTGTAACGGTCTTGCGTGTATTTACGTAAGCTAACCTATATTAAATAGCTTGTGTGCATTGGAAATATAATATTAAAAACTTCGATTCAGTCGAACAAATAAGAGATAGCGGGTGCGCACATAGTTAATAAAATAAGATTAGTTAATTTCTAAATCTGATATATTTTATAATTAAATATAATTATTTTTTCATTAATAAATAATTATTTATTGATTTTTTTATGATAAATATTTATTTATTTGATAAGAATTATTAACAAAATAATTTCCTATGTCCTTATACAAAATATAATAAAATTACTAATATTTTTAAATGAATTTCGGACCCTGCCGCCTCCGCGGTACCGTTGGTATAAAAATTGTATTTTATAAATAGGTTGTTGATAAAATATTTAAATAAATCAGGTTGAAATCCATATAATCAATTGCCAAGGATAAAACTGAGGGCCGTGCAGTCAGAATAATTTCTTACTAAGAAAATAATAAAATTAATAAACATAGAGATCTTATTACCTCTATATTGATAAATATAGAGATAATAATAATAAATAATATTTATAACAATTTTATAATCATTTATAAATTAAAATTATTTTATTCATTGCTTCCACCCAAGGTAAGTCGATCCTTGGCGACTGTAAGTTTTTAAATTATTCTTTTCTATATTCATAATAATAGGACTAGGTAAATTAGAAGAGATACACCAAGGTCGTAATTAGTACCTTGATTACCTAGCATCCTGTTACAATATATATATATATATATATTTAAAATTATTATAAATAAATATTCATTTAAATATTTATTTATTTCATTAACTTACATAAGGTATGTGCATATAAGTATAATAATTTTATCTTAATAATAATAATATAATTAATGAGGAACTAAACTAAACCTTTTTAATTGGACTGTAAATTTATTTATTAAATTGATTCAATTGGACTGAAAGTCCTAAAGAAATATTTATTCATTTATAAGTTTAGATTAGTCCTTGATCAGGAGCAGTAGCAAGCTTGAAACACTAGGATAATCTCAGCTGATCTTCAATCGGGTAAAGGTGATGGCAACAGTTAGATTCCACTTTACTAATAAGAATTTTTTTCAGCTAATATATTTTTATTTCAGATTAGTCTACGGCGCTGATTTTAAACAAGGACAGTCTGACTGTCATTATCATTTTGAATTAATTATATATTGATATGTATTAGTATTGATATAGATATATATTGATATTATTATGTATTAATTTTAATTTATTTAATTGGACTGTAAGACCAATATAAATATTTATTAATTTATCTAAAACAGTCTACATAAGCATAATAAAAATATTTCAATATGTAATACCCTTTATGATTTAGAGGTGCTGTACTCATCTGTCTATGACATCTATACTTACTGGTCTTTAGCATTGTATATAGGAAACAAATAACCGAATCATATTGGATATTGGTTTCAAATACAAATTTACAATGTACATAATCTATTAAAAATTGTTATATTAGTAACTTTGAAATTTGAAAAAATACTGATTTAAATTATTTATAATTCAAACTTTATAAGTACAAAAGTATTCTTTGAATTGAGGACGTTCAAAATTAATAATCTGGAGTTCACAATTAAAAAAGAAGTAAATTTACCATTTCAAATTTCAAGAAATTTGAATCTTCATTCTGTTTTTAGATCATAAAATAAATCATAAAAAGATAATATAAAATCTTAAAAAAATCTAATCTTTATATCGATCATAAAAGCAAATCATACAGCCAGAAATAACAACTCATGTAAGGCTAACCTTGTCACTCTGCTATAATATCCTTTCAAAATTATTTTAAAAGATAACCATTCTTATGAAATTGAAATATTGAAAAGAATTAGCAAAAATTACTTTTATTTGGACTAGGAAACAAAATGCAAATTTTACTAAAATTTATAAGTTATACAATTGTGAATATCTGTCTGCAACTAAAAAAATTGTTACCTTAACTTAACATTCAATTATTTTAATAATATTGTAGTTGCATTGCAAATAAACAATGCAAACCATTTTATAATTAAACTAATGTAAATTCTTATTAAAATGGTTAGAGATCAATTAATATAATTTCAAAATTAATAAATTTTTAATTGTACAATACAAAAACAAAATCAGTTTGCAAAATTCTGTTTTGATTTTCCTTTTATTATTTCAGTGTATGAACCTCCTTTACCTATAATAAACAGATCTCTAGAGTAAAGCGAAACAATTTGTCTTTCAATTTTTTTTTAAGCTTAATTTGTAGTCATTACTATGCGTACTTGTACTTTAATATATGAAAAACTGATATACAAGATCACAAATGAAGAATGTTTTCAGTTTCTGATAAATTATAATATATTCTGATAAATATAATATATAAATTATAAATTCCATAACAATCATGCACAAGAATTTCCAAAATAGAAGAGCCGCTGTAACTTACAATACTTGGATAAATATATAAATTTCAAAGTCATAATAATAGTTAAATAAAAAAAATTTGTATATCAACAATGGTTTCAAACTTTATTGGACTATATTTACCACCCCATAAGCTGAGCTTTAGTTGCGAAGTGTCCAAATTTTCTATATATTCTCCAAGAATTTTGTTAAGCAATTCGGTAACAATAGACTCAAAGACCATTTTGAAAGCAAGCTGTTAAAACTATAATGTTAAATTTTTTTAATTCATTCACATTTATTAGAAAAACATAACCTAAATTCAGCTGTGTATATATATATATATATATATATATATATATATATATATATGTGCAAATCACGATGTAAAACGTGTGTACGTGATATTATGGAGGATAGAGAGAAGCGAAGTGGTCTAAGCGAAATCGAAGCCAAGCTAACTCGGTTCGCTTTACATGGGAAAAATTTATCATAAAGTAGCCGGAGATGGTAGATCTCATTTGACTGGTAGATGTCGCTGTGTGGGAAATCCCTGCGTGCAACTGAGAGAGAAATCGAAAGCCAAACCGAGTGAGAGGAAGAAAAAAAACAAAAGTAGGGGAATAGAGATTTAAATCTCCCCTCTCTCAATGATCGCTGCATACCCCCCACTCTTTTTTCAAATACATGCATTTGAACGAGCAACCTCACAGGGTGTCGCCACCTTGCGATCAATTCATTCTGTCTCAAAGTTCTGTCGTGTCAGTTGACACGATTTTAAGAGTGATGCATATTCCGATCGAAGCGCCACGCAGAACTACTGGAACGGAAGTAAATTTACTTCGACGTCTCATTCCATCAATTATGATTGTAGAAAGTTAAAAAAAATTTATAAAGTTAAAAAAAATATAAATCTTTAGACGTACGTACAAGTGTCGAAACTTTCTTAGAGTTAATAACAGTTCTCTAAGTAGGTTAAAAAAAAATTTAAAAAAGAAATTTCGCACAAATTTATCTTCTGCTACACGCGGTGCTAGTGCTCGAAAAGAAAAAAATTATTATAAATTTTAGATGTCATTTACATAGATAATTCGAGTGTCGCTACTTATAGGACAAAATAATAAATCAAATCAAATTTGTTTCACCATTCTACGTATTGTATAAATTACACGTTCAAGTAAATTTATAATGCACGAAATCCCCAGCAACTTATAATCACTATTTCTGTAGATAAAAAAAATTTAGTCTTGGCATGTTCGAAGAGATGTACTACAAGTACCGTACATATATTATCGAAATAAAAGAAACCCTAATGCTTATTGCTATATTTCAAATTCATATTTTACGTAAGTAATTATAAAAGAAAATTAGGTGATACACCTAAATATGTGTAGATTATTTTACATTATGCATTTTACTGTAGTTTTTACGCATAATAGAGATTATATTTTTCAAAAGAACATCAAGCGTGGAAGTTCGCAATAATGTTTATATACGCGCACAATAGACAGCGATTCATGAGCGATTCGAGCGTCTCTGCGTGCTCCTTCTTATCTAAGTATCATCTATTAGTTGTAGTATGTCCGAGTGAGACAGAAAAGGAAGATGTTTACTACATCTGATTTTATTGCTTTTACTCTCTGCTCCAACAAACTCAACATATTAAATACATTATATTTGTATCATAAATGCCCTTAGGTAAAAGTGCTATATATATATATATATATATATATATATATACACGAATGTACACTTAACATATTTGAACGCTTGCTTTGCTGCCATTCAAGCTTTTTTGAAAACATATATTTTGGTGAGGACTTCGGAAGAGCTGCCATATTGCATTTTGCGGAAAATGTATACACTTACGCTTTTTGCGGTACTTGTGATGGATGTAATAATGCTTATTTGCTGAATTTGAATTTGAATAGTGAAATCAATACCAAAAGCATAATAGTGATTTTTGGTATTCTTGGATAATAAAAATATTTTTTAAAAAATTTTCAAAAGAGATCTGTTCATTTTTTTGGTACAAGCAATATTTCTGAAACAAATTTTAACAATTTCATCTAGGGTTGCTTCGAAACCTGCGAATTCTGGCTATATTTCAGAAAGCATCCATATTTGATTTCGCTCAAAATTGGCGTATTAACATTTTTGGTATGCTTATTATTACTACCGTTCTGATTTTTATATATTTTGGATTTTTATGGCAATATACATAAAAACTATGTAAATGCATAAACATTATGTTCTATGAAATATTTTTAAGAATTTGACATCATGTTTTTAATTATAGTTTTACATCCAATAAAATACGCGTTGACTCATATTTCTATTTTAGATGTTTCTGCTGTAGATCTTTTATTTTTTTTGAAAAAAATACATACTAAATGAGAAGCGTTCTTAGAGTAAAACTTACCTATTTTAAAACTTATCTATTTTAATGAGATTTAAACTTTTATTTGGAATATGTTTTTTAATTTTTCGTGTTTTCTCTGATCAATTTAAATAACCTGCTTTAGTGTGTTCATTTTCTGTAATTTGCGATTTTAATTCCATTTTTACCAAAAGTCACTATGATATATATATATATATATATATATATATATATATATATATATATATATATATATATTAGGAGTGTGAATAAGTCTTTCCCGTTTTTTGTAAGAGATGGCGCCACCAATACTGTGCGAGTATTCAATGGTTACATATGTCATAATCAAAGCTTATTCATATGTCAACAATTCCATACTAACACATTAGTTAAAATTTTTTCGCATCATAAATTTTTTATATCGTGAAAATGTCGAAATTTGAACCGAGTCGACGTCATTTGCGGGAAGTTTCAGTTTATTGGTTCAATTTGAAGAAATCTGCTGCCGAGACGCATCGATTGCTTCAGGAGGCTTATGGAGAAGGTTGTGTGGATGATTCAAGTGTTCGCGGATGGTTTCGACGCTTCAAAAGCGGTGATTTCGACGTGGAAGACAAGGAGCGTTCCGGGCGGCCGCAAATCTTTGAAGATCGAGAATTGGCGACTTTGCTTGATGAAGATTCTTGTCAAACGCAAGAAGAATTTGCTGAAGCATTGGGAGTTGACCGAACAACCATTTCCAAGCGTTTGAAAGCCATGGGAATGATCCAAAAGCAAGGAAATTGGGTGCCGTACGAACTGAAGCTGAGAGACGTCGAACGGTGTTTTTTCACTTGCGAACAGCTGCTTCAGCGCCATAAAAGAAAGGGTTTTCTGCATCGTATCGTGACTGGCGATGAAAAGTGGATACGTTACGATAATTCGAAGCGAAGAAAATCACGGGGACTACCCGGTCATGCATCATCATCGACGGCCAAGCCAAATATTCATGCCGCCAAGCTCATGCTCTGTATATGGTGGGACCAGCTAGGTGTGGTTTACTATGAGCTTCTGAAACCCAATGAAAGGATCACAGGCGAGGTCTATCGACGACAGTTGATGCGTTTGAGCCGCGCACTGCGAGAAAAACGGCCACAATACTCCGACAGGCACGACAAAGTTATTTTGCAACATGACAATGCTCGCCCACATGTTGCACCGCCGGTGAAAACATACTTAGAAACGCTTAAATGGGAAGTCCTACCCCACCCGCCGTATAGTCCAGACGTTGCTCCGTCTGATTACCATCTCTTCAGATCGATGACGCATGGCCTGGCTGACCAGCACTTCCATTCCTACGAGGAAGCCAAAAAATGGGTGGATGACTGGATAGAGGCCAAACCGGTCGAATTTTTTCGCAACGGGATTCGTATGTTGCCAGAAAGATGGGAAAAAGTTGTAGCTAGCGATGGCCAATACTTTCAATAATTCATTTGTAACCATTTTTTCACAATAAAGGCTCAAAATTTGAAAAAAAAACGGGAAAGACTTATTCACATACCTGATATATATATACATACATGTATATACTATAAGTGGTACTTATTTAATAGAAGCCCGCTAGAAGCAACCGCTAACAGAGGTATAAAGAACCCCAAATGGATTAAATTGTTTTAAAAACAATTTCAGTTAACCGTAGATTCTTTACTATAATTTTTCCTCGGATATACCTTTTTATCCAGGAATTTATTTATTTGTAATAATAAATTATATTAATGGATTATCAGTAATCTAGGAAAGGACGGGACAGTTATCAGATACAGGGGGATATTATAAGATTTTCTATTGCTAACAAAAAATTAAGAAAAACTAAGAAAAACACGTTACCGTTCACACAAGGTGTGAGAGAGACAATTTACAAGTCTATTAGATAGACCAAGCAACAAAAGTGCCGCCTTACGGAGAACAAGAACAACTACTATTAAATGATGCGTGCGCGCTTGCTGTTTTTATAACCTACGAGTATATGTTATTATTTCTCTTTCTCTCTCACACTTATAATTCGGTAGATTAAATATATATAATACTCGAATTATTAAACAAATCGCTGTATCTGAAACGAAATCAATAAAAATTGTTACCTAACATATTCCAAATAAATACAAGTATTAAAAAAATGCACCAACCTTGAAAAGCGACGCTGAAATGCCACAACCCAACGTCGAAAAAAGATTATACTCCAAATACTCTCTTCACGTTACAATGTAAACTCTTCTCAGTTGACATCAAAGAGAATACCGGCCGGTATCAAGATGTAAATATTATTTCGAACGAATAATACCAAAAAAATAAGTAATTATTCCAATGTGGAATCACCAAAAACAATTTTTATATTTTTGTTTGGAAGATTACTGAAGCACAGGTATACGAGGATGGATTGATAAGTTTCCAGCCTGACCAAGAGATGGCGCCACTAGGCCTACCTTGAGATGGTGTTCTATAGTACCGTCCTTAGATAGCTGGTAGCTATAGTTTCAGTCCGATCGCCGTGTTAGTTTAGGTTTGAGAGCACGCTGAACAAGACGCCTCTGTGTTTTTCGTAAAAATGGAAAAGCTGGAAAATCGTGCTGTCATCAAATACTTGTATTTGAAGGGGTTAACGCCGAAGGAAATTAAAGAAGAGATGGATTCAATACTGGGAACATCCTCCCCATCATATTTAACCGTTAAGCAGTGGATTTCCGAGTTGAAAAAAGTCCGTGTGCGCACCTCTGCTGAGCCTCGCTCAGGACGCCCCATTGAGGTCACAACTCCAGATATTATCGAAAAAATCCATCAAATAGTGCTGAAAGATCGCAGATTAAAAGTGCGTGAGGTAGCTGAGACTTGTAAGATGTCATATGAAGATGTATAAAATATTTTTCACCAATATTTGTATATGGAGAAGCTCTGTGCAAGATGGGTGCCGCCTTTGCTAACAGTCAACCAAAAATTGATTCGAAAGAATATTTCTACCGCCAATTTGGCGTTGTACAAGCATAATCTAAGTGAATTTTTGCGTCCATTTGTAATCCTTGACGAAACTTGGGTCCACCACTACACTCCTGAGACCAAACAACAGTCTAAACAGTGGATTGGATCAGAGGAACCGACTCCTAAGAAGTTAAAAACAATTTTTTCGGCGAGCAAGGATATGGCTACGGTTTTTTAGGATGTAACAGGTATTATATACATTGAGTACCTTGAAAAGTGTAAAACTATCACTGGTCAATACTACGCAGACTTATTGCAACGTTTGATTTATTATCTGTTTCCTAACCTCAAAAAATGCGTTAGAGGTAAGAATTCTGATTGAATATTCATTTTATGCAGACTTATTCCAACGTTTGAGCCACGAAGTGAAAATTAAACGACCTCATTTGGCGAAGAAAAAAATCTTGTTTCATCACGATAACGCACCAGCGCACACATCAATCGTGGCGATGGCTAAAATCAATGATCTGAAGTTTGAATTGATGCCGCACCCTCCCTACTCTCTGGATATAGCTCCAAGTGGCTATTATCTGTTTCCTAACCTCAAAAAATGGCTTGGCGGTAAGAGATTTGCGGACAATGAAGAAGTAATCGAAGCTGTAAATGGGTATTTTGAGGAGCTTGATGAATCAGTTTATAGAGATGGCATTACTAGACTAAAACGCCGCTATGAGAAATGTATCAGCGTTGGAGGAGATTATGTTGAAAAATAAAAATTCTTAAAAACGTTGTTTTCCTTGGTCAGGCCGGAAACTTATCAATCCACCCTCGTATATTAGTTTGCTTTTACAATTACTATATTAAATTTTCAATATTTTCTATATTATAATAAATATGATTCTCCTTCTCCCTCTCTCTCCCTTTTTTCCTTTTTCCCTCATTTTTTCACCATTTGTATTGGTTATTAACATGTATAAGATAAGATAACCTATATATGTTATTTTATATATATATATATATATATATATATATATATATATATATATATATGTATCTGGAAATGATTCTGAATTTTCCCGAGCAACTAAGTGAGATTTTTACACGTTTCATTTTTACACATGTTGTCTGCAGTTAGTTCCATGCAAGACATGTCAAAACTGCACGCGTTTTAAGGAGCCACAAATTAACATTTCCCTTAAGCCGATTAAATATTTTTTATTAAAACTTTGTATTTGTCATACCTTGTTGATACGCACAAACACTCTTTGCTATATTTGTAGAGAAATGGATTTGCTATTTTATAATTTGAATACACTTCCAATTAATCAATACCAAATTCGGATGTTACTTTTCATTTAGTTTACAAGGGGTGATTGTAAAGAACTTTTCATAAGAACTTTTTATAGAAATATTATCAGGTATGTGAATAAGTCTTTCCCGTTTTTTTTCAAATTTTGAGCCTTTATTGTGAAAAAATGGTTACAAATGAATTATTGAAAGTATTGGCCATCGCTAGCTACAACTTTTTCCCATCTTTCTGGCAACATACGAATTCCGTTGCGAAAGAATTCGACCGGTTTGGACTCTATCCAGTCATCCAGCCATTGTTTGGCTTCCTCGTAGGAATGGAAGTGCTGGTCAGCCAGGCCATGCGTCATCGATCTGAAGAGATGGTAATCAGACGGAGCAACGTCTGGACTATACGGCGGGTGGGGTAGGACTTCCCATTTGAGCGTTTCTAAGTATGTTTTCACCGGCGGTGCAAAATTGTGGGCGAGCATTGTCATGTTGCAAAATAACTTTGTCGTGCCTGTCGGAGTATTGTGGCCGTTTTTCTCGCAGTGCGCGGCTCAAACGCATCAATTGTCGTCGATAGACCTCGCCTGTGATCCTTTCATTCGGTTTCAGAAGCTCATAGTAAACCACACCTAGCTGGTCCCACCATATACAGAGCATGAGCTTGGCGCCATGAATATTTGGCTTGGCCGTCGATGATGATGCATGGCCGGGTAGTCCCCATGATTTTCTTCGCTTCGGATTATCGTAACCTATCCACTTTTCATCGCCAGTCACGATACGATGCAGAAAACCCTTTCTTTTATGTCACTGAAGCAGCTGTTCGCAAGCTGAAGATTCTTGCGTTTGACAAGAATCTTCATCAAGCAAAGTCGCCAATTCTCGATCTTCAAAGATTTGCGGCCGCCCGGAACGCTCCTTGTCTTCCACGTCGAAATCACCGCTTTTGAAGCGTTGAAACCATCCGCGAACACTTGAATCATCGACACAACCTTCTCCATAAGCCTCCTGAAGCAATCGATGCGTCTCGGCAGCAGATTTCTTCAAATTGAACCAATAAAGTGAAACTTCCCGCAAATGACGTCGACTCGGCTCAAATTTCGACATTTTCACGATATAAAAAATTTATGATGCGAAAAAATTTTAACTAATGTGTTAGTATGGAATTGTTGACATATGAATAAGCTTTGATTATGACATATGTAACCATTGAATACTCGCACAGTATTGGTGGCGCCATCTCTTACAAAAAACGGGAAAGACTTATTCACACTCCTAATAATACTTTTATAAGCTTTAATTGTTTAGTGAAAATGAATATAAATATTGAAATTAAATAGGATAATGAAACAGTAATTTACATCTATAATGATAGTTATGTTTCAAAAAATCCTACTTATACTACAATTATTCAAAAAAATACATCTATTTTAATAATTATTTTTATTTATTTTCTTTTTTTTTACTTTTCGTGTTTAATTAATATGGCATTAAAATACTTATATTACATTTATTTAACATTTTAAAATGCTATGAGATAATATAATATGGTAGGACATTTCAATAAATATTTTAAGTCTATACATTTGTTAAAAAAACTCGTGTACAGCATATATTCTCGTTACTATCTTAACGCTCAAAACAACCCTTTTTTCTTCGATGTATTGATGGTCTCGTAAATATTGTGAATGTTCTCTTTACCAGCAAGGTTGCTCGTTGAAAAGCATGCTTTTGAAAGAAAGTGATTGAGGCTATGTAGTGAGCGTTGAGAGAGGGGAAAGTTAAATCTCTATTCCCCTACTCTTGCTTCTTTTCTTCCCGTTAATTAGTTTGTCTTTTGATTTCTCTCTCTCTCTCTCTCTCTCTCTCTCTCTCTCTTTCTCTCTCTCTGTTGCACACACAATTATTGAGGGATTTCTAAGACAGCGACGTCTGTCGGTCAAATCAGAACTACCATCTTCAATTTTTGATAAGCTTAATAATAGTTCGGGAGCCAGCGACATATTTTAGAGACCAATTTCTCCTCGTCTGAAATTTAGTTTAAATGATTCGATTGAATCTGCTGAAGTGTAAAGTGAACGGGCGCTGCGGCACTTAATCTGGATGTAGCAACGCCAGGCAGAATAAAGTTTATACTATGCATTGACGAAAACAAAACGTCTGCTGGTTCTAACCATCTGGATTATACGTCCGCTGTTCATCTGAACATAAAAAATAATTTTAAACTTTCGAAAATAAAGTCGAAAAAAAATTCTGAAAAAAATCATTAGTATGTACTTTCAGACGTTGATTACGAATATAATTCAGAACATTTACAAAAGGCCAAATCTAATTGTTAGAGTGTTAAACAAACTTTAAATATCTAGTTTTTTGGAATAATTTTCACTTTAGACAAAATTATTTAAACGAAATTTGTACATCTTATTGAAATCAAAGTTTTATGTTCTATCCATTTTTTCTCTGAAACTTAAAATTCTCGAAAAAAGCGATAAATTATTAGCGTTTCGAACTACTAATCAACCGCAATCCATGTCAGCACGTCAGGAATCTATCTCAACGCTCGGATGATACGGCGTCTGAAGCGATATAAGTAATTCCTACATTTCAGTTTTTTTTTCTTTTTGTTATTTAACGTCGCTATATATTTGATTCCAAATATTGGTGCTAATAAGCGACGGAGGGGAGCGATAAGTTTACAAATAAAGCACATGAAAATTTTTAAAGCTGTGCTTGTGTCAATCGGCCTCGGCTGGGATTTCAATTTTTCCATTTTGCTGTTCAAGTTCGAATTTTATAGCAAAAACATATTACAATATAAAAAATTATTTTTGTACATATACCAACTTTTATAAACAATTTTTTTCAAAATCTCAAAGATATAATATATCATATATATGTTATTATATGTTACGTTTTCGATCCTTTTCAACTTGAAAATATTAATATGGCAAATTTTGACTGCGATATTGGTGTTTCTAATTTATTCGTCACAAATATATTGAAATCCAAGCAATAACAATAGTCTGCAAAATTGACTGCAAATACATTTTCCCATTATGTTCTATTGGCTTAGGCGGCGCAGTTTTCCAAAATGGTTTAAAATTTATAATTGTATGCACATACCTAAGATTGCTGGATAATAACATGTCGGATAAATTTTTCAATAATGATAATTATGACATTAACATTTTGGCAAATATAATGAGTGACTCGATAACAATATACCACGAGAAATATCCATCATTGTCCAGGACACACGCCTGCCCTTTTACCCATCGGTCGTCATTTATCCTCGCATCATTCTTATTTCATTGGATTCTTCAAAACTTTCCAGTTAATTTGCACTAGTTTTTATTATTGCAACAATCTGGAACATTTCTCTGCTGAAGCAATGAAAAGAATGTTCCGCGCAAGATAAAAATACTTACAAAATGTACTTGAGAGAACGTGTTTTACAACGAGACAACAACAAATTAAATTTCATTATTTAGTATTTATTTATTATTATTTATTTTTTATTTATTTCTTTTTATACTTGTGTATTTATATATTTTCATTGCTAATACTATACACATACATATAAATATATATATATATATATATATATATATATATATATATATATATATATATTCACTTATATATATATATTATTTTATATATATATTTTATATACTTCCTCATTTTCATTTCAAGAAATATATGTATTTAAAAGCGACATGTGTTTTTTCAGTTTAGTACAAATTACACAAATTATCAATAGTTGTACATCTTATTAAAATATATTTTTCCTTCCAGATAATGTATTCGAGGGTACCTGTATGGAAACAGTAAATTAAAAATAATATATCTTTCAATGAGCTCCATTCTTTTCGTTTTAAATTTTTTTGCAACTTTTTTTATTTTTCAGTACGTAATTGATACATACACTATTTTTTGTATACAGATTTCTCTACTGTCCCAAGCGAAGCCGAGACGCAAATGCTTATATATATATATATATATATATATATATATATATGTGTGTGTGTGTGTGTGTGTGTGTGTGTGTGTGTGTGTGTGTGTATCTATAAGATAGATGGTAACTAATGGATAAAAATGCAGCTGAAACACGTGCTCTCGAGTGCACTTGTACGTATTTTTATCTTGCTCGGAAAAATTTTTTCTTTCTAGATATATTCTAGATTGTTGCAATTATAACAACTAGTATAAATTAACTGGAAAGCTTTGTAGAATCCATTAAAATAAGAATGATGCGAGAGTAAATGACGACCGATGGGTAAAAGGGCAGGAGTGTGTCCTGGAAAATGATGGATATTCCTCGTGGTATACTGTCATCGAGTCATTCATTACATTTCCCAGAATGTTAATGTCATAATTATCATTATTGAAAAATTTATCCGACATGTTATTATCCGTCAGTCTTAGGTATGTGCATACAATTGTAAGTTTTAAATCATTTTGGAAAACTGCGCCGTCTAAGCCAATGGAACATAATGGGAAAATGTATTTGCAGTAAATTTTGCAGACTATTGTTATTGTTTGAATTTGAATATATTGGTGACGAATAAATTAGAAACACGAATATCGTAGTCAAAATTCGCCGAAAACGTAATAAATAATAACATATATATGATATGTTATATATTTGCGATTTTGAAAAAAATTATTTATAATAATTGGTATATAAAATAATTTTTTATTTTGTAATATGTTTTTGTTTTAAAATTCGAACATGAACAGCAAAATGGAAAAGTTGAAATCCCGGCCTTGGCCGATTGACACAAGCACCGCTGTAAAAATTTACATGTACTTTGTTTACAAACTTATAGCTTATTATAACTTATTACTTATAATATTTTATAGCGACGTTAAATGACATAAAAAGAAAAAAAAACTGAAAATTAGGAATTACTAAAATCGCTTCAGACACTGTATCATCTGAGCGTTGAGAAGGATTTCTGACGTACCGACATGGACTGGAGCTGATTAGTAGTTCGAAACGCTAATAATGTATCGCATTTTTCTCGGACATTTTTACTTTTAGAGAAAAAATGGATATAACATAAAACTTTTATTTCAATAAGATGTACAACTTTTGTTTTAACAATTTTTGTCTAAAGTGGAAATTATTCTAAAAACTAGATATTTAAAGTTTGTTTAACACTTAGATTTAATCTATCAATTAGATTTAAATCTAACAATTAGATTTGGGATTTTGTAAATTTTCTCAATTATATTCATAATCAGCGTCTGAAATTACATACGAATGATTTTTTTCAGAATTTTTTTTCGACTTTATTTTCGAAAGTTTAAAATTATTTTTTATGTTCAGGTGAGTAGCGGACGTTTTGTTTTCGTCAATGCATAGTATAATCTTTATTCTGACATAATTTGAACCGAGGATAAATAACTGAAAATCTTTGTGCCCCTGGCGTTGCTACATGCAGATTAGGTGCCCCAGCGGACGTTCACTTTATACTTCAGCATATTCAAATAAATCATTTAAACTATTTTTCGGACAAGGAGAAATATATAACATCAATATGTCGCTGGCTCCCGGACTATAAACATAATACCAAAGAAGATAGACGCTCATAGAAGAACTCAAATTGTAAGGCGAAGTTATGAAACATTTTTAGCTATTAGATGTCGTTATTGTGGCAAGTCGGACGGGTGAATAATGTGATGAGTGAGCGCGCATGAACGGCCAGGCCAGCTGTAACCGATAAATTTGTTCGAAATTTGTTTCCCTTCCTCTTGCTATTAATCACGATTCCCGTATCATGCATTTACAATTGAAATTGCATATTGTTGCGTGTACCGATAGATTAAAAGCTTATTACAAACAAATTGTTACTAAAGTATACATTTTTGCAACATTTCTAATTGTAGTTAAACATTAACTCTTATGCATGAAATTTATGAAAATAATCTACACTTTATAAAAAAGTATTGTTTAAAACAAGTTTGAAAATTGCATTATTGTAGTGAAATATTTTATAAATATATAGGATAACTATACTAATGGCTAACAATATATCAGCACACGACCATAAATACGATTATAATTCTATATTAAGATTTTTAAACATATAATCGCAATTAATATTATTTTACGGCATAGTTTTAGCATTTAAAATACGATCCTTTTTTTAACTAATAAAAATCTTTGCAATCTAGTTGATTATTATTCTCAACTGTCTGTGTCGATTAATAATATATTGGATCGTTGAAATTATGTAAATGCCTCATAAATGAATATAATTAATTATCTACGAGGTCAAATAATTAAGTAATGCGACCGATTTAGTTTTCGGACTATGGTAACACTGCGAATCTGTAACTCGGCCACTGTAATATTAGATTCCTACTCTCTCGATGGGGTCCTTAACGACCCTTGTACGATCATTTCTTCGCCAACTGTTTATTGTTCTGTAGCAACGTGCGAGTAATGCATGTCATACAAATGGAACAGAGAAATTTAGAGCAACTGTGCACTCTGAAGAGTCTACACTATGAAGAGTCATAGTATCCTGACTACGACTTATGAATAAGACATAATCAGGAGCATCGGTAGCATGCCGATTTTAAAAAAGGCCGTGAGAGCGTCAAAGACGATGTGCGGAGCGGAGGACTATTCAAGTGCGAACCGACGCGAATGCGCAGCGTGTCCGCGCCGTCGTTCGTCAAGACCGGTCAATTACCATTCAAATGTTGGTTGAGGAGTTGAATATTACCCAGAAAACAGTTAGAAAGATTTCGCCATCATAAAGCTGTACGCGAAGATGGTACCGAAGAACCGAATGAACATCCAGGTTGTCTCGAGCAGGTTGAAAGTGATCTTACTCTTCTTGATTGAGTAATTACTGGTGATTAAAATTGGTTCTTTCAATATGACTCCCAAATTAAATAACCGAACCAACAGTAGCTTGAAATGTGCTCGAAACATTATGAGAAAGCATGCTCAGTGTGCGTCCAAAGATTGCGATGACATGTTCCCCTGCGACGTTTTTCTATTCCCCCATTTGAAAAAATCCGTCAAAGGTCGACATTTTGACTTCATTTAAGAGATCCAGGAATCTGTGAATTTTTAAATATTCTCGATTTTTAATTTTTGTCGCATTACTTAATTGTCTGACCTTGTATATAACTAAAACTATGTTACTAATTCCTTTTATTAAATATTTCATAGAAGCACCTAATCCTTTTTTTAGTGTATTATACACCCTTTATATGAAGTTATATTTTCTTTTAATAAACATATTTTCTTTACAGTCCCTATACTAATAACTTTATATTTCAGCAATATTTAATATTTTATAAGCATTAGAAGAAAGGGCCAGTCAAGTTCATACCTGCTATTTTTTAATAATAATGATTTATCAGAAAAAATAGCAGAAGAATGTTCACCTAAAACATCGATGGTTCATGATATGAAAATAAACTTGGGTATTTTTAAACGATCTCATTACTTAGCTGTATTTCTGTTAAATGGATTATTTTACTTACTATTATTTTTTAGAGTTTTAGATATATTTTGTAAACTGTGCATACTGTTACTTATAGAGATGCATATAAAATGCATTTAGCCATTTGTTTCAATGATCCATTATTTTAAGATATTATTGCGTTTTATATAAAAGTTAATTTTTATTAATCTATTTCGGAAGATTTTAGAATAATATTTTATAGAAATTTTGAACATTCTTTTGTTTTACTATGAAAAGATTTGGAATATAATTACATAGATTATTATGTATGTGGTTTTGTCTTAACATATTACTAAATTTAGAAAAATATTTTATATAACGTTTTTTATAAAATACGTATAAGATTAATAATTTCTAGATTTCTTAATATGTTAATAAGTTAGGAGTGAGTGACAGAGTATTTGACAAATGTTTACATGCGATGCGAAAGTTTGATAAAGAAGAAAAATGGATGTCACATTGACCGAAAGTGCTATTATGAATCGATACAACTTCGCGCTGTCTTTGCTTGCCAGGCAACAAAAGAAGATCTTTCAGTCATGAAAAGTGGATCTACTATGACAATCCTAAGCGCAAAAAGTGATGGTTGGACCCAGGTCAACCGTCCACATCGACACCAAAACGGAAGATTCAAGGCCAAAAGGTATTGCTGTGCATTTGGTGGGACGAACAGGGTGTGCTGCACTACGAGATGCTAAAACCAAATGAAACCGTCACTACCCAGGGATACAAATACCAACTGAATGATTTGCTACAGAAATTGATCGAACATAGATCAGCAATCGTGAGCAATAGGGCCAAAGTCATTTTCTTGCATAACAACGCTCAGTCACATATTGCGAAAGCCGTCAAAAACATCCTGTTGAAGCTCGAATGGGAAGTGCTGCCGCACCCAGCGTGCTCGCCGAACATAGCGCCTTCTGATTACAATCTATTCAGATCGATGCAGCACGACCTTTCTGATATACTCGGCCGACATATTCATCGTTCTTTCGGCACGGTATCGCCATCTTGCCGGAAAGATGGGAAAAAGTAGTAGAAAATGACGGAAAATATTTTGATCAAGTTAACGTATATTCATTTTCCATTACAAAGTTAGGAAACTAAGTTCGCCTTCTAATATGTATTATAAAATATATTATAAAACCAACATCTATACATGTGTGTATTCCACCGAGTACATATATCTATATCAAAATAAATAAAAACATATACATGCGTGTCAATGAATATGTGTATATGTGTTATGAAATTAGTAATATGTGTGTATGAATGAATACATACATGTGTACTTTATCAAATGTATTATCTAAGTACAATATTATAAGAGTGGATACATGTATATAAATAAATGTATACATATATATTATATAAATTGAAAATTATTAAACATAGAAATATGTATGTATCAGTAAACATTTAACATACTTCTGAATATTATATGTATATATATATATATATATATATATATATATATATATATACAGTGATTCCAAAAAGTTGGGGAACACTTTAATAATTTTCCAGGTAAACTGATTTTGCACAAGGTCAACGTCAATCTAGAGGTAACTTTTGTCGAGGAATTTAATGGTGACCTTGGATTTGACCTTGGATTTGACCTTGGATTTAATTTTTAACGTCATTTTAAGGTCAAATTTGTTCTTTCAAATGGAAACCTCTATTTTTTACAACGGAAATCGAAAGAGCAGAAAATTTCACGTCTAAATATGATCTCAAATGATGAGTCAAGGATGACTTCGATGGTCTGACAAGGTTATTCCATCTCGAACAAGATCTGGAAACCTCGGTGTATAGGAAATTGTCCATTTTTGTATCACAGAAGCTATTACCTTTATCAAGGTGCATGCAACGGTAAAGCTCTGCACGGTCTTGACGATGCCCTTCAAGGATATTTTACTTTGAATTTTCTTATTTACTTTTCGCATTACTCAGGAACAACGACGTGGACGTACTAAAATCTGTTCCCTTTGGGGTACTTAATTAGCTTGAGTCCCCTTGCGTTATAAACTAAAACTAAAAATAAACTCAAAAATAAGAATAGCGCAACATGCAAATCTTGAATTTCTAAAAAAATTAATAAAAAGGTAAATAAAAATCATTCTTTTCTTTAATAATTCAATTAACGTTGATAAATTGAAGCTTTATAATTTTGAACATGATTTTAACTGGAACTTAAACAAGCATTGAATTTAGAATTTAATTTACATTCGAAATATTTCTATTAATTTAATATACCATTAATAAGTAAATAATCAGTAGAGATTCAAAATAAATTACTATTTAAATTTCTTTTCAAACTTTTTCTCCGTTCTAAGCTTGCGCTCTTCACTGTTATGACAGGAACGGATAGTCTTTGCACTTGATCGTATTAAAATTAATTCTTAAAATCTTGATCACTGTGATCGGTATTTGGGTAAGGCTTAATTTGTTAAATTAGTCAAAATGATTCGGCTTACTGAAAGAGAACGAATATCACTTCTTATGATGAGAGTTTGGGAGAAATGGTACTGTGACGTCCAACTAGTGTTGGTGCCACGCGGTTGGTGGTTGGTCCCCGCGGTTTTGCCCCTATTTTTTCCTCGCGATTCGATGCGTCAAGCCACGATTGCCACGCTGCTTACTAAAGCTACTTCCGAGATAGCCCTAAACTAAACGGTTGGATTCGGAGGCGACGGCTCCTATATCCTCTAATCGTCGTGCTTATCTTCAGCAGGGTCGAGCGACAATTTCTTGTCAGCCTGGCGAGCGCCTTCTGCCCTGAAAACGAGCGCGCGTATCGCGGATTTCGAAGTTTCAGTGTATCTAAGGGTAGCAGCGGCGCAATTTCTTGACCAGCAAACTACCTCTCAGATCTCCGCGATTAAACTCAGCGGAGGCAACAAGGCCGAGTGACAATTTCTTGTCAGCCTGGCTAGCGTCTCCAGCCCTGATAATGAGCGCGTGAATTTAAGGGATTGCAAGAAATAAAATATAATCCGAAAATTTTACTTACTTTTTATTTCAACAGAATTAATACAATATATCGCAAAGCAGAACCGTACGGAAAGAACGCGACCGGCAATCTGCTTTCCGCAGTTTTCAGGGCCCGTATTTATAGTCCGAGCCCGGCGCCGCCGAAATTTTCTCCGCAGGAAATTACATCGTGGTGGGGAGATAAAGGGACGTTTTTCTTCATAGAGAAAGCCGTCCGTTCATCTGTTACAATTATGATGATTACTTCTATATTTCTATACTGCATACAACTAAGTTATATTTTAAAAACATATTTTTATTTATTCATAAATTAGACACACGCGTCATTAATTAAATAAGGTTATTAATGATAATGTTAAGATAAGGTTAATAATAATAGATGAACATAATTATAAAGTTAATTTTAGCTTATTTTACATTGTGCTTAAATATAAAAACATCCTAATCGCGGTAACAATGGCAATAGTTAGTAATATGTTAGTATGACTTAATAATAATATTAATTAATAATAATAATAATAGTGAGGAGCATAGCAATAATAATCGGATTGTACTATTAATAAAAACAGTCATCGTAATAGTAATTATACTGGTTAATTATAGTAAAAAAAAGTAGTAATAGTGCTAATGATAATAAGAGCAAAACAGTGTAGAAATATTATTGTGTAAACTAGTAGTAACAATTAGTAGTTCTTATAATATTAATAATAATATCGAAAATATTAACTAGAACAGTAATAATAGCAAAACAATATTAATAATAGCATTACAATCAATTATAACTGTAATATTAGTGCTTAGAATAGTAATAATAATAATAACAATATTAATAATTTTATCAATATTAGAAAATAAGAGCAATATTAATAACAACAATAAGTATAAACCTAGACGTTAGTGATAATAATAATATCAATCGCGCTTAATATACGAGCATTTGTACATTTTTCATTACATTAATAGTTTAGAAAATCGAAATTCACGTTCAGAAATAATTTTATTTCGGTACGTCGTTTGTTTCGAGAATCTTTATATTTTACTCGAAACTAAAATTTTAGACGTACTTTAGTTGCTTCAGCATCCTGGAATATTCGTTTATTAGACGGTTTCTTGGGTTTCGTATTTCGTATATAAAAAGAAAAGGGGGGAAGGGTCGTAAACAGTGCATTAGCGCGCCTCCGCTTCGTTCCGAATTTTCCAGGGGGGGGGGGAGTACAATCGGTACGGGAAGAGAGAGGGCCGATCGTAGCGGGCCTACGGCTAGGCTGCATTACTCGGCCACATCTGGTCCGACCTTTTATAACTGGAAGGCGTGCGCCACGCAGGCAATGAGGTTCGTCATTAGGCGGGACGCAGTCAGTTTATATATACAAATATATATAAACGTCTTTATTCTCACGAGAATATCTACGAATCTTGCCTTACCTTTATATATATATTTTTTATGGTAGTAAGGGCGATGTTGCCAAACGCTTGTCTCCATGATGTGGGACCCCACTATGCACGACACGTTCGAAATTTCCTACATGAAGGTTTTTTCAATCGATGGATGGGGCGGAGAGGTAATATAGAATGGCCAGCTAGATCACCAGACTTAAGACCTCTTGATAATTTTTTTAGTGTTACTTAAAAGATAGGGTATATGAAACCAAACCTTAAAATTTAGACTAATTAAGGCAAAGAATTAGTGATGAATCAGCACTTATTCCTACGGAAATGACGCAAAACGCTATTGATGCTTTTCACCACCGGTTAGCTTACTGTGAAGAAGTAAATGGAGGTCAATGTGAGCAGTTAGAGTAAAAAATTGCAGTCTCTAATGCTTATGGTCAAATGTGAGAAGCAAGAGGACTCATGCTAATCAAGCAACCCTTCGTGAGAGCCAATGTGACTCACGCTAATCAAGCAGCCCAAAGCGGATAGATTTTACTACGTCCACATCGTTGTGCCAGGGTAATGCTAAAAGTAAATAAGAAAATTCAAAGTAAAATGTCCTTGACCGCGTAGAGTGTTACCGTTGCATGCACCTTGATAAAGGTAATAGCTTCTGTGGTAAAAAATTGAGAATTTCCGATGCCAAGAAGTTTCCAGACCTTGTTTGAGGTTAAATGACCTTGTGTGACCATGAAGGTCTTCCGAACCCATCACTTGAGCACATGTTTTGTTGTAAAATTATCTGCTCTTTCGCTTTCCGTTGTCAAAAATGGGGATTCCTATTTGAAAAAACAACGTTAACCTTGAAATAACCTTCAACGTTAAATTCAAGGTCAAATATAAGATCAATATTAAATTCCTTGAAAAAAATTACCTCTAGAGTGACCTTGACCTTGTCCAAAATCAGTTTATCTGGAAAATTACGAAGGAGTTCCGGGACTTTTTGGACACCCTGTATATATATATATATATATATATATATATATATATATATATATATATATATATATATTATCATCGTATCTGCGCGCACGGCTACGTACTCACGTACGTATACTGCATTCATGCTATACACCGGATTGAGGAATCTGGCTGCTATAAAAGGGAGGGAATGGGGAACATGAGAAATGAAGGCATATATGAATTTACAAACAACTTATATTTTTTAATAATCATGTCACTCACCGATTTATCACGCGCGCGCTACAATGTTTGAATTAGCTTAATCGTAGGCTGGACTCCCAAAATCCTGAACGGATTCAACGCGAATTCACGCGGCATTATAGTTAAGTGTATTCGATAAGGAAGGAGGGCGAAGCTCTACTCAATTGGAGTGTCGTTGCAAAAAGCGAAGAGATCGTGGTAGGGACGAGTATGGATCGGAAAGGCGCTATGCTAAGTGTCACATAATTAATCAAACGGACTTGCAGGAGGTGACTTCCTAGTTGTCAGCGATGATGGCTAGCGGTGATGCTCAGGAACGGCGGCGGCGGCGCGTCAATGGTCTGGCTTGTGTGCGTTGGCGGCAACGCCTCGTTGCTTGCGCGATGCCTGAAGTTGAAGATAGCGGACCGGGGAGGTATTGATAGTTTGCTCATGCATGGCTGCGACAGTGCCTTGCTGACAAGATGAGGTGGGGAGCCGTGTCGTCATACTCAGTGCGCGTGGCTGTCAGTCTCGGCGGTCGTCCAGTAAATCAGTGCCAATCCTCAACACCGAACAAGTTTCCTCGTAGCTAGTGCACTACGGTACTTATGGTTGATGATTGCTTCGAATAGATGATGTGACAGTTTGTAGGTAATGGTGCTAGCAGCTAAGCAGCGAAAACGTGTACACTCTGTTTGGCTGATCGGCGGCTTCTCTCTCGAGTTATCAGAACACTTCGCGCGCGTTCGCGTCGCGTTGCGTCGATCGCAAGTACATGTCAATCGATATCTCGATTGTATTCGATTCCTAATACTACTGTAGCGAAACGACGGCTACAAACTCTCTCTGCCAAACTTGAAGTGAGGTGAAAGCCCACTGAGCACCAAGCCGCTTCGTGTGGGGTACATTGGCCTAGAGGGACGATTCCCTTACAAATATTCTATTTAACATACTATATATTCTTTACATACTAAAAAAAGAACTATTGGAAACTGTAATAATAAAAAGCAATAAAGTATTTCGAAAGGAAAAATATTTCCGTAAGGGACTTTTAATTGTTTAATTTAAACTTTAATTTAGACTTTAATTATCTACAGATTTATTTTTATGAAACTTACTTCTAACGATATCGACGCTATGAACTTATATTTTGTATGGGTCTGACAATCTACCGATTTATATCTATGTAACCTAATTCTATGGATATTGAAGTAATAAAATTATATTTATGGAGATATGTTTAGAAAAATTATATTTAGTAAAATTCTCTGTCTGCTTCTTCGTTGCTTTTCTTCGACTTCTTTCTTCGCCTTGTAACACCAATCGGTTTCAACTCCAGGACCCCTGTGGCTCTATGAACACGTTATCTGATGCTCAGTTAATGTCGTGCCTTAGTTCTGGCCGGAAATTGGCTAGCTGTTTCTTCCTGTATTCGGCAGGAAATAGGGGATGTATTAGTATACTTATTCTTCTTTTCTTGCATCTGGTGTGGTGTGGATTGGCATTGTAGCTTGTTCATGCTCTCTTTTGACAAGAATAAGTCTCTAATGTGCCTTCCAATGCACACTCGTACCATCATAAATTAAGATATCATAAGGGAGATTCGAGATAGCTTTATTCCTAACCCTGGCTCGGTTATGGCAGTATGAACATAAAGATAAGGGTAAAATTATCGTATTATAATTTATTGGCATTTGTCCTCATATATGGTCCTACGTGTGGTCGATAGGGAGGCCGTATGTGAATTGTCATCTGTAAGCGACTGGTATAACGCATCCGGCACTTTAGGAAGTACACCTGTTCTGTGGACAACTTCCATGTTGTAGACTTGTAAAGCCATATCTGAGCGTGCCAAACATCCTTGCGGATTTTTCAAACTATGTAGACCATTTTTAGGCTACACTGGTCAGTTATTACTGTGAAGGGTTCACCCAATAAGTAACCGCGAAATATTTCCTCTGCCCATAACACCGCTAAGCATTTCTTCTCTGTAACTGCTAGCGTTCGCTATGGAGTGTTCCTCTCGGTTGATTATTTGGCTCGGTACAGCTCCTAAAGTATAGCTGCTAAATCTGGCGTATCAGCCCACCATCCCCAGAAACACTGAAAATGGTTTGAGATTTATTGGGGCTAGCTACTCGCTCATCGGCTTAAAATTGTCCGGGTCCATGCGTAGACCATCTCTATTTACGATCTACCTTAAGTAATTCATCTCTGGACAACAAAATTCGGTTTTGCAAGCCTACCTCTCTCAGGCTCTGTAACACTGCCATCAATTTTTGTGTATGTTCTTGGAGTGATTTGGTCTGGCATATGTCTGCTCAATTCGCGGCTGGGTACACGTTCAGTATGGTCTATTGTCAGGTCTGGTGTTATGACTCCTGGATTCTGCCGGATGTTGTCTCTCACAGCTGGGAGAGCGCTAATGTCGGTTCACCGACCTTCGTCATGAGTAGGTATCACTTTGATTCGCATCATGGTATGATACGCTTGGCCGTTCGGGACTTCTTTGGGAATATCTATAATTGCCTGGAGACGGGCTTCATTTCGGTTTTGCGGGGGATATGTGTTGTAGGTAGGTCGAGAGGGTATTCATTAATGTGGCCTGGGTGATGAATCTCTGTTTTTTCTATTATAGTCGTTTCGGTCCAGTAAACGTTCTATGGTATCTCGTGGTATTTGACTTCTGTTACGGTTTCTAGGAGATGAATCCCGTTGTATTTCCTCTCGCTGCGTAAAAATCGAGGGTGACGTCTTTATCAACGTAACCCGCTTGGTTTTATTTTTAGAGCAATTTTTATTTAAGACAGCTCGGCTTGATGGCTGGTTAGTGTTCAATCGTTCTGCAGAGGAACAAGCGGCTGAGCTGAGGAGACACCTGTCTGCTGGAGGTTATGCTGTATAACGTTTAGGTAGATGCTTCTTTAGTTCTACTTGTTGACCAAGCACTTGAAGCTCTTCCATGGTATGGCCATTGTTTTATTCTGTAAATGAGGTCAGGATGGAGGTTCCTGTTCACTCCACCCACTTGAGTTTGGAGCGGTGGGGGTGGTGACATTTTTGCTAAAAAAAGCTTAATTCCTATTAAATAAGAAACAAATGGCTCGTTTGGTCCTTATGTTCTATCTTGGATTTCATCTTCAAGACGCAGCATGTAGTCAATCAGATGCAATTGTCGCCTGAGTATTGATTTAATGTGTAGTATAGTCCGCTATTCCTTGTATATAAGTCTTGCCCGCGTGCGCGCTGCTCCGCTTAAGACGCCGCGTATTAATTTTAATGTTTTGGTGCTTGAGAGATTTAAGCTCTCCACTGCCTTTGAAGGCGCTTGATAAATTCATTCTTGTCTCGATAAATTCAAATGTTGGTCGATTCTCGTCTCTTTGATGTATATGCTATCCGCGACATGTGTTGTTTTTGATAGTGTAGGTGCAGCGTGCATGTTTTCTACCCTAGGATTTACTGGTGCTGTTCCACGAGTCATACGTGAATTGTCTGTGCTCATTATGTTAGCATATTGTTGCATTACAACGTCTAATATTGTGGGGTTTAACCAAGAATTATGCACATTGCCTGCTATATCTGCGACATAAATCGGCCCTTCGTTGTTTCGAACGAAGCCTGTGTTTTGTGATAACGGAGCCTGCCGTGGCATCTGAAAACCACGAGCGTTCGGCCATATAGTCGGTATTAGTAATGTGAATTAGTAGTGTGACGGTATTAGTAATAACTCAGGTTGGTATACTTATTTATTTATCTTATTATCTAATGATTAGTTTATTTATTTATTGTTGTTTAAGTTTTGATAATTAGTCTTTTTAATTGAGTCGATGGTTGTTCAGAAGATTGTGGATTACCGTTTCTTAGTCATCTGAGATGACACTTATTCTTTACACAAGGTTCCTTCACATTCTTGTTATTTTTTTACTATTATATTAGAATGAATTTAGTTTATTATTTTAAAGAATTTCAAACTTGTTGTTTCATCTATATGTGAGTCTATTTACAAAGAAAATATTTATTATTATTTAGATCCTTAATTAATGTTTAAAAACTTATTCGTTCATTTCTACATTCTTCTCGTGTCTACTAGTACCGTCCTGCCTGTCAATTCCTTTTAATATATGCTATTTGCTGTTGCATGTGCTGTATATGGGCACTGCACGTAGGCCTCTGTGCTCTAAAACTTGCTGCTTTTTCCTTCTGAAAATTTTTCGGTACATGGGTATAAATACTATTTCGACATGTTGTATCACACAAGGGGAAATTTAAAGGTTGGCTAACTTGAAACAAAAGCGGTAAGAAATTTTTACATTCAATCAGGGGTATCAGTAAAATAAGTTATTTTAATGGTGTGGCCGTGAGGGGAAAGGCAAATTCACATACATATTATATATATGAATGATAACGATACAAGTATATGGCATAAATTATAATGGTATATATTGAATCAGTAAAATTATACACTTGTAGAGTTTGGCATGATATCTGGCATTCATGTATATACTGAATAAGAAGAAATAAATGTGTTTAATTTTTATTTATAATTCCTTATTAGCACCTTGCCTGAAAACTTATAGTTAATAAATATGCATAAGTCTAGTCATATACGTTCCTATCAGCACTATGTTTGATTGCTTTTAGTACTGCACGCATCACTCTAAGCTATACTTTGTCGCTTATATATGTTCTTAAATCATTTACTGTTAAAATTTTCTAATATATATGAGATTTTACTTATATATCCTGTTGTATTATGTATTCTTATTATATTAAACCAAGGCACCAGAAAGAGGAAAGCCGAGGCTCATTATCTACGACATGCCCAAGGACATCTAGCGAGATGAAATGACCACGGCCGTATACGAGCAAATTTTGGAGCTGGCCTCAACGAACGAAGAATTCTCCGAATTCTTCAAACCCCGCTTCAAAATGGGCAAGAGAAGCAAAGCAACCACAAACTGGGTTGTAGAGGTCACCCCGAAGATTGGAAGAAAACTGCTGCAGCACAAAACAGTCTACGTCGAGTGGCTATCTTATCGTGTGCACGATTACCTGCGTGTTACAAAATGCTTTACGTGTCAGGGCTACGGCCATGTACACAAACATTGTAGAGAGGAACAATGTTGTTCCCACTGCAGTCAGGTGAGACTTGGTAGCAAGGAATGCAAAAATAAAGAGAAAGCATCGAAGTGTAAAAAGGCTAAGAAACCGCATAACCACGGCTCAATCGACAACAAATGGCATTCGAGGCTGCCACTGAAAAACTCCACAAACTATGGACAGTAGAGTACGAAAGAATGAAAGTGAATCTGTTCTGCGCTTTATGCAGCTAAATGCCAGAAGAGCGTGCAGGGTGACCCCTGCAATAAGGTCGAAATGTATAGAAAATGGAGTAGACATTCTGCTTCTTCAGGAGCCATACCAGCGCAGCATCGGAATAAGGGTGTTCGGCCTGCGTACGAGGAGCGCACTGGAATCTCAGGGTCGCCAATGTACCAGGTAGTATCGCTACCGTCTTCAAAGAAGTTGAAGAGAGATCTGTGGACGTAACAATTGTCTCCATTAATCTCGAAACACTCATCACAGGATGGGCTGTCAGAGAGGATTGGACCTCGAGTGATCACAGAACGATCACGTTTCACCTAAATGGAAGGCATGCAAGTACAGGCATTGCAACACTTGGACAGAAACTAAAGCGATACTCCACACATAAGGCTAATTGGGATACCTTCTGTTATATATTAGAGAAAGAATGGGATGAGGTCTCGAAAAGAATACCCGTCTCCAAAATGGAGACTGTTAAGCGAGTTCGCTCGCTAACAGCCACTTTGAGTCAGGCGTGTAATGCCATACCCAGGATTAGGGTAGCTGGTCGGAGAGAACCCTGCTGGAACCCTGAATTAGAGGGCTACTAATCGAACCCGTCGAGTTTTCCAAAAAGAGCATGATCCCGTTATACGGGAGCACCTCAAAGAACTGTAAAAAATGGCCACGAAACAGTATGTCCATAGACTCAGGCATACAAAACAGATAAAATGGCAAGATTTTGTAAGAGTTACAGGTAATCAGAACCCTTGGGGCATAGCTTACCGATTTTAAGTAGGTAAGCTGTCCATTAAGGAAGTTGTATGGAACGTCCGCATAGATCAAAACCACTATACGCTGGACTGTGTGAGTACTGCAACTGCAGTGCTAATCCCCTTTTCACTCCAGACACTATATAGGATGAAATGCAAGAGCATGAAGAAATGAGACAGATGGCCAACACTCTTCCACCTAGGGGAACCGAGGTTGAATTTAATTTCGCCGAGTTGGATCAGGTCTTGGCCAAGATGAAGCTGGGCAAGGACCCTGGCCCAGACAGCTTCGACTTAGACATCATTCGAACAGCACTGCCGACCATCAGGCAGGATCAGATTAACATATAAAACTCGTGCCTGACATTTCCGATCTTCCCTAATGAGTAGAAGGTTGCCTAAGCGGTTACAAAAAGGAAAGCGGAAGATAAAGAACCTGAGGACCCTACATCCTATAGGCCCGTATGTCTATTGCCTATATTAGGTAAAGCCCTAGAAGTTCTCCTACTTAACAAACTAAATAGGATCATTGAAACAAGGTTATCTCTAAGACAATTCGACTTTAGGAGAGGGCAATCCAGAAAGGACGCCATAGTTCATTTGCGTAAGTTTGTGAGTTAATCGTGCAGAAAATATGTTGTAGCTATTTTCCTGGACATAAAGGTTGCCTTCGACAATGTCTGGTGACCCGCTGTACGAACAGCACTGCAAAGCAAACCAGGCCCCAGCGATCTCTACAACTTAATAAGGGATTATCTGAAGGGTCGTCGAGTCCTCATACGAGATGGCTTTGAGGAATTTCAACTTGGGATCAATAAGGGATGCCACCAGGGATCCGTAATTGGTTCAACTCTTTTGAACCTTGTCCTTGAACATCTACTGTGGAACTTCTCAAGACTACGGTGTGAGCTCATTGCTTCTGCTAATGATATTGCGCTCCTACTGCAGGAAGACTCGCTTAGAGACATCGAAAAGATAGGCCAGAATTACATTGATGAAGTGGAATCCTGGTGTCGCCTCAATAAAATGAGACTGGACTCTCAAAAGTATAGAATGTTGATATTGTGAGGTCATTTTCGGCCGGAAGTCTCCCCTCTTATTAACATCGACGATATAAGGATGAAGAGATTAGAAAGCGTAAGATACCTTGGAACTCACTTCGGCGAATGTCTTAAAATCGACTGCCATTAGAAAGCAGTACAATCCAAGTGTATGAATTTGTACAATCCAAGTGTGTGAAACGGGATCGGACGCCTGGCAAGATGAGAATAGGGCCTTAAATTTAAAACGCTTAGTACTATCTATATCGGGGTGTTCACACGTATCTCTATGTACGTAGCGGTATGCTGGAACGATTTGATATATCTTGAACTGCAAAGATATTTGTCAAATATTCAAAGACATGCGCTCATTAGAATCACTGGTGCGTACAGAACCAGCTCAACAGACGCTCTAGCAGTTATAGTATGCAAACCGGACGAATGCAACAACACTTCAGGAACAAACTTCTGCCATGCGAGAGATATCGGAAAGATATGTTGGTGACTGGCAAAAGATTTCGAATAACTCGATCAAACGCAGGCACATTCTTACCTGCCCACTGTCAGAAATAGGAATTGGGTAGACTGGATCAGGCCGTCGCGATGGTTTATCCAATTTCTCACTGGATATGGAGATTTCGGGTCTGCTCTCTCTCGCCATCTGAGAGAGACAGAGAGAGACAGAGAGAGAGAGTGATATATGCTCCTGTGCTAGACGGAAACAGCAGAGCACTTCCTGGCGGTCTATCCTAAATATGAAGAAATTAGGACCAGGTTCTAAAGAGAAAATAATAGCTCTATTAAGCGTCAAAAATTACGTGGCGTTCAAATCGTCTGCCAAGGAACTGCTAAAAACTAAAGAAGCGGTAGAGTCCTTAGAGATTCTACTCCAAGTAGAAAAACTAGACGACCCTAAATAGGTAGGTAGGGGAGGACTGCCAGTTGGTAGGAATTGACGGATTTATAAAAGTTAATCATATACATGGCATATAAAGATATAAAAACAGCGAAAATTCTTTATATATATATATATATATATATATATATATATATATTAGGATATCAAATATCTCCCTTCCGCTTTTTTGCTCTTCATTCAATGCTTTAAAAAAATGTTACAGTGGTCGGATTTACTTCAAATATGCGCTGTTTTGTTCGATAATCTGTTTCCATCTAGACGGTAACTTCAGAATACCCCTGTCGCAGAAACTACTCTCCTTATTTGCGAAGAACTCGGAAAGGCACTTTTCACAAGCCTCTTTACACCAGTCTAACTTTACACCACCACGGGCGTTCGAAATGGACAGGAATAGGTGGTAATTACTTGGCGCAATGTCCGGGCTTTATAGTAGATGCGATAAAACCCCCTTCTGACAAGTCATCAACGAAGTGTCTGGTCCGGCGTTGACCTGGTGGAACACTACACCCTTCTTGTTGGCCAATTGTGGATGCTTCTGGTTGATAACCTGCTTCAAGCTGTCCAGTTGTTAACAGTAGTTGGTAGAATTAAGCGTCTGGCCATATGGGAGCAGCTCATAGTGGATGAGTCCCTTCTAATCCCACCAAATACACAGCAAAATATTCCTGGCCGTCAATCCCAGCTTAGCCACTGTTTTGGACGGTCCGCTGGCCTTGGACCACGACCGTTTTCGCTTGATATTGTCGTATGTGATCCAGTTTTCGTCGCCAGTCACCATCCGCTTCAAAAATGGGTCGAGTTCGTTCCGTTTCAGCAGCACATCGCAGGCATTGATTAAATATAGAAGGTTTTTTTGCGTCAAATGATGCGGCACCCAAACATCAAGCTTTTTTGTATCCAGCCTCCTGTAGATGGTTTAAAATAGTTCGGTGACTAACTCTCATCTCCTGGGCGATATAACGAGATGCCACATGCCGGTCTAACTCGATAAATTCCATGATTTGATCGGTACTCGCCGTCACAGGAATTCCACCGACTGGCTTATCCATGGTGTCGTTTTCACCGGCTCTGCGTCGTCGAAACCATTCCTTTGCGGTTCGACGTGATAGCGTGCCATCCTCCAAAACACCATTAATCTCACGGAACGTTTCTGTAGCGGATTTGCTTTGACAAAGGAAAACTTTGAAATAGCGCGAATTTCGGCGTTAGTGACTCCATGTTACTCATCTATATTTATATTTTTGTTACTCCCTACACATCTATAACTTTTGAACGCAATATCCAAACTGATCATGCATAGCGTCGTTTTGTACGATATGTTATGACCTTCCAAATGATGTATAGTATTGCCAGATACGAGGTCTGTAGCGCTTTGTACATAGCCGCGAAATTCATAAGACAAAAAGGCGGAAGGGAGATATTTGACAACGTAATATATATATATATATATATGATGTACAGATCTGCACTGAAGAGGAAGGAAAAGTAAACGATGAAAAGTTTTAGATTAACTCGCAAAAAGTAACTGAGCGACTTTTTTTTACTGGATAATTTTAGAAACTATCTACATGTGTAGTGAATATGATATCCATTATTGACAAGCTATGTCTGATATATCTATATAGGAAATGAGGCCTAAAATGGAAGAAACTAATCTTTCTCGAGGAAAAAAGCAAAAATCTTTTGTTAACATTTCCTGTATACAAGCAAGACTTGAGTGGCAGTTTAAGCATGGCGGATGTCTAAATTCTGAGAAGACAGAGGCTAAAATGGATTGGATAATGTACAATTTGCATTGAAAAATCCAATCAGGTCAGGTATAGTTGTAAATTTAAATCATGTAGACATTTTCAGCTTCTTAACTGACGCAGAAAAAATATTTGTAATCAAAGTGAATTCTGATTTCATACAGTATTATGAAGTACTACAGTACTATTTCATAAAGTACTACCGCAGATTTCTGTACAGTACTATGTTGAGGAATTGATATATTAAATATTTTAAGACACAGAGTGCTAAAATTTACCTGTCTACCGATTTACAGAAATGGTTTGAGGAAAATATTATAAAGACACTTCTTACACATTTGGAGAAGTTTAAGGAAAAGAATTCAGGATGAATCAGGATGAACATTGGAAAGTATTATTAGTTTATGCATAAACATGAAAAACTATTCTTTATACAAGGGCAGATCATATATACCTCTTCGAAAGTTAATAATATGAAAAGAGGCATGAGTTAATGTTCGTAATAGTAATAATAAATGCTTTAAATATGCTATACTTTCGGCATTTCATCCCAATGTAATTAATCCTCAAAGGGTTCAGAATTATTTTCAGTATACGAATGCATTGAACTTTGATGATATTGAATTTCCAATTAAATTAAAAGCTGTTACTAAATTCGAAGAATAAAATAGTATTTCCGAAAATGTATATATGTTTAGAAAGATTGAACTGAAATATGAGATAGAACGTTCTGATATAATAATTCAAAATAATATTCATGATGATAATGCTAACTCGCCGAAATACCTTTATGTTTGGATTAAATGCTTATCCAGAATTGGAACACTTAAAGCGCATACAAAATCTCATTGTGAAATGTGTTTACAAATTTTTGTATTGAAAAAAAATGAAAAATCAAATGTAATCTGGCAGTTTTATACATATTAATTTGTCTAATCTATCTACATAATCTGACTCAAATTCCTTTACAGCTAATGGTACATTTTGTAGATATGATGCCAACTTTTCTAAAGATTGCGGTAAAAATCGACATGAATCAATAAATCGTTAACTCACATCGCAGTGGATAATCGTCTTCAGCTAAATAAGCTATACAGAATTTTGAGTTTTGAGCTAAAACCTTGGCTTAAATCATTTATAGAGTTTAATACACAAGAGGAAGCAAGCAAAGAATGATTTTAAAAAACTCTTAAATTTAAATTAAACAAATTCATAGGTCGATATGCAACAGAAGCAGGCATCGCTTTACAAAATTTCATAGTTGTGAAATTTTCGATGAAAAGTGAATTGCCATTCAGCTCAAAAAAGTCTATATACGTTGATCTTTACATACTGGACATGTCAAAGCGACTGATTTAGTATTTTCACTACTCTTATATGATAAAGCGAGTGGGAGAAAAATGTAAACTGCTATATACTGACACGAACTGTTTGATATATGAAATGGAAGGCATTAATATGTATAAAATTCTGAAAGAAGATATTCATATATTTGATACTTCTGATTATGATGCAAATAATCCGTATGTTATACGATATTCAATCAAATAAAAAAATACCAGAATTGATGAAGGATGAATGTAATGAAAAAATTATGATGCAATTTATTGTTTCACGGAGGAAAATGTATAGCATTTTAGTGGATGGAGGAGAAATAGTACAAAAAGCTAAAGGAATAGAATTGAACTTTGTAAAGAAAATAATTACGTTTGAAATTTATAGAAAATGTGTTGATGATCTCATCGTTATTCATCACGACCAGTGTAACATCCACTCTAAATTACATATAGCTTATACTGAAAAACAGAAAAAAATTGTTCTAAGTCAATATGACGACAAAAGATTCTGATTAACAATAGAACAGATACTTTACCGTGGGACACTATAGAATTATGGCAGAACAGGTGGCGTAAGCTGCATGTGAAATAGATAAGGAAATATTAAACGAAGCAGAACAACCAAGAGAGGAAAGAACGTACCTCCTCAAGAGAAAGCAAGACTTAATTAGTTCTCGAGGTAAAATATAATTTATGCTATTTTATATTTAGGTATATGACCTTTTCCTCCCTTTTTTTGTATGACTAACACTGTTGCGAAACATCGGTGCAACGATGTTGAAATATTTATTATATTCATCTTTACTATGTTTTTTTTAACGATAATTTTAATTAAAGCAAGACTTTAAAGAAAGCAAAACTTCATTGAGGTAAAATATTAGTTTATATTCTCTACAAAAAAAACCAAGAAATATATACATAACTTTGATTTATTCATTTCTTTTTTTTTAAATAAAATGGATCTAGCTACTCTTAGTTGGATAAATATCATCAGTATATGGCGACTGCTCTGACGCTGGTCAATACACGATATAGTACGAAAATGTAGTAGAACTTAACGATTGTTTTCAAATATTTTTACGACAAAAGATATCGTCAGTAATATTATAGAATAAAGAATTTTTCGCAAATCTGCAAATACTGCAAATACACGATGTTTACGATGTATTTTTGCTTTATCAAGGCGGAAGTTGTTTTAAATTGAATACATGTACTTCTTAAGAAATATTTCAATAAATATATTTTATGTTAAAAAGTCATTTATTTGTCAAAGAATAAAAATATACATGTTTGCATAATAATTACATAAATAAATAACATTATAAGTATATTGCAAATTTGTTTTCTTATTTAATTGAAAACTAATTTCCTTAATTCTTCGATTCTTACATATATCAAAATGAAATCAAAAAACTTTATTTTTATCAATTCAACTATTATGTTTTTTACTGAATCCTAGCCGCTTCAAGTATACGCGATTACCTCTCTTTGTCCATAATTATTCAATTAGATAAATTTCAGAATACTTAGTTTTTTTAATTTTTACTCATAAAAGCTACCAGAGATAGGTTTATCATAATAATCTTGAATGTGATAGATTATTGGACTAGTCTTTATAACTCTTGTTATTGTGAACATTTCATTTGACTAGTTTGGTTTATATCCTTGTGCAAAAATATTTTTTATTGTACTTATTCGTACATTATCTCCAAGTTTGTATTGTGCTTTTCTCATAGTCATATTCTCGATTGGAAATGATTCTTTATCGAATCCAAAGTCCGTGATGGGGAGTTTCATGATTTGCTCAGTGAAATCCATGTTCCCGTCACTAAGTCAAATACATCTTTGAACGATGAAAATACATAAATGCATGTTTTATAGTTGTTTACAGCAGTTAAAAAATAGTAGTAGAAGTATAGTAATCACAGAATTTTGAATAATAAATAGTAGTCACAATAATTTTTTTGTGGATTTCCTTGAAAGCCAATAATAACACATTTCAAATAATAACAAGTAAAATAAAGTGCAGTGTTCCATTAGATCTGACTCTCAAATATCAATAGGTTGTCTTCTCGGCTTTACTGCTCGCATTATCAAGGAAAATACAGAGCACAGATATTGAAAATCAACGCACTCGGAGTCGAGTGTAATATTATTGCGAGAGCTTTCATTGACAATAAAAAGGTTCATAGCATTCATGAATTCTTTCCCAGAGTTCCTTCAGGATATAAAATCATAGAAGTTTCATCTGATGTTATATATCTGCAATTAAATGTTAAGCCTATAGATCATCTTCAAATTTGAATAATTGAGCAAGACGGAAATTTGGTCAATTTTCGAGGAGAGAGAATTAATATTAGACTTCATATCAAATCTATATAAAGGGGATTGTTTATAATTCTAGCACGGATATGAGCACTCCATCATGACAATCGATGATCAGTCGATTGAAGAATTTGAAATCATTAACTCAGGAGAACATTAAATTCCTCCAAAGTCTAGAAGTTTGCAGAAAAAGTTCACTTGTATAATTTTCTGCTGCTTCCTGGAATATGGACGAAATTCTAAAAATTCAATCAGAGGTTGTATTCGATGAGTGAATTGCTCATTACGAAATCCATGCATTCAGATATGAAGTATGTGTCATAAAAATAACCAAAAGATTGAATGGCTAATGGCTTACGTCGTTGCATCTAATAAACAAGAAATAACTTTTAAAAGAAAACTTTTAAAAGAAAACTTGAACTTTCATTGGCAAGAATAATCCTATGTCAATGTGTTATCTTTCATGGGAACTATTTAAATAGCCTGTTCTACCAAGGACTAATAAGCATATCTCGACAGTGAAAACTGCCGATCAATTAGAAAAATCTCGTTTTGTCATTCTCAGCTTACAGAGGAAGAAAAAAAGAACCTGCTGCAAATACAAATCGTTTTGATCATTAGAATATTAGCAATGTGGGACTTTTCTGAAATTCACAATATTATTCATATAATAATCTAAATCTTGACATGTCTAATAATCAGTATGCATTACTCTATTAATGCTATGCAAATTTTCAATAAACATACAATGCAAGAGATCCTCAGCCACTCCTCAGAAAGACGTAGTTTCGTGTCAATGAACTACTCATAGTTATTAATTCGTCGCGACAAAATGAATCTATAAAGAACGTTACTGTAGAAATCGGGCTAGAAATTGAGGCAGGAAATAACTTTCCAGACAATACTACAGCTTATTGTGTGATCTTGTATGACCACACCTGCAGTATAATCCAATAAGTAGCAATATGAGAAGGTTATTTTAATAGCCAATAAATAATATTTCCAAAGAGGAACGCATGAAATTATTCTATTAGTTCTTCATTAGCAAGCAGTAGAAAAAAACAAACAAATAAAAAGCAAGATTAATAGCTATAGGCATAATGGCACATTTCAAGGCACACTTCCCATTCCTCCAGACATTGCTCGATTTGAAAGAAACATTGAATAATTCATCGTTGTGAGATTAGACGGGATACTGATACAATTTCGAGCAATGGGAGTATGCCAGAATGAATGTATACATTCTGGCGCACTTTTTGCTGTGCCAGAATGCCTAATTACCAGTGTTACATATAGCCTACCTACTTACAATATTAAAAAGGCAACTAGATCACGAAAAAATTTGAGATTTATGTTAAAGAATAATATTCGGCTTTCATAAAAGATTATGATTTCGATAACGATTTTGTGTCATTGGATAACTCAATGATAAATTTGACATTCAATCTATGCACGAAGACAATGCTAAAAATAATATTTTAGATCCAAGCCGCAGTAAATTCGATAACATATATGGAGTAAAAAATATTGGAGGTACATATATGCTTGGCGGTTCTCATCTATTTATTAACCTTTAGACTGCCGGGATTTGAAAGAGCATATCGCCCTCAGAAAACTGGTATATAAGGTATCTTATATCAACGATTGATCATACACAAAGTGTCGATCAGGGGGTGCGTCAAAATATTGATTTTCCGACAGGAAACGGAACTGCTAATGTTAAAAATTTCAAATTTTAAAAACATTGTTTTTTAATGGTGAAAGTACTTGTTTCTTCATAATAATATTATATAAGTTAGATTTATCGATTTAGTTAACTATTTATAGTATTTTAAAGGGTTTTTAGTAAAATTTTAGGGGTTGTTTTGAAGGTATGTCACCCCTTTAGACGCGGTTTTCAAGTTTCATTTATTTTGTAATACAACTACACATTAAAAATAGGGTACTCATCACAAACTACCCCTTTTGTCTCGCGTCAACGATTACGAAACACCCTCCTGTTTTGAGCGCGGGCTTGGGACCGACTGTGGCAGAGTTATGTTTCCTTTTTTTTTGTTTTTTTTTTATTTTTTGTACTTTTTTTTTATTTTTTATCCTTTTTTTGTTTTTTTTTATGCTTTTTTGGTAATATTATACAGATTTTAAATACTTTGGTGTAAGAATTCTAACTTATGATAAAGATTCTTTAATGTGATAAATTTCAAAACAAGGTTCAATAGATAGAGCTTTAGAACATATTGAACACTCATATGTAGATCGGGACTTTTTGTTGAGCATATGACATAAAGCACATTGACGTGGTAATGGTTTATCACTCTTTTCAGATTTAACTTTTCTAAGAAAATGGCGACCGTTTAGTCGAATTCCAGGTGCAAGAGATAGGGTTGGAACTTTTTCAATGTCTAGTTTTAAAATTTCTCTCACTACGCTCAATCGAAAATCGGGGAATGAAATTTTAGTTGTAGTCAGTATCTCGTATAATTTATGAGAATTCGTCAACATCAAGTCAAGAAGATAAAAAAATAGTTTTCTATACCATTTCATACATTTTCGGATTGTCTCTGTCATAGACTTGTCTGTCGATATCATCAACTTTTCCCATATTTTTGTTATAGTCATGAATACAACTTGGTTTCATAATATCTTCATTAGTTTTATAATGTTTTTTACCAGTGTCACAGTACTCAAGTTCGTGAATAGTTGTCAAAACATAAACTTCTTTTTTATCCATGTAATTTAGAATGGATGTTACACTGCTCGCGATGAATATTGATGAGGTCATCAAGACATTTTCTATAAATTTCAAACGTAATTATTTTCTTTACAAAGTTCAATTCTATTCCTTTAGCTTTTTTTACTATTTCTCCTCCATCCACTAAAATGCTATACATTTTCCTCCGTGAAACAATAAGTTACATCATAATTTTTCCATTACATTCATCCTTCATCAATACTGGTATTTTTTTATTTGATCGAATATCGTAAACCATACGAATTACTTTCATCATAATCAGAAGTATCAAAAATATGCATATCTTCTTTCAGTATTTTATACATATCAATGTCTTCTACTTAATATATCAAACAGTCGGTGTCAGTATATAGCAGTTTTTTCCACTCGCTTTTTCATATAAGAGTAGTGAAAATCCAGAATGCACAAACCAACGTATATAGGCTTTTTAATTGTAACACTTGTCTTTTTCAGCTATAGTTAGCAATCAAATTTGCATCGAAAATTGCACAGCTATGAATTGGTAAAGCTATGCGTTTTCCTGCTCCATTTTCAACCAGAAAATTTATTCACTAATCGTACATCTACGCGAGATCTTTCTCGCTCGATGTACTTTCCATAAACTGTATTAATCAAAAGTTTGTAAAAGAGTTTTTCAAATTCATTCTTTACTGGCTTTCTCTTTTCTGTATGAAACTCTATGCATGGTGTAAGCCAAGGCATTTGTTAAAAACTCTATATATTGAGCTCAAAATTCTATGTACCTTTTGTAGCCAAAGACCATTATGTAGTGCCAATTTTTCTAAGTAAGACGGTAAAAATCACCATCAAAGATCAATAAATCTATAGCTCATATCGAAGCTACCCCAATGGATTTAAATTCACAAGCGAACCACTGTGCAGGTGTTTCGTTGTCCCTACTTTTTTGTCTATACCGATTTGTAAGCTGATAATATGTCATTATAACAACATTTTAAATAATAGCTCAAAATATATACTTCGTGACGTTGAAAAGCGTTCTAATTTTGAGTAGGTTGCAAGAAAACATTTGGAATCTGCATAAATGACAAATTACACTTTCTCGCCCTTTTTATATTCATCAAATTTAAGAATGTTATTCGAATTATTTGGCATATTTATTCTGCATTCACTCATATTTTTACAATAGTATTAATCCAAACATAATGGTATTTCGAGGAGCATGAATATTATTTTCCCTATATTTATCGATGTAGTAATCTTGAATGAGGAGAATGAGGCGAATATCAACATGATTCAAATTTACAACTACACCAGACCTGATTCGCTTTTTAAACGCAGATTGGACATTACACCATTCCACTTTAGCTTCTGTCTCGTCAAACTTTAGACTTCCTCTATAATGAAGTTTTTTATTGCAATCCTTGCTGACATGTTCCGCTAAACTGCAGTGGGAGCAGCATTGCTCTGACTTACAGTGCTTGGCTACATGCCCGTAACCTTGTCACACCTGGTTACTCTACGGTAGTCTTGCACTCGGCAAGACAGCCACTCAATATATAATCTCTTCCTTTTTAACAGCGGCAGTGGCCAGAGTTCGGATCGCCGGAGTGACTTCCACCATCCAGTTTGTTACAGTGTCGCTCGTCTTGCCCGTTTTGAAGCGGGGTTTGAGGAATTCGGTGAATTCTTCAGTTGAGGAGGCTAAACCCTCATTTTGTTCCTGTACTGCCGAGGTCACCTCATCTGGCGACGTGTCTTTTGACACATCGTAAATGATGAGCCTCGGCTTACCCCTTGTTGGAGCCTCTATTTCAAAGAGGTGAGTTAGATTTTTAGATGTCCTAAGCTTGTCTAACCCCGCTTCCGTTGCCGTTTCCACAAGGAGACCCCCGATGGTCTCCCTCAGATTCTTAATCTGGACCTTAGCTTTCTTAGGGTTGAAGGTCTTTCGCAAGACCTCCTTAGTCTTTCCTGTGGAGGAGGTTTGAATAAGACCACCTTCGGTGGTGGTCTTATTGTGGACTTGGCAACCTGGGCCTTTCGAGCGACAAGTCTGCTATCTGCCTTCTGTCCTTGTACCGAGCTGTTATTGTTGCTATTGGAGACCACAGTTGCATATGCCTGGGGTCCCTTGGTCTCTTTTTGCCTTATGCCCAGCTCATGCAACGCTTCCGTTTTGGCTTTGGCTTGAGCGCATTTGATGGCCATCTCCGATATGACCACCATTAACTCTTTGAGGCTTGTGAGCCCTTCCTTTCTTGGTGCAGCGTCCTCTGATGTCTTTGAGGACAGCTTTTATTATTTCGTAGAGATCCGCAGCATATACGGGGACCTCTAGGCAATCCCTGGTAGGTTTGACAGGAGCCTCTACTTCTGGGAGTGCTACCCAATCCTCGCAGTCTGCAGCATTTGCATCTCCCTCTGTGTTGCTAGACGCAACTTGTTGCTTTCCTTTGTTCTGCACTGAGGGGGAGCTCTTAGTTGTTTCCGCTTTTTTCCCTTCATTTGGAAGCTTGTCTTTGCCGGCCGCCTGGGTGTTGTCCCTAGAGTAACCAGCTTTCACTAATTTTATGAGCGGTGTTTTACCTGCTCTTGTCTTGATTGCGGTTGCTTTCGTTTGCTCCCTCGCTGCAGTTTTGGCCTTATCAGGCCTCCTAGTTTTCCTATCAAGCTCATTCTCCTCGACTATCTTCTGTTTGGTTGTGTTTTTATTCATGATTACATACGTCCACCTACTGAGGGCGCTTTGCAGCATCCCGTTCGCTGGACAAAGATTTGTTATAACGGGCAGTATAAAATTCCTCTGGAAGTTGTAGCGGCTCTCTTCTTTTACCCTGGAGCCATGCATCCCCTATCGCAACTGCCATACAATTTAGGATTAGGGGGGTTTTTATAGAGTAGTTCCTTCTCTCGGCCGGGCGATAAAGCCAAGTCCCCGGCCCATTAAAGCAGAACGTTCCGAAGATTTGACTGTCTGTGGTGGCTGAACCACTTGGAACGGGTTTGCGGTAATTAGGAAGTAAATGCCAATTCCCCACTCCCAGCATCGGTAACTCCCGGGTGCACCAAGCCCATTAGGCCAAAAGCTTGTTTGATCCTATTCTGAGAGACCATTGCTGTATTTTAGCCGCATCCCCCATCATGCTCCATTGACTAAAGATGAGGGATACGTTACCCCAGCACACGAACGTGGACTTAAATAGTTGGTATTTTAGCGCCAGAAATTCCACGCTAAAGTTCCACAAAATGTTCCATAGATGCAAATGAAGCCATATTCACATTTTACGTTTACGGTTAAACTAGAAAAAAATGAATAAGTCACCAATTAAATCAAACTTCTTTACTGAGATATAAATTTATAAAAAAAAGAATCAAGAAAATCACAAAAGAGAAAACCTTAAAGTGAACATATGTAATTGCGTTACCACGAGTGTGTTCCTTCAAGAAAAACTGCCCTCTTTTAATGGAATGTGAAGAAGAGGAAGGGGAAACCAGAGGTGAACGAAAAATATTGAGCATGGTGATGAAAATACTAAACATTTCTTTAAAATCGGGAGGAGGGATATATCGTCTTGCAGCCAATCCAATATCAACATTTAAGTTCATAATCACAGATCATCACCTGTCTTTTTTAGCAGTCAATTGTGAAAGCCATTTCTGTGTGAGGGTTCGGGCAACCTGCATATCTTAAGTTACGTCCATCCAATCAGATCATTGCGCTCGCTCTCATACATGTAAGTAGAAAGCATTCTCTTCGATATCAATTCCTAAAATAATTCAGCAAATAAATAACTGTTATATAGATTCTTCTTTTGTGTGATTTTTGACAACTTCAGCTAGGTGTTGGTATAGCATATATAATGTACTGTTGGCTAGCATATAGAATAACAACACAAAGTAAATCACCAATAAAATTTAATAAATAAATCTTAGTTTAACTGTGAAATGGAATCAAGAGATAATAGTATATAGATATGCAATGTACTAATAACTTAATATAAATATTAAACAGATATTAACACAAGTATTATTAACAACCAATAAAAGTAACATAAATAAGTAACTAATAATAATAAAACTAAACCTAATAACAACGAAGAGAGAAAGGCAGATAACTATATTAAATATTAACAATTATTAGAAAAAAATATATATGTATAATACAATATTTCTTTTTATGCTTTGTGCCATAATTTAGTGAAAATGTGTACTAAGTTTAACTAAAGCGCTGCGACGCGCCGGCCCGTTATAAAGAAAGAAGTCGGCCCGTGAATACGCGGGCCTACTCACCTGTCTCGTGCGTGGTGCTCTGGCAAGGAGTACCACGTCCGCAGCAAGCTCAGATCGCACGGCGGAAGGACTTCGCCGTGCTCGCGCAAGCGGGGGATCCTGCGTTCAATATCGACGCGATGCTAAGAAACGATCAGGGAAAATAGGAGTCGATAGCATGTTTGTGTTTATCATCATTTCCCTTTTTATTTCCTTTTTTACTGTTTCCATACATCCTTGTACTCCGTCACTTCTATCTCATTCATTAATATTATCAATTTATAAGTTTTTTCATTAGCATATTCATTCCAGCAATAAGCTAGCTGTGTTCAGCTTCTTGTCTTTAATATTCTTAATATAAATATGTGACGAGCCATAAGCTCGTACATATTTATGAATTAATAAATAATAATAATTTGTAAAATATAAATAATAATAATTGTTATACAATATATAATAACAAATTTCGTAAAGTAATAGAATTATATATTATATTATAATATATTATATTATAATATAATATATAATTCCTATAAAGTCATCGATCATTTGAGAAGAATCGTGCGGAAAAGCTAAAAGATTAGAGAGAGAAAGAAAAATCGAGTGTGCCCGAAGATGTTCGAACAAACGTTTTTTCTCTACTCATTCTCTCGCTCACACCGGGGACGAAATGTTAAAAATGATATAAGCCAAATTAGATAAGAGACATAAAATTATACCAATGGTATAAATAAATAAGAATAACAAAGACATAAGTAAAGAATAATTAAAATAATTTCAATGGTAAAATTTTTAAAGGCAGTATTAACAATATAAGTAAAATATTCACCATCAATAAATAATACAGATATATATTTCTCTTTTTCTGTCTAATAATAATAACAAGAATATTAAGAAGAGGAATATTAAGATTTCAAAATAGACAGTTTTATATTCGAACAGTTCGAGCTCTGTCAGTCTATAACAAACGTTATAGTCTAGAAATAATAACACCACTACTTTTAAGAAATAGTAAATATAACCTAAATAAATAACAATAATAGTATATAGTAGAACAAGCATTGTAGAATAGTATTAAATAGTATTAATGATATAAACTATATTAAACAAAATATTTGAAATAAATAGGCATATCCTTTGAATTACAAGAATCATTAACAACTACAATTTAATATTTGAATTACTCAAATATAGGACATTATTAGTCATTTAAAAATGTTAAGCATTAAAGATCAGATGCACAAACAATAAAGGATATATCTTTATAGCAAAAATATAGTTAAAATACTAGACATCTTAATAATGAAATATACAAAAAGAACAGCACAAATATTATTAATAAATAATATAAGCGATGAAATTAAGTAATAAGGAAATGTATATAATTCAGAAAATTAACACATACAATAAATAAATATACGAGACAAGCGTAAAATAGATACTGTCATTAGACAATACTGATAATATGATAATGATATTATTTTAATTACATCTATATGAAATAAACAAACCATTGCAAGCGAATAGTATCTGACGACACTAACAAATTATAAAAACAATCGTTGGAAATAAATAATAAAAATATCAATACCAATTGTTCGCAAGCGAATAAGCGACGCTCGAATCCCTTCCCTTCAATTCGTAAGGAACCCAATTTCCTTGCTTTTAGACAATACCCAGGGTTTTGAGACGTTGTTAAATAGCCTGCTGAGTCTTTCCTAACTCTTGTGTAAGCTCTTCTTGCATTTGGCACGGATCTTTCTCCAGTAACGCTTCCAATTCTGTTTCACCATACATTTGAGGCCTTCCACTGCGTGTTTTGTCCTCCACGTCAGTCACCACTTTTAAATTTTTCGAACCACTCTAGACAAATTCTTTCACTCAAATTAACATCACTATATGCTTCTATAAGTAGCCGATGTGCGTTACGCCGACAAGGCATTGTAAATGTATGCGTGCTTCTACATAATTGTGAATTTATTATTTTATTTATTGTGTGTTATATTCTACGATTTTATTAATTTATGTCTCATAAAATTATGTTTCTTTATTGTATTATTTCTTTAAGTCTAAATCTGTCCGTATAAAATCCTCACAACTATTAAATATACTTATACATCTCTCAGAGTTTTTGTGGTGGATAATTGAAAAAATATCCAAATCCTGTGTAGGCATGGTCGACCTTCGCGCACAAAAGGTTTATTGGTCTCTGCTGAGGGCGCGGTTTTGTCCGAGAAATCCCTCGCCTGAAATTAACCTGAGAGACCTCGCATCTATTCATTTCCTCCCCCTGAACGTTTCCATGTACGTTTACTGGCGCAATAGTACATGAAATCCACGACCAATAGAATGTCCGTTTAGAATTTTCATCATCGTCGGAAACCACTCACTCAACAGGAATCACCCGTTTTGGAGCATGTATTGACGTGCACGAATTCATAAAGAATCTCAAACAAGCTATTGGACGGCGATCTTCATCTTGATCGTCTAATCGCTGACATCTATCCGCTTGTCTTGCTGTATTTTCATCAGCTGAGCATCAAACCATGCGGACGATCCCATTCAGATCAACTTCAAAGAATTTCAACTTCCGTCTTCTACAAGATATACAGATCAATTATAGGACAGGAGCCGTTCAACCAATAATACAGCATCGAGTAAGCTATAAGTTTTTTTTATCACTGTATCCTTTCATTCCATTCCTTACTTCAAAACTGCGTTTATAATCGTCTCTAAATACCGGTGGATTGCAGGGAGCTCAAATTAAAGCGCGGAAATTTAAAGTGTAAGTTAACTAATTTTCAAGCGTTTATTGAGTCGGCTACCGTGGAAGATTACGATGACGTAGAATTCAGGATGAAAATATTAGAAGGCGTTTTAGAACGATTTAATGATGTTCATTTGGAAATAATGGCAATGGAAGACATATCAGGAAATGATGAATATCAATTCGAGTTTGAAACTAAGTACCATGCTGCAATGTAAGTCGCGCGTAAATTATTAAAGAAGAACGATCCAGCCGGAGTAAATAATTCATTTTCTGCCGCTAGTTCAGATAATCCGCGAAACAATTCTCAAATAATTCTCAATAATTTTCGGTTGCCAAAAATTGATTTGTTGACTTTTACGGGGAAGCATGGACCTCTTTTCACGATACGTTCAAGTTTGTGGTGTATAAATAAACAAATATTGCCATGATAGAAAAATTCTATTACTTACGTTCATGCCTTAAGGAAGAGGCCGCGGCGGTTATTCAATCTTTGGAGACGACCGAAAGTAATTATTAAATTGCGTGGTCGCTTCTGATCGAGCGATACGATAATAAGAGACTGATCGTTAATAATCACTTAAAGAACCTTCTTGAAGTTCCTGCTATTTCTAAAGAAAGTCATGTTAGTTTAAGGCATATGCTGGATAAGATAAATATCAATACACGAGCGTTAACATCTCTGGGACTATCGGTCGATACGTGGGATGGCATTATCATATATTGCATGACAAATAAACTCTATAGAACTACTCATCAAGAATGGGAGAAAGGCAATACGTCTAAAGAATTGCCCAAGTTAGATGACTTCATAAAATTTCTAAAAACTCGATGATTAATTCTAGAAGCCACCCAAGCGCAAGCACTGTCGGATTAAGTCGGTAATGTTTCAAATGGTTTAGTCGCGGGTAACAGGCGTAATGTTTTAAGTGTTCTAACTAAAAAGGATTATTGTAATTATTGTAAGGCCGAACATAAAATATACGCGTGTCCTAATTTTTTAAAACTATCGCAAGCCGATAAGTTTGATTTTGTGAAAAGGGAAAAACTTTGCTTTAACTGTTTTCGCAAAAATCACATTACTGATAAATGCAACTGCGGGCCTTGCAAAAAATGCGGTAGAAAACACCATACCCTCTTGCATTTTGCAGCGCCTGTCTCTATCAATTTAGTCAACGACATGCAAGTAAATTGTCCTCCACAGGTTTTATTAGCTACTGCTAAAATTTACTTTTATGACAAGTTCAGTACCAGCACATGGCACGTGTCTTGTTAGATAATGGAGCTCAAGCTCATTTTATTACGGAGTGATTCGCGAAATTGCTCAAATTATCAAAAAAAAGGTAAATATTCCGATTAGCACTTTAAATCACCAGTGCAATTCATGCAGTATCCACAAAAATTTCGTCGCGCGTGTCTAATTACGAATCGAATATTTCATTAGTAGTCATACTAAATATAACAAGCTCATTGCCATCATATTCGATTGACATAAAAGAGTTGAAAATACCTGCAAATTTACCTCTTGCTGACCCTACGTTTTTTCAAAGTTCAGAAATAGATGCCCTAATAGGTGCGGAGGTATATTACAAGATAGCTTGTGCTGGAAAATTACCAATTGAATATACTGATGCTGTATTGTAAAAAACAAAATTTGGTTGGATAGTAGGTGGCAGGATTAACGGTGACGAGAAGTTCAGTAGCGTTGCGTGTTATCATTCGATCCCTGCCATATCCCAAGACATTTCGAAATTCTGGGCGCTAGAAGAGATTCCCGAAATTATATATTTATCGCAAAAGGAAGCAGAAGTGAAGCAACATTTTTTACAGAATTTTTTGCATGATCGCGACGGTCGATGTATTGTAAAAATCCCGTTCAACAATAAATTAAGCATGCTCGAAAATAATTATGTGATACCGTTGAAGCAATTTTATACAATGGAGTCCAAATTGTCAAAAAATTACGTTAAGGGAGCAATATGTTAATTTTATGCAAGAGTATGAGCGTTTGGGGCATATGTCGATTTCGCATCATGAATCTCGAGAATATTTTATTCCACATCACGCGATTTTTAAGGGTGACGACATTCGCGTTGTTTTTAATGCACCCTCCTTGCAAATTGGTATCTCTTTAAATCATGCCCAAAAGATAGGTCTGATACTCCAAGATGATATTTTCTCCATTCTTACTCGATCGCGAATACACAAGATACTGCTCGTTGCGGATATAACTAAAATGTATCGGCAAATTTTAGTTGATCAGGCAGATCGTAAATTTCAAAAAATAATTTGACGTTATTGTCCCGACGAGCCAATTCAAATTTATGAATTAAATACGCTGACTTACGGCACGGTAGCTGCTTCCTATCTAGCAATCCGTAGTTTGAGTAAAATAGCTGAAATCGAAAAAGAAAAATAGCCGTTAGCAGCTGAAATCGCATTACGAGATTTCTACGTGGAAACTGCTCGGACAGTGTAGAGAAAGCTATAATTCTTCGGTATCAAATAAATAAATTACTGAAATCTGCTCAATTCCAATTACGGAAATGGTCGTCTAATGACATGGTCTTCATCGAATCTTTACCTACCAAATTAACGAACATTAAATTATTCAACGATCCGTGCAAGTCGATAAAAACGCTAGGCATTCATTGGAATCCTCAAGGAGATATTTTATTTTATTCGGCAGCGACGGGCGTAAACCAGCAAGTGCGTATTAGCAAACGAACTGTTTTGTCGAAAATTGCCCAATTATTCGACCCCGTCGAATTGCTAGGGCCGATTATGGTGAAAGCTAAATTAATAATACAAGCAATTTGGAGGGGAAAACTCGAGTGGGATGCATCGGTACTGTTCGAAATACACACTCAGTGGAAAAATTATAATAACGAGTTGACACTTGTGGACGACTAATTGATAAGCCTATCAATGTCTAGTTTCACGGGTTTTGCGATAGCAGCTTGCAGAGCATGCGTATATGTAAGATCTGTTACCGATAAAAACGAATCCATAGTTCAGCTTTTATGCTCGAAATCAAATATAGCTCCGCTCAAATCTAAATTAACAATACCTAAACTAGACCTGTTCGCGGCTCATTTACTAGTAAGGCTATATAAATCTTTATTGAAGGCTCTTCCCGTTAAATTCGACAGTTATTATTTTTGGTCCGATTCCACAATTACCTTAAGTTGGATAAATGCGCAGCCGAGTATGCTAAAAATGTTTGTAGCAAATCGAGTGTCCGAAATAAGATCTATCATTAATAGCTTTGAATGGAGACATGTGTCAACTGAAGATAATCCTGCAGATTATATATTCAGAGGTAAGAACTTATCTGAGCTCATAAATCATTGCGTTTGGAAATATGGTCCGGCTTGGCTATGCAGTAATGAAGAAGTGTGCCCGTACCTGTCTATAAATGCCGAACATTTATTAGAGGTAAGAAGAAAGGTAGTCTTCAATGTCGCCATTAATGATAATTTTGAATTACCAAGGATCTCGTGTTTTCAAAAACTGATTAGAGTCATAGCTTATTGCAAGGGATTTAAAAATAATTCATTCAAGTCTCGTGTTAAAATGTCTCGATCACTGTCCGTATATGAACTTTAATCCGCTCGGAAAACGATTTTGCGTATAACTCAGATTAAATATTTTTCTGGCGAGTATAATGATTTATTACTAAAAATAAATGTTCATAATAAAAGCAGCATTAAAATTCTAAATCTATTATTAATGAGGATCACGTAATGCGCGTAGGTGGACTCTTGAAGAATACTTATTTGTCTTACGATGAGAAGCATCCGATAGTTCTGCCAAAGAAAAGCTGGGTCACTGACCTAATTATAAGACAAGTACACGATAAATGCGGGCACGCGGCGTCCAGGGTACTTTGTACCACCTTAGTACTCAGTATTGGTCGATAGACGGTAAACGTGTTACGCGACGGGTAATTTACTTTTGCATAAAATGCTTCCAATTCGAGAAAAATGATCCGAAGTACTTAATGGGTGATTTTCCTAAAAATCGTTTAACGCCAGCCAGGCCGTTTTTAAATACCGAGATAGACTACTGCGGCCCCTTCTATATTAAGGAGAAAAAACACCGTAATCGTAATAAGGTCAAGGTTTTCGTCGCAATATTTGTGTTTTTCTAGTAAAGCCGTACACTTGCAGGTAGTTGGTGATATCACTACAGATGCGTATATTGCCAGCTTAAAAAGATTCTTCTCTCGCAGAGGAAAAAGTACGAACATTTATTCAGATAATGGCACAAATTTTGTCGGTGCAAATAGAGAGTTAAAGGCTCTTCACGAGATGTTTATGAACAAGATGAATAGTAGCGTGATATATGATAGTTTGGCGAATGAAGGAATAACATGGCATCTTATTCCGCTCCGGTTGCCACATATTGACAGCCTATGGGAGTCGGCCGTTAAATCTTTCAAGAGGCATTTTTTACGTACTGTCGGAAACGCGTCGCTAACTTTTGAGGAATTTTCCACGCACGTGACAGAAATTGAGGCGATTCTTAATTCGCGGACATTGACACCAATCTTCTGCGATCCTAACGATCTAACCGTCCTAACTCCTTCCCACTTTTTAATCGGTGATAAATTACAAAGCATCTCTGATGCAAATTTTACGAATACGCCGATGAATAGGTTATCTCGGTGGCAGTACTTGCAGAAAATTAAACAGCATTTTGACAACAGATGGCAGGCGGAATATTTACATCAGTTACACATTAGAAACAAATGGGATACCAATTATCTTAGCAAGATTAATATTGGATCCATGGTTCTTCTAAGGGAGGATAACGTGCCTCCTCCATTACGGACATTCATCCTGGTGATGATGGCGCTGTAAGAGTAGTTAGTGTTAAAATAGTAAATGGTATATACAAGCAGGCAATTCAAAAGGTTTCCATACTGCCAATCAAGAAAGTAGATGACTCTCATAAGACTTTGTAAATTGATCGCGACCGATCAATGGCAGGCGGTATGTTACGCTGACAAGGCCTCGTAAATGTATGCGTGCTTCTGCATAATTGTGAATTTATTATTTTATTTATTGCGTGTTATATTCTTCGATTATATTAATTTATGTCGCATAAAATTATGTTTCTTTATTGTATTATTTCTTTAAGTTTAAATGTGTCCGTATAAAATCCTCACAACTATTGAATATACTTATACGTCTCTCAGAGTTTTTGTGGCGGATAATTCAAAAAATGTCCAAATCCTGTGTAGGCTTGGTCGACCTTCGTACACAAAAGGTTTATTGGTCTCAGCTGAGGGCGCGGGTTTGTCCGAGAAATCCCTTACCTGAAATTAACCTGAGGGACCTCACTATTCATCTCCTGCCCCTGAACGTTTCCATGTACGTTTACTGGCGCAATAGTACATGAAATCCACGACCAATAGAATGTCCGTTTAGAATTTTCATCACTCCCCTCCCTTGTTAATTTTTAATGTCTCCTTTCAGCTCCGAGATGTACAAGAAAAAACAGAGAATCAGATTCATTTTGTCCGTCACGCGAGAAACACTTTATAGAATTTGTGTAACACCTTGTTATTATATAGATTCGTTAAATTGTTAATGTGTGTGAATGATAATGTTTATAGCTAAATGAGATATCATTGTATTATACATTTGTGGTCACGTTATTTAAATAGTCGTATAAAGCTGAAGATTTATACGACACGAGGCCGACGACGAAACCATTTTTCTTGTCGCCTCGACATTATGGTCCTTCGAGCCGGATAAACAGAAATCCGCTACCACCAATTGACGAATCAAGAAAGGATATTGTGCGTGAAAATAAATATTGTGCGTGCGAGGTTTACAAACATCCAGGAGTGATTCTTATACGCACCGAAAGCGGCCGTTCGATCCTCATCCATATTGTGATTTATTTATGTCGGAAACGATTCACTCAAAAGGAATCACCCGTTTTGGAGCATGACGAAACCATTTTTCTTGTTGCCTCAACAATGTGCTTCAGTAGCAGATTGTTTAAAATGAAAGAAGTAAATTAACAATTTCCGCAAATGACGCTTACTTGGCTCAAATCTTGACATCTTAACATGATGAAAACGAAGCGATACTGGCAAAAAGTCAGAGGTATTAAAAGATTATACTGTTTCCAAATGTCAACATATACTATACAACTTTATACAGCTGACAATTTCGATATTATCTTATCGGTGGCGCTATCTTTTCAAAACGGCGGTAACTTATTTGTACACTTAATAATTAAGGCCCCGCCACATCGGATATCATTTTTCCATAAGCAGGAATCTACGACTTATCTTATAAAAAAGGCTGTGAAAAGCGCATCAACACTCATTCCTTCCCAGGGAGCATGAGTGGTATCACCTACGACCACCATTTCCCCTCTCATCTGAGAACGCCCGACGATTCACTACGCCCGGAAACTCAGTCCTTACCGTAGTTTGCTAAAGTTACCACGCTTTAGAGGCTACCAGCGATTACGCTATTGGTTCAATATATCAGAGACCTTGGGGGCATTTCCAATATATCAAATTCTCCTTACAAATAGAACCTCATTATAGTGTCCGAGCTAGGGACTGTTTATTTCTAAGTTTTCCTTATACCTTTTTTCGAATTCCATTGCCCGTGGCAACCAAAAATCTGTCTGTTTAAATACATTTTTGGAATCAAAAAAGTGAGTGTTCCTTTATTTTTTCTATCCTTACTCGAGCGTAAAGCGACTCGCGGATTTGACAAATATCAATTCAACGCCGCCGAAACTAGATTAAATAACTATCCAGCAGTATGCGACTTACTCTGTATTGCGGGACTTTGTTCACAACTCGGGTTCATAATTTCGAAAGAATTGTACGAACTACATTGCAGCATTACAAATAAACTCTTAATAGTTACTAATGCAAGAGTTTAAGTAATGACTCGCGGTTTTTTTACAGCATATCATTCGTGTAGATAGATCATCGTCGCGACCATCCTTGCTCTAACCCTGCGGAAGCAAAGGCACAAAACAGAGGATTTCTGAAATTCGTGAAATTCTGTATGGTCGCTAGCGGATCGCATGAATTCGAGGTAATCTGTCACAATTGTCGCAGACTTTCAAAGTAGCAATTATCAGTACCTTAAAAGTTTTGAAATATATTCTCGACATATAAGTTATCTATTTGTACTAAAAAAGTAAGTTGGCATAGACGTATTATTAAGAAATTATTCTTAAAATTATTTAATAATGCTATCTATATTAAAATAAACGAAAATGAGAAAAAAGAGCTAACATGAAGTTGACGAAGAAATGGAATGAACTCTAGAAAAGAGGCACTCATTTCTTTTCTGAATTATTGCAACTACACTATCATTATCCAATATTATATACAGGCATGTACAATTAAATGACAAAAATATATTCATGAACGTGATACATCAAACTATCCAAATAATTACTCATTCGGAATACAGCAACTTGACGAGATAACAGTTGGTCTTATAAAAGGTTATTAAAGTATAAGTTGGGTTCTATACAATGCGCCTTAGATGCTTTGATGACTCGGAAGGAGTTCACAGTATAAGACACCCTATTAACCCCACCGTATGTAGAGGATGACCTTATTTAGATGAATATTTCGTTTCGGCATCGATTGAAAAGGATGGCCGGGCTTTGTATATAATTTTCTGCGTTTAGGATTGTAATAATAAATTCATTAGCAGTGACAGTAGGATGCAATAAAGGTTTACTTTTACACCGCTGCATCAGCAATACCGATATACAAAATCGCCGTTCGACGTCTTTTGGCCTCAATTAGTACGGCACCCAGTTTCCAACCTTTTAAATGAATTCCAATGCTTTTACGCAATGGGAAACGGCTATTTCTTCTTCAATTTGACACATAAATGTATTTGCATATTGTGGTTCATGTGATATTATTGCTAGTGATTGTGGGCGATTATCCATATAGTTTCTGGTTAATTTATGTGCAACTGTATTATATATATTGCTATTCTATTTTATGTTATTATTAGCAATTGTATATATTATTATAGTTCTACATTAATTTTTTTATTATAGCCAGTATACTTAGCCAGTATACTTAGAGATATGGAAGCGGACGGAAACTTAGACGCCGGTAATAATAAATTCATATATGTAAATTTTATATGATTATTGGATATAATAATTTAAGTTCATATCTATCTTTATTTTATTGATTATATAGTTCAGATAAAATGCACCGGAAATGGATGAGTAATCTTAAACATTAAGTGGAATAAGCGATGGAAGAAGTAAAAGAGCAGAAGCCTAACGCTGCACCTGAATAAGCAGTATTGGGCATCTCGACACGAGCATGCTCATGCTTAGGGTATAATAGATTCGTTTTATTATATATTTTTCATTATATATTTATTTTAATAAGTGAAAATGTAACAGATGTTAGAAATTTCCCGTATATTTGTTGAATTTGGACTGAAGAGTAATAATTTGTTTGTCATGTCTTCAACATTATTATATTTGCTTTTTTGTTTTATTTTAGTATCAGGGCTATTTAAAATTCTTTTCCTAATATAGCTTACTTTGCTATATATCTCTCTATTTTTATTCTATTTTTTTCTCGATATAGCTTACTCTACGATATAGCATACTCTCTCTAGAAGTCTCCTGGTTAATCTATAACAAAGAGGGCTTTTTCATCAGTTATTTTTGTATACGGCAGTAGTTTTCAAAACTGTTCTGTGTTAGTGATCATCATTTTAATATTGTTGTGATTACCTTAATTACTAATGTATGGGTGAAAAGTGTTTGTTATTGTTTCGGTTTGTGTAAGACTTCTGAAATAATATTTGTATACATATCTTCAATACATGCATTGTTATTAACTTAATTATCTTTAAGACTCTATTTAGATTTTGAGAAGGATATTTTACTTTCAAGTGGAGCAAAGGACAATTTTTTATTACATGTCTAAGTTTACATGCGAAACATTTTATATTATGTAAAATACTTAATGTCTTCTTTACTCTGAAAGGTATAGCGTATAATACCATCGAAAATAATTTTTAACACTTCCGGAACTTTTCCGACATCCGAACATAATTTTCATTAGAAAATTACTGTTTTATGTTATCTATTTCTATATTACTTTTGAATTCTCTCATAAATTAAGTTAATGTCATCATAAACTTTTTTTGTAAAGTGATTTAATTTTTATTATGTTATTTATTATAAAATGTAACAAAATAAATTTAGAGTTAGAATATATTTCAGAATTAATTTTATTGACAATATGTTAAGTTTGTGATCTATTATTTAGTAATTTGTCTTTTATTTGCTGACCCGTTCTCGATAATTATAAATATATTCTTTTTTACGTCTACATTTCTACCAACTTGATATCATCAGTTGAAATTTTACATTAGCCCATAACTTTTAAAATATAGCTTTTTAAATCTCTTAAAAATAATATATTATTGTTAGAAAATAATGATTCCACTTTTTTCAATGATCTGAAATCAAATTAGAATATACATTTTGTCTTTATTAGAATTTCATTTTTAGTAAATTTTATTTATTATATATAATTGAAAGATTATTATCATAACCTAAAATATAACTACCCTCATCTCGTATTTAAAATATTGTCTAGTTTGAAAAACTTTTCAAGATGTAGCTGTTCACAATTTATATATTAATTATATTTTTTTAAAAATTTTTGAAACTGTATCCGAATTGAATTGAAACTAGTCAATTTTGATTAATACGGTTCCTTTTCATGATCTGTTCAAACACTGATTTTGATCAATTTGGCTTGACTTAGCATCAACTATACAATCTTATACAATAGAATACAAACATTATTCGACCACATTCAATAACCTTAAAATTGTGAACATTTATTATTAATGCAGAGGTCTGTATGGAGAATTACTAGATATCATAGTGTACATATCATGTGGTTTTAGTGAGGAATCGAAATCTATATAAATTTTTTTACATTCCACATTTAAATAACTCAAAAAAACAGGAAAATTAAAAATGAATTTCACTTAAACATATAATAGAAAAATCCATTTATTCAGGTACATATATGTCGACGAATATAAAAAATATACTTGAAGAATGATTCCAGTTGACGAATGTTATCATAGTTGATAATTATGTTCTTAGATAAGTATATACGAAAGTCCTAATCATTAGAATAAACACCTCATGCGCTAACGTCGTTCCAGAATTCCCGAGACTATCAACGAAAACAAAATTTTTTTTCAAAACTTATTTTTATTCATCAATATAATTTAATTTTAAAGTGATACAATTGTTCCAACGCCTTTCCAATTTTTCTATATCATGTTCATAAAAGAATTTATCCTTTGCTTTAAAATAGGCTTCCGTTTCGGCAATAACACCTTATTCGAGCCAAATTTTCTTCCGTGAAGCATTTCTTTGAGATCAGCTAAAGAGACAGTAGTCGCTGGAAGCTAAATCTAGTGAATACGGGGGATGGGCAAGCAAATCAAAGCGAAAATCATTCAATTTTGCCATTGTTTTCATGGACTTGTGGCATTGTCTTGATGAAAAAGGATTTTTTCTTCTTCATGTGCGGTCGTTTTGCTGTGATCTGCTTCTTCAAATGTATCAACAAAGAAATATAATAATTACTGTTGATCGATTTATCTTTTTCCAGGTAATCAATGATAATCACGCCATGCGTATCCCAAAAAATAGACGCCATGACTTTCCTAACAGACTGTTGCGTTTTTGGACATTTTGGATGGCTTTCACCAACCAGATGATGAAGCCATTCAGATGATTGCCGATTCGCCTCCGGAGTGAAATAATGTATCCATGTTTCATCCATGTTCATCCATCGTTGTTGTTTTGTTCCATTGAAAGCAATCGCGGTACCTACTTGCACACCTTTTTCATGCTGAATTTTTCACGAAAGATTATGAATACACTTCTAGATGATATCTGTGTCACTTCTGCCATCTCACTAACCTTCAGTTTGCGTTTGATTACGATTTTTAACATATCACTCACATTTTCTTATGTAACTGCTTCCAATGGCCTATGCGAACGTTCTGCATCGTTTGTGTTCGTACGACCACGTTTAAACTCAGCATACTATCGACAAATCGTTGGTTTGTCGATTTTGACATGTTTACCTATTCTATTTAAAAGACACCCCATCTCATCCCGACGAAGTAGTTTCCGAATACAGGATTATAAATAACACCACCGTTTAGCCTACTTAAAATATATTACAGTGTAGTTTCGGAATAAAGGATTAACAATAATCCCATCGTTTACGTTAGTCTAAAATACGACCACGGAACAACTTCCAAATTTTATTTATAAATGAAACTTTTTAACTTTTTTTGTCTTTCGGATTGATGTTTGTTCGTTGTTATACAACTGTAAGATACGGCTTAATTGGCACTGTAAAAAATCGAAATTTTTATGAAAATAAACATATTCTTAGCAAAATTTTCGCTTCCACCCTTATCTTATATTATAAGTATTCTCAGCTTATATTATACTATAATCTTATACATAAATTAAATAAATTATTCAGTCGACTAGCCAGTATTTTATAGACATGACTTGCAGTTCCGGTAGTCAGTTTACTAGAAATTTTGCCGGAGTATTATAATAATTTAATTCGGAGAGAGGCATATTTTCCCCGAATAATTTAAAATCGGTTTCGAATTTCGTCGCTTTGATTCCGGTGACTTTTCCTTATTCTTTTTTAGATGAAATAAAATTATCTTTTTAGAAGTCGGGTGTGCCCGTTCATCTGAATTAGTAATTTTATGACTCTTACAAGTAAAGGTGTCTTCGTTTTAACTTGCGGAAAAGTTTTTCACTAAAGAAGAGAAAGAATTGGTCGGATATAGATTTATTTTGTTTCTCAAGATGTATTCTTTCTAAAAGAGTACCAAAAGTAAATCGCTCCTGAAAAGGATGAATCCATCGGGTTTAATAGAATCGTTTTATTAATTATTAGTTTTTTCATTATATATTTATTTTAATGAGTGAAAATGTAACAGATGTTAGCAATTTCCTGCATGTTTGTTGAATAGAACGTTGAATTGTTTTCTTACTTTGGACTGAAGAGTAATAATGTGTTTGTAATGTCTTCAACGATATTATGTTTGCTTTTTTTGTTTTTGCTTTATTTCGGTATGAGGGCTATTTAAATTTTTTGTCTCGATATAGCATACTATGCGATATAGCATACTCTCTCTAGGCGGTTCCTGATTACTGTATAGCAATTTCATCAGTTATTTCTGTATACGACAGTAGTTTTCAAAATGTGCGATGCTCCTAACAAAAATTAAAGCACTTTTATATATTGTACAACTACGGTAACCATTTTTTATTAACTATATTTAAATTTAATTAAATTAATATTATCTCTAATAATCATTTAATGTATTATATTAAATATTACAATTTAATTGATTCTATGCCTGTTTTTATTCATTCTATTGCGTTCTATTCTATTTGCATAATTCATACGTATATTAACTTAATTATTTAAATATTTATTTAATTCATTTTTCTCGTAATTCACGTTACAAATTTTTTGTTTTTATTTGAAGAAAGGTACTGCAGATTCACATCAAATGCTAGTCGAAGCATATAGTAATCATCCTCTAACAGCAACATGTAATAGATGGTTTCAAGGGTTCAGAAATAATCAATTAATAAATATTTCTATTGTCAAATTTCTATTAATTTTATTTATTAATTTATCTAAATACAGTTGACATAAGCAAAATTAACGTGTTTTAGAAATAATAACTTTGATCTGAGAAATGAATAACGTAAAAGTGTACCGAATAAACTTTGCAGACGCTGAATTGCCTACAGTATTCGATTAATGTTGACAATTTTTGTTCATTATTCGATTGATATTGACACTTTGTGTCAAAACCAAAGAGTAACAATGTTAAATATTGCACAATAAGTAATTTCTAACCGTTTAAAAATTATGAAAAAGATCCTAAATGGAAAAAATCATGGATTCATCCGGGACAACTTTTAGCATCGATTGCAAAACCATATAGATTCGGTAAGAAGACAATGCTGCGGGTTCAGTAGGACCAGAGTGGTGCGGTGCATTGAGAGTTATTAAAACCAGATAAATTATTCAATTTGAATCATAGATTGATTGAATAAAGATCAGAATGGTTCAACAGACGCGACAAAGTAATTTTATTCCATGACAATATATCTGCATACAAAGCAAAACCGGTTCAGGATACATTGAAAGCACTTTGCTGGAAGCTGCTACCCCACCCACGTTATTCATCAGATTTATTTCCTTCTGTCTAACATTTATTTCATTGATGGGACACGTATTGGCTGAGCAGCTCTTCTATTCTTACTCAGTAGTCGAAAATTA
>JACCIC010000210.1:785000-969295 GCA_018907035.1 Sycobia sp. Sy_11
TTTATGCATCTCTGATGGTTGTTCAACAAGAATGGTCCTGAAAAACGGCCACCGGAGTATATGCGACTCGACAGAAAATCCATGTTACTACGCACTAAACACTAAATATCTCCGTGTTGCACCGACACCATCCCGGAACTATTATACACATTACTTCATCCTGGGCGGCAGTCCTTGCGTGGTCATTTCATGTTCGTATCTTTCATTCCAGATTCCCATGCATACTCGATATTACATTCACTCTTCACACACTTTCAACCGTCCAGACATCGATCTGCTCTTTTGCTCTGAAGCACATTCATAATGTACTTTGCGATCAACCGCCAGTTCTCCGCGTCCGTCATAATTTTCGTCACGTTTTCTGGCGTGATCACTCCTGTCCTCGTCTATAGCTCTAGTCGTGGCTCAGTCCAATGTTCGCACACAAAAAATGTATGCTCCGCATTGTCCCAAGCCCATCCGCAGTTCTTGCATTCTGAAGAGGCGACCCTCTTCATCTTGCAGAGGTACTTACGGAAGTATCCGTGTCCGGACAGAAATTGGGTAAGGTAGAAGTCCACCTTTCCGTATTTCCTCTCTTTCCACGGGCCGATTTTGGGTATTAGTCTTTTCGTCCACCGTCCACTTTCGTCCATCGTCCAGCGTCTCTGCCATGTCTCGATGGATTTCGTCCGTTCTTCAGTCACAGTGTCTTCCCTTCCAACGTTCGGGCTCCGCTCGTAAATTCGCTTCCGTTCGGCCGCGAGCAGATCGATGGGAATGCCCCCAGCAATCACGAAAACGGCGCTCTCAGACACGGTACGATACGCACACGCGATTCTTAACGCGCCCACCCTTTGTACGCTTTTCATGGCGTTCACGTGTTTCCTGATATTCATCGCGTCGGCCCAAACCTGCGCCCCGTAAAGCAAAATCGAGTGGGTAACGCTCATCAGCTGTCTACGAACGTTCTTTTTCGGTCCCTTCCTATTGGCCATCAGTCTACTTAGAGCCTTGGTCTTTTGTGCTGCCTTTGTCGCCGCGTTTCGTAGGTAGGGCCAGAAGCTCAGCTTCGTATCCAAGTTAACGCCAAGGTACTTGACTTCGCTCCTGGTTTCCAGTCTTTCCGTCCCTAACATCATCGGAACCACCGTCTGTATACGTCTGCGAGTCAGCAGCAACAACTCAGTCTTTTACAGCGCGAGCTGCAGTCCATGATCTGTCATCCATTCGTTCACGCGTCTCATGACCTGATTCAGCTTTAACTGAATCAAGTGATAGTCGCGTGCGACTATCACGGCTGCCACATCGTCGGCATAGGCAATGAGACGCGCGTTCGAGGGCATGTCTAGTCTCCATAAACCGTCGTATTGTACGTTCCAGAAGTTGGAGCCTAAAATGGAAGCCTGCGCCATCCCCGCTGTCACGCGTTTCCATTTCTTTCCGTCCAAAGTATCATACGTCAGTCCTGGGTCCCGTAAGTAGTCCCGTATGATAGGAAGGAGGTAGGAGTCAAACTTGAAATTCAACTCCAACGCCCCAGTATCTCTGTCCATTTTGCAGAGTTAAAGGCGTTACAAACGTCCAGGGTCACCAGCAGAACTAGTGGTCTGGTTGCATGACAGCCCCTGTTCGCCGCATGAAAGATGTTCGTCACGTCACCTATAGCTCCGATTGTCGACCGTCCTTTCCTAAATCCGTGTTGTTGTTCGGATAGGTCTCCGGCATTTTTAATTGCCTGTGACAGTCTTGGTGTCAGCAGTAGCTTCAACAGCTTCCCTACCGTATTTATTACGCAGAGAGGCCTGTATGAAGAAGGCAAATCGGGGTTCCCCTTAGACTTACGGATAAGAACCAATCCAGCCTCCTTCCAGAGCCTGCTAAAAACTCCCTCCACCAGACACCCGTTGTACAAACCCAAAAGGATATCCGGAAGAATAGTAATATTAGTGCTTAGAATAGTAATAATAATAATAACAATATTAATAATTTTATCAATATTAGCAAATAAGAGCAATATTCATAACAGCAATAAGTTAAGTGATGTATAAACTTTGACGTTAGTAATAATAATATTATAATAATCAACCGCGCTTAATAATACGAAAATTTGTACATTTTTCATTACATTAATAATTTAGAAAATCGAAATTCATGTTCAGAAATAATATTATTTCGGTATGTCGTTTGTTTCGAGAATCTTTATATTCTACTCGAAACTAAAATTTCCGACGTATTTTAATTACTTCAGCATCATGGAATATCTGTATATTAGATGGCTTCTCGGGTTGCGTACTTCGTATATAAAAAAGGGGGAAGGGATCATAAATAGCGCATTAGCACGCCCCCGCTTCGTTCCGAATTTTCCAGGGGGACGGGAAAGTAAAATCGGTGCGGGAAGAGAGAGGATACTTCGGCCCGCGCCAAATCGCGGCAGGCCTACGACTAGGCTACATTGTTACGTCCACATCTGGTCCGACCTTTTCTTACGGGAAGGTGTGCGCCGCGCAGACATTTGGCAATGAGGTTCGTCATTAGGCGAGACGCAGACAGTTTATATATACAAATATATAAACGTATTTATTCTCACGGATTACCCTGATCTACGAAGATCTACGAATCTCGTCTTACTTATAACTATATATATATATATATATATATATATTATTCTTTATTTTTCTTTTATTCTCTTTACCTTTCTCGCTCCTTCTCTATCGTTACGCACTTTCCCAGGCCTGAAAGTCATCGGGAACTCAACGGGTCGGCGTGCCATGGTAATTCGACCGGCCTTTTCCTTTTTATTCCCGAGCATATATATATATATATATATATATATATATCCGGCGTAATCGCTGGACGCGACAGTACTTTACAATAGAAAATTCGAATTATTTTATATAGGACAATTAAAAAGATATTACTTTGCAACTAATGCTTCCATAACATATGAATTTATAACAATGCACATAAATACTTTTTGCAAACATTGAAAAACTAAGGTTAAAAAATAATTTTATTCTTGTAAAAATTAGTTGTCAGCCTTATATACAAAAACACTGCTATCAGTTCCCCTGTAGATCCATTTGCATATTACTATCATTTCGATAAATATATTATTATAAAATAATATTGTTTATAATAATTATTGTTTCGATGTGTGACTTCGATGATTTTATATTTTATTTAAATTTTTTTCAAGCCTCAAGAGTTTAGATTGCTCCACAGTTCATTAGTTGAAATAACTCAATAGTTTGTTAGTAACTATCAAAAGATTCAAAAGTAAAGTCTTTTTTATTAAATATGAAATACAAAAGCATATTTAATTCATCAAATACAAAAACTAAAGAAAATTTAATTAATATTGTTTTTTGATAAATTTTACCGATTGAATTACTTACAAATTTATTCGTATTCTGCGAAATAAGGTAATTTATCAATGAATGACGATTATTTATTAAATAATTTGTATTGTATAAATATAATGTTATTTAATAGGATTCTTTCTGTGTCGGAGCTGAAAGTCATTTAAATTATGAGGAGCCTAATGAACATTTGTCGGATAATTTCTGTTTAAGAGATACTGATTCTGCAATAGAAAGTAGAAGGATAGTTATGAGAAGGAAAAAAAAAGGACATGATAAATTTCATCATTTACAAAATAGTAAATTACGGAATAAAAAAAGAAAAATTTTAATCCATACAAATTATACTGATAGCAGTAGTGACGATGAAATTGAAAAATTAAGAAGGGAAGTTTTGAATGAACAAAAATTAAAAACTCAATCATTAGATGAAAAGTTAATACATTAAAAAGATATTCATTGTAAAATTAATGATTAAATGTAATAAAAATTACGTGTAGAGTCTCAAATACAATAAACTTTTTTTATATGAAAACTATCAATTTGATTATGAAATGTCTTGAGATTTAAAAATATATGATTGAAGAATAAGATAAATATTTATTACAAGGAGTGCCTTAGTGAAGTCACGAAGCCACACCAGACGATCAGAAAATACTATTTACTACTTTGCTATCAGTAGCTGGATGTGTCCGTTTTTATGTTACTGCTTTGTTATTTGTTTAGGTATTCTTAACAATTCAACAGAAAATGTTGCTTTTGTCTGACAATTTAGGAAGCTGAGTCTACAAAATCTAATATGGGTGTTGGAACAACTTAAATCAACCAACCACTCTGAAGCAAATTTTTCTAATCAATGTTTATCCCGTTAGGATTAATCATAGATTTTTTTCTAGGCTAAAGGATAAATTTAAAATTATATTAATTTAATTTGTAAGACGAGGCAAAGGCTTGAGCTTGTAGATTATTAAATTTAAATTACACGGCTAATTTGGAAATAAAATATGTATGATAAAAGAAGGCCATTGGCAGAGCACACAAATTGGGCCATAAACAATTTAGAGACAGTAATTTCAATTAAATTATTGGAATAATGTTTATTATCAATAATTAATCAGTTAACTCTATTAAAAAAACACTGAGAGAGAAAACGAAATTTGTAGTTGGCATAGATAAAATAGTGTTAATGATAATATATGAAATTAAAAACATTTTATTGCACCATATATAAAAGGTTTCTCTAGAATAATTAAAAGTGATTTAGAAAAACATAAATGTTGAAAAGCTGGGGTAGTTTATACAAAAAATTGTAACCATTGTGCCAAATATTATATTAGTAAGAAGATGTATGAACATCAATCTAATTTGTCAATCTAATAAGTGTAACTAGACCATCCAGATTCATAGAGCAGTGTTTGCATTTACATTTGTATTTTTGAAAATGTGAATATTTTTAGAACTGATTATGAATAGTAAATATAAGAGCAATAGTTGGTAAATTCATTGTTTAAGAAATTTGAGTAATCTGAAGTAAATGGTAAAATTCAGTCTATCAGATAATATTTTTATTTTTTTATTAATGCAAATTTGTACTTTACATTTCAGTTTGAGTGGGATCGGAGTAAGATAAATATATAATTGAATTATTGCAATTTTTAGTTCAGTTTCTGATGAGGAATAATTATGTGACAGAAAAATTGTTCATTATTACTTTCAGTGCGTGGCCCAACTAAGCAATTATTTCATCTACTTACAAAGGTAGTGTTTATAGATGGAGTAGGTTTCCGGCTGCTTGTAAGACAAAAACTAATCACCAATATGGACATGCTAATACTGGAGTTTTTGTTAAGACTTTTTTTAAAAGATTTATTTTGCTTTTTTCTCTATTTTTCTCTATTTTCTTCTTTGATAAAATGCTTAACAATGCTGCAATGTGTGGTGGATGATATATTCATCTCCTATACTATGAGAGCACGTAAAAGAATCTTTTCAGATTAGATAATTTTGGTCTCAATTTTGCTCGGTCAGTACGAATGCACGAAGGAGCTAAACGGTCCGTTTAAAGCATTTTTTTTGTATTGACAACTCTTTCGATTTAAGGGAATGTGTCATCCTTTGCTAAAGATTTTTTCTATATAGTTTAATCATAAGATTTCAATACGTGGCATTATAATATAAATTTAAAATGTATATAAGAAGAAAATAATCATTATAACATTATGCCAAGTATGTATTTATTAAGCAATGCTGTATATATTAAGCTCAACACTGTAAATTAATCTTAAGGAATAGTTTATAAAGGATAATATTGTATCGGATTGCATTGTGTGACTTGCAAAATAGACTTAGTGTATGAAAATTTTGGTATATAACTGGTAAGGTCAAAATAAACAATGGGAGGTAAGATTTACAGAAGTAATATTTTTTGTATTTATTAGAAACATTCAAGCAAGTTCGCATTAGGGAGCTTAGATGTACTTTTTTCTTTTTGTTCTTTATTACTGTAAAAACAATAGATATATATAGTTGATATATATAGTTAGAATAGTTTGTGTCATGATACGTCACTGTATAAATTAATAGCTATTCAAATAAACGAAAGAAAATGACATAAATTCAAAACAATGAAATCAGTAATCTATTAATTGCTATTAATGTTAAAAGTGAATTCTTAATTTATAATTAGAACGTTAAATTTACACCTTTTTTTCTGTACATTTTTATTTATCTGTAACAGTATTTTCCTTCTAAATTCCTATTATTGTAACCGTACTAATATTGTATGAAAAGTTCACGCTTCACGCTATTAATGTACAGGCTTCATATATTAATTTGAATATAAACATTGGATGACTTATCACTTTCAGTTAATTTTATATACACGATTAAAGAAGGCAATATTAAAAACCGATTTTCATTGATCTATATTGTTACTATGAGTCTAATACACGTTACTTTATATTAAAATTTATAGATGTTAGGCAAGTTAAATATTATAGAGGTGATGATTTAATATTGATTAAAATTAATTAAATATATATTTATAAGCATTATTCTACTTCTCTATTCTTAAATTTTTTTATAGTATTATTCTCTAGAAGAATTTACGAAATTTCGATAAAACTTATGTATAGAATTTTGAATTTCTAAATGATTTCTGGATAAGCGTGTTCGTAGGCAAAGCGTGTAATAATTTCTGAAAACGGTTTAGAAGAGTGTGTACGTGGATAAATCGGATAATTACAAGCATCGATGTTTTAGTGCGAATACAGAGAACGCCTATAAATATTAATAATGTTGAATTAGGTAGTAATGTATAAATTGAGTAATCGTTACGTTCAAAATTGTACCTGGCACCGCGAAAGGTTGCGCCCGACCTGACCCAATAACTGTCGTCCACCGTCATGCATACGCCTTTTTTTCTCTTTTTACTCTGAAAATTTAAGAGAGCCGTGCAACGACACTCTTGCCTGGGATGCCGAAAGAGCATGAAGGGAGAGCTAGAGAAAGAAGGTTAAAGAGAAAGGGAAGTGAGAAACGGAACAATGATCGAGTGAAAGAAAAAGAAAGCTAAAGAAAGAAAGTTAAAAGCAAGGGAAGAGAAAAACAGAGCAGCAATCGAGCGAAAGAGTGGTGAATGGAAAAAAGCCGTAAGGGAGCAGTGCTGCGGAAGGGCAAGAAATCGGACAGAGAGGTGTTGTAATATTAGGTTGTCAAATGTCTCCCTTCCGCCTTTTTGTCTTATGGAACTCGCGGCTATGTACAATGCGTTACAGAGCTCGTATCTAGCAATACTATACATCATTTGAAAGATCTTGACATAACGTACAAAACGACGCTATGCATGATTAGTTTGAATATTGCGTTCAAAAGTTATAGACGTGTAAACATGGAATTCACTAACACAGAAATTCTTGCTTTCCTTCGTCAAAAAAGTTTTCCTTCGTCAAAGGCAGATCCCCTAGAGAAACGTTCCGTGAGATTAATGGTCTTTTGGGAGATGGCACGCTATCACATCGAACCATAGAGGAATGGTTTCGACGATTCAGAGCTAGTGAAAACGACACCATTGATAAGCCAGCCGGCGGAAGACCTGTGACGATGAATACCGATAAAATCATTGAATTTATCGAGTTAGACCGGCATGTGGCATCTCGTGACATCGCCCAAGAGATGAGAGTTAGTCACCACACCATTTTAAACCATCTGCAGAAGGCTGGATACGAAAAGAAGCTTGATGTTTGGGTGCCGCATGATTTGACGCAAAAAAACCTTCTGGACCATATCAATGCGATGTGTTGCTGAAACGGAACGAACTCGATCCATTTTTGAACCGGATGGTAAATGGCGATAAAACATGGATCACATACGACAATATCAAGCGAAAACGGTCGTGGTCCAAGACCGGTGGACCGTCCCAAACAGTGGCCAAGCCGGGATTTACGGCCAGGAAGGTTTTGCTGTGTGTTTGGTGGAATTGAAAGGGAATCATCCACTATGAACTGCTCCCATATGGTCAAACGCTCAATTCTACCATCTACTATGAACAACTAGACCGCTTGAAGCAGGCTATGGACCAGAAGCGTCCACAATTGGCCAACAAAAAGGGTGTAGTGTTCCACCAGGACAAGGCCAGACCACACACTTCGTTGATTACTCGTCAGAAGCTACGGGAGTTCGGATGGGAGGTTTTTTCGCATCCACTATATAGCCCGGACATGAAGTAAAGTGATTACCACCTGTTCCTGTCCATGTCGAACGCCCTTGGTGGTGTAAAGTTGGACTGAAAAGAGGCTTATAAAAAGTGGCTGTCCGAGTTCTTCGCAAGTAAGAAGAGGGGTTTCTACGAGAGGGGTATTATGAAGTTGCCGTCTAGATGGAAACAAATTATCCAAGAAAACGGCGCATATTTGAAGTAAATCCGACCACGTTAACACTTTTTATAAAACATTGAATGATGAGCAAAAAAGCGGAAGGGAGATATTTGACAACCTAATATTGTAAAGGAGGACAGGAAAGGCATTGTGAGGAACAAGCAAGCCTTGATATTGCTTTAAGAGTGCGGAGAGGTAACGAGAAAAGGGGACCAGAAGAACATCGGGTGAGACGAAGAGGCGAAAACTCACTTCGGGAGATAACAAGGTCAGCTCAGACACTCTGAGGCGGCAGTAATCCATCCGGCATGCCTTTCCATCAACATTTGTCAAAGTGAAACTTGAATTTTTAATGTTTGCAAGTTTAACTATTTGTTTTCGTTATGAGCAGATGGAGTTATGAATTCTTTCTGCATTTGTAAATTACCATTGTATCCAAAGAATTTTGTAATTTGAGATTGAATTAAATATTCATCATTATTTATTTTTCTTTTTATAATAGCTTTTAAATAATTAGAATATTCAGAATCCGTTACCAAATGGTTTTGGCCCCAATTATTTTTCAGTTTTTCATTAATAAAATGACAATTTATACATTTAATTGATGATAATCCATCATAATCTTTTGTAGTATGATCTCTGTCCACATCTTAGATATACTGATTTAATAGAACATTTTTTTCAGTATGTCCAATTCTACTGTAATTATAACAAGATGTAATATTAAAATCATCAAATGAATGTAAACGTTGTTGTTCGCTATATGCTTTGTAATCTGTTTCGCTTATACGGCAGTATGCTTTCTCAGATAAGCGAATAATAACACTTTTTTTTTAAACTTATTGCTTGTAAACACATACTGCACTTTATTAGGTATACAAATAAGTTTCAGCCGTTTTGAAAAGATGACGCCACCGATAAGATAACATCGAAATTGTCAGCTGTAAAAAGTTGTATAGTATATATTGACATCTGGAAACAGTATAACCTTTTAATACCTCTGACTTTTTGCTAGCATCACTTAGTTTTCATCGTATTAAAATGTCAAGTTTTGAGCCAAGTAAGCGTTATTTGCGGAAATTATTAATTTACTTCTTTCATTTAACGCAATCTGCAGCTGAAGCATATGGGCTGCTCATAGAGGCATATGATGATATTAATTTGAGCGAGAGAAGTTGTCGGGAGTGATTCCAAGTGGTGATTTTGACGTGGAGGACAAACCACGCAGTGGAAAGCCCAAAGTGTACGGTGACACAGAATTGGAGGCTTTACTGGAGGAAGAATCGTGCCCAACACAAGAAGAAATTGCACAAGATTTGGAAATGACTCAGCAAGGAATTTTACAACTTCTTAAAACCTTGGATATTGTCGAAAAGCAAGAAAATTGGGTTCGTTACGAACTGAAGCTAAGAGACGTCGAGCGTCGTTTATTCGCTTGCAAACAATTGCTCAAAAGGCAAAATCGCATAGGATTTCTACAGCGAATCGTGACGGAAGACGGAAAGTGGATTCACTACGACAACCCAAAACGTAGAAAGTCATGAGGTAAACCCGTGCATGCCTCTAGTTCGATGGCCAGTCAAACATTCATCGCATGAAGCTAATCCTGTGCGTTTGGTGGGATCGGCTTGGAGTAATCTCTTGCGAACTACTCCAACACAATCAAACCGTCACCGGGGTATGTTACCAACAATAGCTGATGCAATTGAGCCAAGCATTGAAGATTAAACGTCCAATGCTAAAAGGCGCGATAAAATAATTTTTCAGCATGACAACGCTTGGCCATATGTTGCTAAAAGCGTAAAGCAAACATTAGAAGCACTGAATTGGGATGTCTTACCCACTTTTGACAGCTTGTTGAAATTTGTTTTTTAATTTTTTCAGTAAGTTCTTCGATTTTCTGATTGCTTTCTTAAATGTGTTTCAATATTTTATTTTTATCTAAAATTTCGGTATTTAGTTGTTCGGGTAATTCTAATTCGTTTGTCATAATAGAATATTCTTTTTTTCTATATTTATGTTTTTTTTTATGCACAATATTTCCATTCACATGTAGAGAAAATTTACTAGATATTTCTTCCTGAGTTTTCTATTTCCTATTAGGAGTGTGAATAAGTCTTTCCCGTTTTTGTAAGAGATGGCGCCACCAATACTGTGCGAGTATTCAATGGTTACATATGTCATAATCAAAGCTTATTCATATGTCAACAATTCCATACTAACACATTAGTTAAAATTTTTTCGCATCATAAATTTTTGATATCGTGAAAATGTCGAAATTTGAGCCGAGTTGACGTCATTTGCGGGAAGTTTCACTTTATTGGTTCAATTTGAAGAAATCTACTGCCGAGACGCATCGATTGCTTCAGGAGGCTTATGAAGAAGGTTGTGTCGATGATTCAAGTGTTCGCGGATGGTTTCGACGCTTCAAAAGCGGTGATTTCGACGTGGAAGACAAGGAGCGTTCCGGGCGGCCGCAAATCTTTGAAGATCGAGAATTGGCGACTTTGCTTGATGAAGATTCTTGTCAAACGCAAGAAGAACTTGCTGAAGCATTGGGAGTTGACCGAACAACCATTTCCAAGCGTTTGAAAGCCATGGGAAAGATCCAAAAGCATGGAAATTGGGTGCCGTACGAACTGAAGCTGAGAGACGTCGAACGGCGTTTTTTCACTTGCGAACAGCTGCTTCAGCGACATAAAAGAAAGGGTTTTCTGCAACGTATCGTGACTGGCGATGAAAAGTGGATACGTTACGATAATCCGAAGCGAAGAAAATCATGGGGACTACCCGGCCATGCATCATCATCGACGGCCAAGCCAAATATTCATGGCGCCAAGCTCATGCTCTGTATATGGTGGGACCAGCTAGGTGTGGTTTACTATGAGCTTCTGAAACCGAATGAAAGGATCACAGGCGAGGTCTATCGACGACAATTGATGCGTTTGAGCCGCGCACTGCGAGAAAAACGGCCACAATACTCCGACAGGCACGACAAAGTTATTTTGCAACATGACAATGCTCGCCCACATGTTGCACCGCCGGTGAAAACATACTTAGAAACGCTCAAATGGGAAGTCCTACCCCACCCGCCGTATAGTCCAGACGTTGCTCCGTCTGATTACCATCTCTTCAGATCGATGACGCAAGGCCTGGCTGACCAGCACTTACATTCCTACGAGGAAGCCAAAAACGGGTGGATGACTGGATAGAGGCCAAACCGGTCGAATTTTTTCGCAACGGGATTCGTATGTTGCCAAAAAGATGGGAAAAAGTTGTAGCTAGCGATGGCCAATACTTTCAATAATTCATTTGTAACCATTTTTTCACAATAAAGACTCAAAATTTGAAATAAAACGGGAAAGACTTATTCACATACCTGATATTAATTTCACGTATGCAATTATTTTTCTCATTTGCGGAGTTCGTAAATTCTCGAATTCATTTGAGCTTATGTTGATATCTAGATGTTTTGAACAGATTCCTTTACTAATTCTTTTTGCATCGACTAACTTTTTAAAATATGATTTGTTCTGACCTGTCGTGTTAAATTATAAACATCAATATGAAATTAAATTGTATTATTAGCAGTTTTGAAATTTTCCATGAGCGTCAGTCATCCCTGTATAATGTGAGCCTTGAAAATAAAATGTATTAATATCACGAGCTGCTCAATCGGCAGGTCGATGCAGGTCACATGTACCGTTACGGAAGAATGCACCTGCATCCCTATCTATCTTGAAATCTAATGACCTGCCTACGTACATCCCTACTCTTTTGAATCATACACTACAAAGGTAATCTGTAAACTGTTAAATTTTGTAAATATCAGATTCAAATCGTTCGTTGACATAATAACATCGTGCAATTATATATAATTGTGTATATTAAAATATATATGTTTGATTTACTATATTAAACACTGCGTTTATTTTACTCTATCCAATCCTTCAGATAATTTATACGTGTGAAGCCCAGTATTGCTGAAAGTTATTTTTATATTTCTTAATAAAATTTATTACTGGCGCAAACATTTGTCCTTCGAGCCGGATTGCTGAACAGTGAACAGTTTATTAAATCAGGTTAAGCAGGTTGCGTAGTGAACAGTGAAGTATTGTGCATTTGATGCATACATATATTTAGTAGCTTCAGGATACGCGACAAATATGTTAAAGACATTGCAAGGCACACGTGATACAATATATAACGGCAATTTCGTGCATGCTTATTTGGTAGTACGATAATTAAATAAATTAATTCAATGCATTGAAGAAAATAACAATCAAATTTGATACTGAACCATACCATTAGGAAGGACGTAACTTCATAAATCAACTCGACTCAATACTAAATCGGCGAGCATCCCGTTTGAAGCGCAGCAGTACCAATAATAAGCTTAAAATCGGTTAATCCGTTGAGTTCAGCTATGAATAGCATTAGTCATTCAATTATCTCATCAAGAAGTCACCGATCAAGTAAACATAGAAAACCTCAATTTCCTTCCTCAGTCCTTGTCACAAGTTTCTAATCACTCACGATTTTATTTCACTTAAAATAATACAGGTACAATTGAAAACATTAATAAAGGTAAGATTCATTATCAAGGCTAATGTAACGCGATTAATAAATTACGTTTTGGAAAATCCAGAGTGCGATATTCATAATATCGAATCAAGAAAGAGAAAATTAGAAGCTCACAGCGCGTGTGCGAACCTGCAATTAGAAATAGATATTCTTGTTGATAATCCTCACTTTACGGAGCTACAACAAGCATAAGATGTTATCAAAGATAATTTTGAATCACAGTATTTTGTGTATACTAAGCTTATCAGCCAACGAATGTTTTAAAACATAATGCCGCACAGCAATCTATATGGCTGCGAAAATCGCGTTGTCGTGGAGTTACTAAGCAGGTATAAAATACATCGCTGTTGCCAAAATTACAAATAACACCATTTGATGGAAATCCAGTTGAGCGGCATAGCTTTCATGACAGGTTTAGGTCGTTCGTGCGCGAAGATGCGAACATACCGGCGGTACACAAATTTTATGTATTGAAAAACGCGTTGTGCGGTAATGCTAGTGCGATCATTGAAACCTTATGCGCTTCGGAAGAAAATTATGTAGTAGCATGGGATTTACTTAAACAACGATGCGACAGATCGCGTCAAATAAGAGAATGGTATTTAAGTAAGAGTAGATAAGCTATACGAGTTCTGGATCACCAGAAGTGATCCAGAAGTCTCATAGCTGACAGCGCTTACGTCGCAGACCCGGGCGTCACGCATAGTTCTGAGTTAATACCAGTCATCCAGAACTCTCATATCTTATAGCGGTTACGTCATGGACACTAAGAATACGCGCAGTTCCGGGATGATCCAGAACACCCATAGCTTACAGCGTCGATGTCACGTGCCCTGACATCAGCGACTTTTAGCACTATATACTTTTCTCTCTCTCGTAAAAGGAGATAAAAGTATGGAATTCTCTCTCTCTCTCTTATAATGCGCTGTTTTTTTAAATATTACGCCAAACGGCCACTAGCGGTGTGTATAAGAGAGAGTGCGCTATATACTTTTCTGACTGACAACACTAGTTGCGTGTTAGAGAGAGAGAAAAGTATATAGCTTTCTTTTTTCCAGTACCGCTCGCTGTATTACAGAGGAGGGCCTATGATGTCCATGGGAGCTAGACTTATAGAGAACAATATACTTTTCTCTCTCTGTCTGTTAGGGCCCTAATATTATACAAATAAGTTTTATACTTACCGATGAAAACTTTTCCGCCGCTCTCGTACACCTTCTCTGCATACATTATGTTACTATATAATTACAATAAAAACACTGTTTTTTATTCAAATGCGATAAATTTGTTATAATTAATTACAATAGTAATTTTTTTGTTCAATTTTATTAACATTGAAATATATAACTAAATTATACACAAACTTTTTTTTTTAACTCTTCTAATTCCTATTCAATCTCTTCATCCCATGTTTGTACATAACTGGAACAATTGTAAAATTCCGAGTTTTTATATAAAATTAAAAACACTTGCAATTCTCCCAAAGTTCCACAACTTCAGTATTGGTTAAAATTTCACTAACACAATCTTTAAAATGACAAGGCTCATCGAAATCGTTAATCTATTTGTATGAAATATTTTACTATTGGCTAAACTTAACACCGTAATGCATCCGTAATTGCATTTTTCACATCCATGATGTATTTCTTTTCTATTTTATTTAATAAAATAGAAAAGACCTCTGCAACACTTCCTTCCTGATCTTGTATTTTGCATTGCATTCTAAATCGCTGCATCCATACCTAAATTGTATATTTCCATATCCCTCAAAAAGATATCTTCCTGAATGCTTAGTACAAAGTTTTTTAAGACTATTCTTCTCTTCCAGCTTACATTTCAAAGTGTTATAAATATTTTCAGCCGTGTCCCACGCTTCCAGACATATTAAATTTACACAATTAAGAATTGCGATCCACGTCCACGTTGTGAACCGTACTGGTTTATTTTCAACAAAATTAACGCACGTTTTATTATTACACCACGGTGCCATTTTAAGAAGTACAGGTTGAAAACTGATGATGAATATTGCAGTCAAATTATCTCATATTGTTAGACCTACATTTACAGTTAGAAAATTTCTTCATTTTTTTCTTTTTCCCCAATAAATTGCGCTTCTCCATTTCCTACGTACTTACCTAGGTTGCGTAACGGTCCGTATGCAAGGCCTCTTGCTGCTTACACCAGAATCACTCAGAGCTACCCTGCTGTTTACATTAGAGACAGTTCGAGCAGTAGAGGAGGATGTTCTCATTGCTGCTTGCTGTATTTCATAGATAAGTAGAGAAAAAGAAAATTTTTCTACACAAAGCAGGCAACTCAGTCGAAACTCTGTTTTGAAAAAATTACAACACCAATGGAAAGTTTTTCTCTATAGATTGTTTCATCAATTTCTTGCAGCCTTTGATGACGATTTTAGTAAATATGCATTCTGTACTGCGCATACAGGTCTAAAGCATAATGTATGATGAATGCAGTACGTATTGCCTGAAGCTTGTAATTTCCATAATGGATGGTACTTATGATATTAGATAAGTCCTCAAAATATTTAATATAGTTTGAAAATTTTTGCAGATATATTTTCTTTTGAAGACCTTTTACATATATCGTTCAAGCATTTTTTTTATACAAAACTCCAAGATCATTGTCATCTTACAGAACGGTAAGTTTATTATAGAGTTCTATATTATCGATTTTTTAAAATTTAAATTTTAATTACATATATCGTGGTTCTGCGCATAATTCATGTATTTTGAATTATAATGATTCAAAAGTTATACAAGTTGTATTCCACAATTTATCAAACTATGATTCACATTTATTCATTAAAGAGGTAGAAATAAAACCAGAAGAGTTAGCAATAAAACCAGAAACTAAGGAAAAATATATCTCATTTACAAAATATGTAATAGGCATAGATATTAGTTTCAGGATTATTGATTGATTCGCTTTATACCTTGTTCTCTCGATAAATTAGCCCCATATCTGGAAGAGCATCATATTTTAGAAAATATTTTTTAAAGTGATTTTCGAGCAAACGATCAAATTAATTTAGTTCAAAGAAAAGGAACTTTCCCATATGAATATGTTTCATCTTTTGATAGACTACGAGAGACACAGCTAGCAGTAAAAGATGCATTTTATAGTAATTTAAATAATGCAACCATTGCTGATGAAAATTATAAGCATGCTCAACTAGTTTGGCAAAAATTCGATATTAAATGTTTAGGTGACTATGCGGGTTTGTATTTGAAAACAGAAGTTCGGATGTATTACTTCTTGTTGACTTATTGAAAAACTTTTGAAACGATTGTCTCGAAGCTTACGGTCTTGATCCAGCACAGTGTTATACCACTCCCGGTCTATCATGGGATGCCATGCTAAGATATACGAAAATAAAATTAGAATTGCTTACCGACATTGATATGCTGATGTTTATTAAAAGAGGTATTAGAGGCGATATTAGTTAGTACTCGAGTGGATATGCAAAAGCAAATAGTAAATACATCAGAAGTGACTTTGATGAGATAAAAGAAAATATAAATTTTCTCTATTAAGATGTAAATAATCTTTACGGCAGGGCTATGACACATTATCTTCCTTACGGAGGCTTGGAGTGGTTTCAAAATATGGATGATGAATCCAAATTTCTTAATATAGCAGAAGACTCTCCTGCTGAATACATACTGGAGATTGATTTCTAACATCCTGAAAGTATATATGATTCATGTAAAGATCTACCTCTGTGCCACGAACATATTACACCTGAACATATTATTAGGAGTGTGAATAAGTCTATCCCGTTTTTTGTAAGAGATGGCGCCACCAATACTGTGCGAGTATTCAATGGTTACATATGTCATAATCAAAGCTTATTCATATGTCAACAATTCCATACTAACACATTAGTTAAAATTTTTTCGCATCATAAATTTTTGATATCGTGAAAATGTCGAAATTTGAGCCGAGTCGACGTCATTTGCGGGAAGTTTCACTTTATTGGTTCAATTTGAAGAAATCTGCTGCCGAGACGCATCGATTGCTTCAGGAGGCTTATGGAGAAGGTTGTGTCGATGATTCAAGTGTTCGCGGATGGTTTCGACGCTTCAAAAGCGGTGATTTCGACGTGGAAGACAAGGAGCGTTCCGGGCGGCCGCAAATCTTTGAAGATCGAGAATTGGCGACTTTGCTTGATGAAGATTCTTGTCAAACGCAAGAAGAACTTGCTGAAGCATTTGGAGTTGACCGAACAACCATTTCCAAGCGTTTGAAAGCCATGGGAATGATCCAAAAGCAAGGAAATTGGGTGCCGTACGAACTGAAGCTGAGAGACGTCGAACGGCGTTTTTTCACTTGCGAACAGCTGCTTCAGCGACATAAAAGAAAGGGTTTTCTGCATCGTATCGTGACTGGCGATGAAAAGCGGATACGTTACGATAATCCGAAGCGAAGAAAATCATGGGGACTACCCGGCCATGCATCATCATCGACGGCCAAGCCAAATATTCATGGCGCCAAGCCAAATATTCATGGCGCCAAGCTCATGCTCTGTATATGGTGGGACCAGCTAGGTGTGGTTTACTATGAGCTTCTGAAACCGAATGAAAGGATCACAGGCGAGGTCTATCGACGACAATTAATGCGTTTGAGCCGCGCACTGCGAGAAAAACGGCCACAATACTCCGACAGGCACGACAAAGTTATTTTGCAACATGACAATGCTCGCCCACATGTTGCACCGCCGGTGAAAACATACTTAGAAACGCTCTAATGGGAAGTCCTACCCCACCCGCCGTATAGTCCAGACGTTGCTCCGTCTGATTACCATCTCTTCAGATCGATGACGCATGGCCTGGCTGACCAGCACTTCCATTCCTACGAGGAAGCCAAAAAATGGGTGGATGACTGGATAGAGGCCAAACCGGTCGAATTTTTTCGCAACGGGATTCGTATGTTGCCAGACAGATCGGAAAAAGTTGTAGCTAGCGATGGCCAATACTTTCAATAATTCATTTGTAACCATTTTTTCACAATAAAGGCTCAAAATTTGAAAAAAAACGGGAAAGACTTATTCACATACCTGATATATCTACTACTTATGAACATATTACACCTGAACATATTATATCTACTACTTATGAACATATTACAAATGAAGAAATTATTAACGACATTATACGGTAAACATCGCTATATCATACAATATCGAGCATTGCAACAAATAATTCAATATGGCTTACGCTTAAAAAAGATACATAGAGTATTAAAATTTAAGCAGAAGCCATGGCTTAAAGATTATATTGATTTAAATAGTGAAAAGAGATAGCATACTAAAAATAAATTTGAGAAATTATTTTTTAAATTTTTGAATAATGCTATTTGCGGTAAGACTATGGAAAATGAAAGAAAAAGAGTTGATGTAAAGTTAATAAATAGATGAGATGGACGTTATGGTACAGAAGCACTCATCGCTAGTATAAATGTCCACAATTGCTCCATTTCTGATGAAAATTTCGTTACCGTAGTTATTGAGAACTGAAATTCATATAAGAAAACCTATATATGTTGAGTTATCCGTATTGGATTTATCTAAAACTCTTGTTTACAGATTTCATTATGAATATATACGAAATAGAGTAGGTTACAACTGTAAATTATTATATACAGATACTGATAGTCTAGTATACGAAGTAAAAAAGATTGATATGTATGACTTAATACGGAAGGGTAGTCATGAACTTGATACGTCAGATTATCCTGAGAATAATCCTTATCAAATATCACAAAAATAAGAAAATTGTCGGGTTAATGAAAGATAACTGTAATAGTAGAATTTTAACTGAATTGGTTGGATTGTGAAGTAAAATATATAGTATCAAAATTCAAGGTGAAAGTTAACTCAAGAAAGCCAAAGATATTAAAAGTGTAGTAGTGAAAAATACAATAAGTTTTGAAGATTATATACAATAGCTGGAAGGAAAAACCATCATACATAGAAATCAATTTAATATTCGCTCGAGATTTCATATTCTACAAACGGAAAAACAAAATAAAATAGCATTGAATCCTTAAGCGTTGACGATAAGCGTTTTATAGAAACAAACTCAAGAGACACTATTCCTTCGCGAAATTATAGCATTCATGAATATGAACGAGTATTAAATGAACAAGTCGCTAGAAGGATCATATAACTCTGAAAATGCACAAAGACTTTAACTATCTAGTGAACAAGTTACAACCGGAATTGTACAAGAAGGCGTCGGTAATAGTAGCTTAGTACATTGCTGAACTGAATAAGTCAGAACCTGCATGGAAGACGAGGCTAGTGATAAAACTTTACAAAGGTCAGCTGAGTAAGTCAGAAGTAAGCGGTGTGCGAGAGAGCTTGCGTAAATTACAGCGGAACATGTTCGACATGGAGATGAAAATGGAGGGGAGTAAAACAACCGAAAAAGCGAGAGTGTAAAGAGAACTCGGTCATTCAGTGTCTAGTGCTTGACTGCAATTGTCCGCAAGCAGGCTTTTGAAGCGGTGGTTCTGAAAAAAAATTAATACATAAACACAGATTTTTCCTAAAAGCAACTGTTCAACGATAATCATAGACAATAGATCTCAGTCCCGAAATGACATTCCCTGGTGCTGAGTCGTCTACTCAAATGGTAGCACAGCTGACGACTCCTGATGTCATATCAAATTATAACGAAGACAGCGTATAACTAGAGGATTCATCTCTTCAGATGTCTTTTTTTTTAATATTAATTGTAAATAGAAAATAATTATATAAAAATATTTTTAAAATAATTTTTTTCTAATTTTTCAGATTGATTTGACAACATAGAAGCATATCGCAGAAGATGGCTTTCTTTCCATTAAAAAATTGCTGAATTAAAAAGAAATAGAAATTATATGATTATCATCGAAATCAAGAAAGTTAATACGAAATTTGGGTGAAAAACAGTGGTCGAGCTTAATTGTCAATTCCAATCTTTTTTACCTATCCGAATTTCAAAGGCTTTAATGAAAGATGAACGATTCTTCAACAATATGTGCGAATATGCATATAAACTTAAATTATTTATAAAATCTTTGGGCGAAGATAACTTTGAATTGAAAACAGCGTAAGATGTAAAATGTATGTGTAAAATGAAATAATTAAACAACATTTTTTTTAAACAGAGATATACTTATTTATTAATCTTCATTAACACAATTATACAAAATTAATTTACATTATAAAAGTATAATCATTTTATAATTCGTATTACTGAAGTTATAAACTCTATTTAATGTTCCAACTATTATGAAAGCTATCAAATCCAAACCACTTACGAAAACTTTATCTCCTGGACGTTTCAGAACTTTTTCAACGAGGTAAATATCTGGATACTCGGTTCTTAGAAGCTCTTATTCATAGCAACATCCAAGGATAGGTTGATTTTTATAATCTTTTAAATGGTAAGCTGTAGGATTGGTTGCTGCAACTTTGTTGATTGTGTATTTTTCTGTTGACGAGTTAAGTGTATATCCTTCCTCAAAATTCTGCTTCAGTTTACTTACTCGTACTTTATCTCCAAAATTGAATTTATTAAGTGTCTTCTTTATTTATGCTTTACCAAGTAACGTTCTTAAAATTTGTAATGTATTTGCTGAAGTAACATCTTTTGGATTAACACCGATAGTTCCATGCTTTGTCGCATAATAAGTAGTAATTAAATTCGGTAAAATATGAATTCACTTATAATTTCCTCGAAGACTAAACTGTATCCACATTTTTCTTTCAAAGCAGGATTGAAAGGCTCGCATATATTATAGATACTTTTAGATTACTATATTAAGACTATAGATTAATATCATTTTTTGTCATCAGTTCTTGAAAATCTACATTGTAAAATTCGTTACCCCTGTTTGTATGCAAATTATTTGGTACACGTCCATGCTTGAGAATAGTATTAAAAGCTGTTGCCATATCTTTACCAGTTTTTCGCTTCAAAGGTATAGTCCATGCAAATTTAGATGAGGTATCTGAGTCTAATCATGTATTTGTATCCTTTATTTTCTCCAGCATAAAGTTGCATTTCAACAAGATCTGCTTACCATGTCTCATCTATGTCACGTAGTTCAAATTGTCGAATATAATTTCCACGAGCAGGCTTATGAATTTCTCTCACTATTTCCATTTTTTCTCTCTTTGTATAGTTCATTGTGTGTTTTTCCTGCTAACTCTAAAACTTGTTTTATCTTGCTATTAATAGAAATAAATTCATTTCTAATATTTAATTTATACGTATTGAAAGAAGTTTTTGAATCAGCAATTCTTTTTTTTAATTCTACAATAGATGTATTGCAGGTAAAACGTCGATTTTTTCATTTGTCTCGCTTAAATGTTTTAATAAGTCTGAAGTTCCCTCTTGCACATAAGTTCTCAATGTATCTAAATCAATGGCATCATTTAATTTAACTGGCGGTGATAGACTACAGAGTCATTTATTTTCCACATCATATTGGCTATCATATGTAAATTTAAATCCAACACCAGGTGGAACGTGACTGCCTTCAGTGTTTTCTAGCTTTCGTCCGAATACGGCGACACTCATTGTTAAAGTGATTGGAGTATTGTGTTTATAGATTAATATATAACACTAGCCTCACGCAACTCCTCGATAACAGAGTATATTTAATTCGTGTGAGTTTGATTTCCCGCAGACCTTACAGCCAACTTCGAATTATCCCAGTATACATAGTCTAATGCATTTTTTTTTTGTATAATTTAAAATCCAGGTAAAATACCTCCTCTTTTTTTCGTAAACATCGGTAAAATAATTTCTAACAATTTTTTATTTTGCATTACACGAATTCCTTTATTTTTATCATAATCTTTTTTAAGAGTATTGTATACTTCGAGAATTGTTTGATAAGTTTGATGATCGTTATTGTTAATGAGTTTTACATCTGGTAATTTGCTAAATAATAGTTTTATTAATCCATTAGTGATGGGGTATTTTGTATTATTAACAATAACATTACTGTTGGCGAAATTTATTGGTAAATTCCCATTAATGAGATCATTATTTTCCTTATGAACTCCATACACAAAATCAAGAAATGTATGGCGATTAAGATCCACTATACCTAGATATTTTTCAAGATTTTTATCATCTTGTTCAATATCACTATCAGCTGATTCATCCTTAAACCTTATATTATACTTTGACAATGCTGAAATGATGTATAATTATGAAAGATATTAGGATTTTAATACATATATTTGGAGTCATTCATGCCTGCAGTTTTTATGTAACAATCTTGCAATTAGTTCTACATAATCTCAGACATTTTGTAATATAAGTCATTCTTAACTTAACCATGATGAATAAATCATTTACTTTGTGGCTTTCGTCTATTCTTAATGCTCAATATTTTTCTTATATTGAACTTTCATCTAATAAAAGTTATGTGCTATGTTTAGTTGAGTTTTTAACATTTAATTCCATTCCCAATATTGTTGAAAATAGCACTAAATTTTATGTCGATAGAGAAGTAATTAGTCTACCGACTGGCAGTTCTGAAATGCAAGATGCAGAACAATATCTGAAGGAGAGATTAACTTCTAAAAGTGTAATATTAAATTTTAAGCCTAATAATCGCACGCTTCGTAGTGTTCTTGTGTGTAGTCATCAAATCAATTTTGAACCTAAAGATTCACTTAGTAAATTCTTGGAATTTCAACAGCGGATTTTGCCAGCAGGTGTTATACAGCATTCCGATTTCCCTGTAACCGTTCTCAAGGTAAATTCCTTGAGACTAGAGTATAGTGTTACAGCAGGTGCCTATATAAATGAACGTCGTGTGCAAACAATTCACGAGTTCTTTCCTGCAGTCCCATCAGTATATAAGATCATGGAAGTACCTTCACATGTCATTTACCTTCCAGTCTCCGTCAAGTGCATAGATCATATAGAATTAGATCATTTTATACGCTAAACAAGCAGCTTAGTGCGAGATGGGAATTATTTACAACGCTCGTGGGTATATGAACAGCCAGTCATGTCAGCAAACGACCAGTCTTTCACCGATTTTCAAACGAGTCAGTTATCTGAGCAAAATAAAAAAAAAACAAAATCAAAGTGTCATCGTCGTTCTCGTCAGCTCTGAATCACTTTCCAGCAGTCAAAGTACTTACACCTCAAAATATTCAGTTCCTAAAACGCATAGGTCTAAAAGTCGTCGCTCCTGGTGGAAAATAAATTCTATTTTTTTCAATTGTATGCAACGAAATGCTGGACTTTCGAAGTATACAATCTCCGGTCGCATGATTTGAGTGTGCATTACGAGGTTCTCGCCCATCAGTCATACATTTCAAATAATTTTAGTAACAATGATATAATTCGTATATCTATTCAACATCAAGAGTTGTTCCTTCTACCTTCACGTAGTTCGCTACGAGTATGCGGTAAACTTATAAAAAATTGTGGTATAGAGTTGCGAAGTAAGACATTTGCAAACAACACCATTTCTCACTTATTTGAGGATATTCGATATGAATTGAATGCAATAGAAATTGATAGGTATCAAAACGCAGGAATTACAAGCCTTATGAAAGGATGGGATTAATTTTAAAATCAAAATTTAATAACCGAAAATACAGGGTGACTCGATATAGAAGAATCCAATAACCTTACCGATGATTTAGGCCATTTTGATGCATCCCTTCCGCTCAATATGATTTTCGGGTTCGCTGAAGATTATTGTAAAATTATAATTAATGCAAAGCATAAACTTTTTCTCGCAGATCACATAACAATTTCAACACTGTTGTACAAACAGTAACACTGAAATCAACTGATAACGCAGAACAATATGAAAATTTCAAAATATAAATTACGAAGATCGAATGGGTGATGCCATACGTCGTAGTATCAGATGAATGCAAGCTTCGAGTTCTAAAACAGTTAGAAACAGATCATCCATAGTCTAGGAATTTTCGTATTTGGCAGCTCTATGAATATCCACACCTTCCCGCTATATCCAACATGTGCATACAGTGAAAACGACAAATCAACTGGAAAAAACCATGATTCGTTATTCTAGGACTTCAATAAATTGAAAAAGACAAAAAGCTACAAATTCCAGTTGCTTTGACCATTGTGATATCAGTAATGTGAAACTTTTTGTCAATTCTCCATACTATCTGTATAGAAATTTAAATATTAATATTACTAAAAATCCATATTCGATATTGTATGATATGTATGCAAATTTTCAAAATATGTACTACAACAAGGAGTCTCAGCCTACGTTAAAGAAAACGGATTTCCATGATCATATGCCAATTATAGTTATTGATTGTTCAAAGCAAAACGAGTCTCTCAAAAGTGCAACCGTACATTTATGCTTAGAATTTGAATCTTAAAAGTTTGTATTCAAAGTTTCCGCCGTTTTTTATAAAGAAATAAAAACTTATTGTAAAAAAAGGTACAAATAATGTCATTGAAAATATTGCCAATCAGTTTCTACTAATTTTGACCAGCTTTCGGACAGCAATTGAATACCTCGACTAGAAAATTGCTCGTCTTTTCAGTCGATCCACGAATCGACCCATTTCTTCAATTCCTCGTCAGACGTGAAGTACTGCTCAGCGGACCATAAGTCATCGACCGGAATTAGTGGTAGTCTGAAAAAGCAATGTCTGATGAATACGGCTGGTGGAGTATGATGTCTTAATTCAGTGCTTCTAATGTTTTCTTTACGATTTTTACAACATGTGGCCGAGCATTGTTATGCTGAAAAATAATTTTATCCTACCTTTTGGCATATTGTGGACGTTTAATCTTCAATTATCGGCTCAATTGCATCAGCTGTTGTTGGTAACGTTCCCCGGTGACGGATTGATTGTGTTGAAGTAGTTCATAATAGATTACTCCAAGCTGATCGCACCAAATGCACAGCTTTAACTTCTTGCCATGAATGTTTGGCTTGGCCATCGAAATAGAAGCATGCCTGGGTTTGTCCTATGACTTTCTACGATTTTGGTTGTCATAGTAAATTCAGTTTTCGTCTTCCGTCACGATTCAATGTAGAAAACCTTTACGATTTTGCCTTTTGAACAATTTTTCGCAAGCGAATAAGCGACGCTCGACGTCTCTTAGCTTCAGTTCCTAAGGAACCCAATTTCCTTGCTTTTGGAACATATCCGGGGTCTTGAGACGTTGTCCAATATCTTGCTGAGTTACTGCTAACTCTTTCGTAATTTCTTCTTACGTTTGGCATGGATCTTTGTCCAATACAACTTTCAATATCACCATATGCTTCTATGAGTAGCCGATGTGATTTAGCTGCAAATTGCTTTAAATGAAAAAAGTAAATTAACAATTCTCGTAAATGAAACTTGATATTTTTAAACGATGAAAACTAAGTGATGGTAGAAAAAATGTAGGTATTAAAGGTTATATTGTGTCCAGATGTCAAGATATACTGTACGACATTTTTGACAGCTGAAAATTTCGTTGTGATTTTATCGGTGGCGCCATTTTTTCAAAGCGGCGGAAACTTATTTGTACACTTAATAATGGACGTCATCATATATTATTGCATTTTTCGAACACGAATACCCTTTTATTGATGTTTCGACTGATGAGGCATCATTGGAGGTAGCTTGGTAAAATTAATCCTGTACTAAAAGTACCACATAATTATCCGTTGCCTTGTTGTTATCGAGGCTAGTAAAATCAGTCAAAGACACTCAAAAACCAAAGTATAACAAAATAATTCTTTGGAGTGATTCAACAATAGTATTACACTGGATCAGGACTCCGTCACATCAACTAAAAATCTTTGTAGCTAACCCTGTAGTTAAAATTCACACGGTAACAGAAACGAGCAACTGATTACATATATCAATAGACCAAAATCTAGCAGACTACATATCACGTGGGCAAAGCCCGGTCGAATTATACATAATCGTCATTGGTCACACGGACCACAATGGCTCTCAGAAGTTGAAGAAAATTGGAAAATAAAGCAATTGAAGGATATATCGATTCCAGAAAAAGAATCGTTGAGTACGTTAATTGCGTTAAAAAAGAACGACGCAGATGATACCGCGAAAACAAACCTGTTAGAACAATTTTCATTGATTAATTCCTTATATCGATTTGTTGCACCATGTTGGCGGTTAATGTTAATAGAAAAGCAAAAGAAAAAATTATCGGAAGTTATAGTATAAAGCAACTCACAGATGCACATAAACAAATAATAAATCATAAAATTAATTCAAAATCAATATTTGCAAATGAAATCGAATTACAAACTAAAAACTTGCAAGTCAAAGTGAAAAGTAAATTGATATTGTTAACGCCAATGCTCGATGATACGAGTAGGTGGTCGATTAGCCCATTCGATAATGAACTATAGTTCTAAATATTCTATCATATTACCACAGAGTAGTCATGTGACGAAGTTAATTATCCGTAATATTCATGAAAACGATTGGCATGCAGGAGTGCAAAGCAGATTAAATGCTGTTGGACATAAATACTTGCTCATCGAAGGAAAGAATACAGTTCGTCATATTATTCGATATTGCATCTATTGTTTTTAGTTAAATCCCAAGTTAACAAAATACAGGATGGGAAATTTATCCGAATCTCGTGTTACGAAGTTGCGGCCTTTCGTAAATATTGGGCTAGATTACTATGGACCGTTTCATCTTAAAGAAAAAACGTTCCGAAATAAAATCACAATAAACGGATATGTGGCATGCTTCGTATGCTTTGCAACAAAGACAGTTCACTTTGAACTAGTTACGGATCTAATGGCAGAAACATGTCTGGAAGCAATTAAACGATTTATTGTGAGAAGAGGAAAGTGAATTCATATTTATTTGCACCAATTTTATAGGTGCCAAGAATGAAATACTTAAAATTCGATCATTTTTGCTATCTCAAAATTATCACGATAAATGTTTAAAATATTTTCAAAATAAGGAAATGAGTTGTCACTTCTCACCTCCTCGAGCACCATACTTTAGAGGTGTAGTTAAATTAAATGAAAGCTGCAGTTAAATCATTGATACAGCATTTATATTGAACGATTGGTGATGCAATGTTCACGTATGACTCATCCAATACCTGTATAGTAGAAATAGAATCGATTTTAAATTCAAGGCTACTAACACCCTTGTCTGCATATCCTAATAATCTTTTTGCCCTCACTCCATCTCACTTTCTTATTGGAGGTAACTCAATGTGTTTACAAGATTATGACTTACGAGACACGCCAATAAATAAATTGTCAATGTGGCAGCGTATATAAAGAATTAAACAACATTTGTGGCAGCGTTGGCACAAGGAAAATTTGAACGAGCTCCGTACTCGAAATAAGTGGCATTGCGGAAACTGAACACAAATCAAAATTGGAATGTTAGTGGCCATTAAAGAAGAAAATTTACTACCAATGCGTTGGAGCATAGATGTTATTAATGTTAATAATGATAACTCAATGCTATTAGAGTTAGTAATAACAGAGTAAAATTAAATTGGTACAGAAAAACTACATGGTCAGGTACATTGTTAAATTTTAACTCACACAATCTATTCGGAAACAGGATAGGTAATGTAAAGGGATTCATAGACAGAGCAATCAAATTATCACATAAGGAATTTAGAAAAAATAATTTAAAATTAATTAAAGTGATATTCATTAACAATGATTATCCAATAGACTTGTGGTTAAAATGATTGCTGAGAGAGAGTGGATCAAATTTATAATAGCACTAGAGAACGTCATATGGAAAAGAGGGATAATAATAATAAATTGTGGTATTACCATATGTAAGAGGATTACCCGAAAGAATTAGAAGTGCATTTAAAAACATAAGATTCAAGTTTCTTTTAGAAACAATAATGATATTAGAAAGCTGTTTAATAATTATAAAGATAAGGATGATAAATGATTGAAAACAAGAGTACTATACAAAAGAAGTTGTAAAGATTGTGACAAATATTATATTGGACAAACGGGAAGGTACCTAAAACAAAGAATATATGAACATCAATATAGCTTACGAAGCAAGAATAGTACATCCGGGCTAAAAGAACATAGTTGAAACTTATTACATTCTTTCGATTTTGAAAATGTAAATATTTCGAACAAGGTATTAAAAATAAATATAAAAGAGAAACTCTTGAAAATATTCATATTTTGAAGAATCCCTGAAATGTAAATTTAATGTTCAAATCAAGTCAATTGGGCAGCACTTATCATTCCTTATTAAAATAGCATTTGTATTTCGGGTTTAAGTTAAAGAATAAAGGGGGGTTCTATAAATATTATACTATTAAATTTAGAGTGCGGATGGGGTATATAAAGGAGCATGCTGGGTTTTTCAATTTAGTTTAGTTCCTGAAGATGAACCGTAGCGGTTCGAAACGTCGAACACTAAGCTAACTCTAAATTTAAGGTTGTTCACGGCAATTCTACATATAAATCGTGAATGTATCATATGCGATATATAAAAGTATGGATAATAATGCGATATATAAAAACTATGGATAATATAAAAGTATAGATAATGTATATGTGCGTAGGTATGTAAGTGTGCGTATGTACATCTGTGTGATAGAAGTATGATGATGTGTACAGGTATAGTGATATAAACAGCATTTTGCTGTGGAAAAATTGCCCAGATGATTTTCGTTCATCGCTGTGTGTAGAATTAGCTCGAATCATCGCGTCCTTTCGTTAAGTTTCGAATTGACGGTTGGACGATTCCACCGATATACGAGTATCGTGGACTTAGTACGTATATGCATTGTACGTGCACGTGTAATTTGTAAACTGTGAACAGTGTTCGGTGCTACGTGGATGTGTTAAAAGTCGAGTGGACAACACGCACAAGTGAGCCGTCTTCGTTGAACGAACCATCGTTGAAATCAGCCAAGTGCGACGATTTAGCAAAGGCGTCCATTGCGGATATCTAGAGATCGCCCGGTCACGTACGTGAGACAAGGGCTGTACCTGTTTCCGAGACGTGGGAGCATCGCGGCACGTTTGAGGCTTCTTCGACTGGCTTCCGTCACGATACCAGCGACCAGTCGTCATGAGAAACAACACATAACGGAGCCGGATGAAGTTTGAATGTGTGCGTGGTATTTCCGTGTGTTCCATTGTACATGTGCGCGCATGTACTTATACGATTTGATCGTGAGCTCGAAAACTTGTATATTTTAAGCTTAATTCATATAGTTATATTATATTTATATTGTGACGGGGAACGCAAGCACTGCGTGCGCTTGCTTTCCCCGTCCCGTTGCTCTCTCTCTCTCTCTCTCTAGCCGTAGCCTGTAAATACAATATTATGGTATATTATACTGTATACACGATGTGTTTGTATATTCCGATGTATAGATGTTTCTATGTTACAGGCCGACGCACAACTACACCGGCGGAGAGGTAAGTGAGAGAGAGCGGGGAGTGGGGAGAGACGGCCGCGCGCGCGAAGAGTCAGAGAGAAAATAAGAGAGCTAAGATTGACACGCGTTTAGCCGGCTTTTCGCTCCACGCGCTTTGTTTTTGCTTCCGGTGTATTGGTTCATCGTTTACGGGAACACGCCTCGTGCTCCACGTGTTCCCCCTCGCTACGTACCTCTTCTTCGGGGAGTGTACACGACCGGACGCGCGTGTTTGTGCCACGGCCTTGTGTGTGCGTGTAGTGCACCCGCGCTGAGGACGAGTTCGAGCGGACGAACTTGTCGCCCGACCCCGTCTCCGCGGAATGACCGCCCCATCCCGGGGTTTCCAGACAACGAAGTCGCCGCCTCTCCCGGTGAAGAAAGGTGCTGCTGCTGAACGAGGACATGCTGCAGGGTCAACGAGCGCACCTTCGACTCGCTGTAAGTGGCAGCCCCTTTTCTCTCTCTCTCTCTCTCTCTTCCCCAGCTCCGCGCGCGCCGTCGCCTCGGCGACCCTCGGTCTGCGCTCGACGCGCCTTAGCGCACACGTCGTGTAAGCTAACGGGACATTAAAGCCGATTAAATTTTAAATATTCTGTCTTCTTCTTCCGTGAACCGCGCAAGTCCTGCATGCGAGTCTTCGCCCTTCGTGAATCGCCCCTCTCCTTTGCCGAATTCATTCGGGGCTAAGCCCAGCCGGGCACTCCTTTTGCGACGCCGTGCCCGCCGTCCTCGTGTTCGAGGCGGACACGCGCACCGTTACAATATATATGTAAATTCTTTCTTGAATTTTGTTTTATTAATAAAGTACACATGCTCCGACTTTTCCTCGTATACCGTACAGCTTTTTATGCTGAAGCAAGTTGGTAATTTTAGCGCAAAATTAGTGTGTCTTATTTAACCTTCTCCTGTATCCCGAATTGCATGTTACTGTTGTTATAAAATTATTCAAGGTAATGTAGTTAGTCAGGTTGTCCTTATTAACATGGAATAGTACTTATATTATTTTTGTTTTATTATTAATTTTATTTTATTTTTATTTTTAATTTTCTGATATTTATTGTAGTAATAAGTTTTATTTCAGATTCTACGGGGGTGAACATAAACAAAGACAGTCTGACTGTCATTATTAGCTAATATATTATTAGGAGTGTGAATAAGTCTTTCCCGTTTTTTGTAAGAGATGGCGCCACCAATTCTGTGCGAGTATTCAATGGTTACATATGTCATAATCAAAGCTTATTCATATGTCAACAAGTCCATACTAACACATTAGTTAAAATTTTTTCGCATCATAAATTTTTATATCGTGAAAATGTCGAAATTTGAGCCGAGTCGACGTCATTTGCGGGAAGTTTCACTTTATTGGTTCAATTTGAAGAAATCTGCTGCCGAGACGCATCGATTGTTTCAGGAGGCTTATGGAGAAGGTTGTGTCGATGATTCAAGTGTTCGCGGATGGTTTCGACGCTTCAAAAGCGGTGATTTCGACGTGGAAGACAAGCAGCGTTCCGGGCGGCCGCAAATCTTTGAAGATCGAGAATTGGCGACTTTGCTTGATGAAGATTCTTGTTCTTCTGCATCGTATCGTGACTGGCGATGAAAAGTGGATACGTTACGATAATCCGAAGCGAAGAAAATCATGGGGACTACCCGGCCATGCATCATCATCGACGGCCAAGCCAAATATTCATGGCGCCAAGCCAAATATTCATGGCGCCAAGCTCATGCTCTGTATATGGTGGGACCAGCTAGGTGTGGTTTACTATGAGCTTCTGAAACCGAATGAAAGGATCACAGGCGAGGTCTATCGACGACAATTAATGCGTTTGAGCCGCGCACTGCGAGAAAAACGGCCACAATACTCCGACAGGCACGACAAAGTTATTTTGCAACATGACAATGCTCGCCCACATGTTGCACGGCCGGTGAAAACATACTTAGAAACGCTCAAATGGGAAGTCCTACCCCACCCGCCGTATAGTCCAGACGTTGCTCCATCTGATTACCATCTCTTCAGATCGATGACACATGGCCTGGCTGACCAGCACTTCCATTCCTACGAGGAAGCCAAAAAATGGGTGGATGACTGGATAGAGGCCAAACCGGTCGAATTTTTTCGCAACGGGATTCGTATGTTGCCAGAAAGATGGGAAAAAGTTGTAGCTAGCGATGGCCAATACTTTCAATAATTCATTTGTAACCATTTTTTCACAATAAAGGCTCAAAATTTGAAAAAAAACGGGAAAGACTTATTCACATACCTGATATATTATAAAGACTGTAAGACTTATAAAAATCTTTATTAATTTTATATAAAATAATTTTTTTACCTTTACTTATTAAGTTTAGCTAATTGACGTAACTCACGTCATTTTACGTGATGTTAATTGATATTACATTGCAGAATATAATAGTTTCCCTTTTTCTTTAAAACTCGATCCAATTGTTGGTTCACGCTTTTAAATTGTGACTGTTGGAAATATTCTAAATCCGCGAGGGTTTAACAAAATCAGGCGAGCCGAGGTTCGGTTTATTTACATTTGCACGGACGACGGGCGACCTTTGCATGTATGATGCAGTGAGTTGAGCCCGGTAATATATATATATATATAGTAATCATCCGTTCGCGACGTTACAATTAGAAGTGGGAATATCGATCGAGATATCGATTGATGTGAACTCGTGAGGAACACTCGAGAAAGAAGCTCCATGCCAGTCAAGCACTGCGGACGTGTTTTCATTGCTTAGCCACTCATAGTTGATCCATCTTTCGCCAACATCTATCGGGAGCATTCATCATCTCCGGGAGTGGTTTTTATATCATTTACGAGGACGCCTGGTGTCAGGAAGCGCCTCCAACCGGCAGTAATGCTGACGAGATCGGCTGCTAATTCACGTAATCAAGTAATGAAACGTGGCGCCCGCTCACCATCTTTGCTGCCAGGCAATGCAGAAAGCTATAGACAAGAACGTTCTTCACCGGCGATATAACGACGCGCCCATGCCTCCGTCCACGGGCAGAACAATGACCTGCTGCCGCCACCGCCGTCTACGAGCACCATCGGCTGCAATCATTGTCCACAGCCAGGAGAGCATCCAACGGCAAGTACCGTTCACGTGCTTATTGGTTAGTTAGCATGGTGCTATCTCGTGCAGGCTCGACCCTGCTGTATTTCCCTTGACACACTACTAGGGTAGAGTTTGACGCTCCCCTTATCGAATACCAGTGCAATATACGGCGTTAACGCTACCCGGACCCACTCGGGATTTCAAACCTTCTGCCACCACGTAAGTTCCCGGAGATTATATTGTAAAATGTGAAGCCATTGTATGAGCTAATTAGATCATAGATGCGTGCGTGTAAAAACCTTGTGTGAAAGATAGTTATATTAATTAAGTATAAATTGATTGTTATTCAGTATACTCCATTATTGTTTTCCCCCGCCCCCCTTCTGCAGCAGCCAACTTTCTCTCTCCTGCGTACGAGGATCCAGAAGCGTATGTACGCAAGTAAGTAGCCGTGTACGTAGACGCGATCACAAAATAGCGCCGCATGCGTGGATCTCGACAGCACGCGCTGTATATGTGTGCACAGGAAAGTAACAGCTAGAAAGAGAGAGATAGAAAACAACCTCTGCAAAGAGCTTCAGTACCTGTATATACATATAGTTGCATGACCGTAAATACTGTTTTCCTCATCCCCACATCTATAATTATTCAATCGCAATTATAACTATAATGACTCGGTTATAAAATCAGTCTCTCTTGTATGTGTTAGTATTACGGTAAATTTAAACTTTGTACTAAATTCCCAGCTCAACTTCACGAGTAACCCAGCAATGTTGATTTCATTTTCCCCCTTGTTCTAACGTTACATGGAATAAAGAGCACAATATAATTAAAATTATATAGAGTATTGTAAGATAATAGTATTTTATATATTGTGACGAAGACCAGAATGAGCGACGGCCTCTGCCCCGAGTGCCTCGGAAGAAGGTGTGCGTATTAGCTACTAATAGCCATTTCTGCTTCTTTCAAGGTGTTGCTCAACGAAGTCACAGCAAAGAAGAGAGAAGCAATGACTACAAGCCCAAATCGATGCGCGCGCACGTGTCCTATACGTAGCGAGAGCGAGGAGCGTATGCCGCCGCCGCGCAAAAGAGCGAGAGAAAGGAGAAGGCCCGGCGAAGAGAGGAGGAAGGGGAAGACGCGCCGAGCAGAGAGACGATTATTGCGCGTTCGACCGTCGACTGACACATAAGTAACAATTATTGTGAGTTCTTAAGCCGAGAGACGTGATTTTGGTGTAAAAGAACGCGCGTGAAGTGCTTGGCGTGACCGACGTGCGAAGCAACCGCGAGCCGACGTGCGAGCTGACGGTCAGCCCGGCCGATCCCGAGAGCAGTGGCTAAAGGAACGATGACGGCATCAATGATCATCACCAACCTGGACGAGTGGAGTACCGTCGCGGTTCATCCAAACCGAGTGTTCCAGCCAGGAGAAGAAGAGGGAGTCCGAACACCGCCTGCGACTTCCATCAACAGTGGTGACAGCATAGACTGTGAGTACCGATGGCAAGAGACCGCGTAGTTGTAAGCCCGGACCACGGACCGCGGCAGCGGCGTATACGCGAACGGGAGAACGTGCGCGCGTGGACGAGCCATAAGCCCGAGGACGAAAGCGCTGTCTGAGAAGAAGAACCGGCAGCTAAGTAACGAAGATCGCGAGCTAGCGTATGTGTGTGAGAGAGAGAAAGAGAGCCTGAGTGCGTGTGCCGCGGGACGGAGTGCGAGAGTTAGAGAGAGAGAATCGGATAGCGAAACCGGGAGTGCGAGTGAGAGAGATAGAGTCTGTGTGCACCGCGTAGCCGAGGCGCGAGTGTGCCTCGAGCCCGAGAGTGCGTGTGCGCAGTTACGAGGGTGCGCGAGAGTGAGAGAGAGGATACTGTGGACAGTGTTATACAGTAGTGATAAAAATGAAGCTCTAATAGGAGCCAGGCGTTATTATTGATTGCCGCCCCCCTTTTCCTTTGACTATTTTAACGTGTACGTGAGTAATATATTCTGTGGTGGCGGCCAGAGCAAGGGCCGCAACGTCACAAAATATTTTGTATGATTTATAAGCAAGCCTAAGTTTATATGTTTGTTAAACAAGGTGGATCCAATAAGCATCTTGTGTTTAATAATATTAACACATATGTTTTTTTCACATAGATTTAATAATAATTTTAATGAAATAGGAATGAGCAGATGGGCTAATTAAATAAAACACAACGATTTCGCGGACAATAAAAAATCACGCTTGATTGGGCGTAAATACCCCTTCGGAGTAAAGGGACAAGCCGAATCAAGTGACACTTGGTAATTATTTATTGATTAACAAATTATAATTTGAAAGATAGTCTTTAACTTTTAACTTTCACAGATAATCTTTAACAGTTCTACCTAAGGATACTACGCAACGCTCTTAAAAGATATACCTTTGATGCTGCAGCATATAAGCAGACCTTTAAAAATAAATATTTAAATATACAATTCTAACGCACTAGCGCAGATCACACCGCGACAGCCGACCTCTGTATCTGCGGTGAGCACACCTGCCGCTGGAATTCGGGTGAGGTGGTTTTGAGGGAAGCGGAACACCAAAATCGACACGACACAGTGCTCCAACGTCTCGGATACGGGTACAGCCCTCGCCCGATATGTGTCCGGATAACTCCTTGGTTAGTGAGTTATCGCAGTGGCGCCCGCTTAAAATGCTCGTCCGCTCACCCAGATAGAGCCTTCCGTGTCTGGGCCGCTTGTCACCAGTGCAACTGGTGGCGTGTGCAAGGGGAGCACACGCTTCTGCACAATACATGTACACGAATGCTAAGCGCGAAAACACAGACACGTATTTATACACAATTACACAAATACGCGTACACGACCACACGGCGGCACACACTCAGAACTGCACGGGATTAATACGAATCAGATGCAACACGACTGCCACACTTTCGACCGGCAAGTGAAAATTAAGATTTGGACAGCACCAAGCGCAATACTCAATTCACCATCAGGTTGCTAGTTGCAGATTAACTACCTGCTTCAGTCGAGCTGAACGTCGGGTATCCGAGGAGCCCGGTCGCAGGTACCGGAGCAACGCAATGTGCAACGCCCTGATTTACAATTTGGGCATTCCCCGCATTACGGCAGGGTTCTTGCACATTCTTCCGTACATATCAGGTATAAACAATGCTCCCGACGGACAGCTGCAACCTGATAGTTTTTCTCTTTCTATACACGCATACATTCATACATATATACATACAGATACACACACATACATAATGATTTTCATTATTTTTTTTCTTCTGTTCGAATAAGATGCGCGAACAATATACAAGTTGGAAAGAATACAATATGCTCGTGGTGGTTGAACTATTTATTCATATATGATAATCTGTTATAAATAGCATTAGAAAAAATATTTTAATGTCAGCAGTGTGTTCCTTTTCTCTTCTAGTATGTATGAAACAAGCTAGAAGTGTACGTAAACATTGGGCGAATCTCTATAGTAATCAATGTAATATAATGTATGAGTACATACTCTCTTGGGGCATACAGGCTAATAATACATTCATTAATTATAAGATTAAGCGTGATATGTGCTGCCTGGCTAAAAGATTGTTCCATTCCATAGCATATTTAATTATACGATAAATATCTACCATATTTCATGTGCTATATGGATATATATTATTATTATATTACTTATTGTCATATATTATATTATTTCCCCACATATATCAATGCATACCCCTTTCCCTTGATGGCCACATCACCTGTTTATAACGAAAGTATATTTTATACAAATTCACACTAAAAGGTGAGTACCACTATACAGCTCTATTTCCCTAACACCAGGCTAACCTACGTAACCCTTCACCATATCAGTGCACAAGATACACAATTGTGCACATAAGTGCATAAGTCAATTGTCAGAGGCAAAATCATAAGAAAGAGTTCGAATTTTTCACTTTTATAAAGTGCTCCAAATCAGTAATTTTCCACAGAACGGTGAAAATTAAATGCAAGAGATTCGGATGTATGATAAAATTTTTCAAGGAAATATTAAGTGACGAACTTAGTTTCCGACATTTTTTAACGGAAAAAGGATATTTATGATGGAAAATCGATACACGTTAGCTTAATTAAAATATTTTCCGTCATTTTCTACTGCTCTTTCCCATCTTTCGAGCAATATGATAATACCTTGGCGAAATAACGATGGCGGTTGTCCATATCGTGGCCAATGAATTAATTTAACGTGACTTGTATAAAGGAAAGCATGAATGAGTGAAAAGTGAAACAAAAAAATCAAATAGTTGTATGTTCAGTATGACTCCAGAAACCGATCTAACTAGAATATTTTATGTACGTGTAAAATCAACAAAATGGCGGCTAAAATACGAAAGAAAAAAAATACTTTTTTTGCAATAAAAATATAGTTAGAATTAAAATTTTAAGTTGATTATAGTTAGGACTGTTGATACAAATATATAGAATATGTGTTCAAAATTTCATAAGGATCGGTTTAATAGTTTTTTAGTTTTCACTTTTTTTGTACGTCACTAGCACGAGCAGGACGATGTTTATAATTTTTTAAAGCATTGTTTGCTTCGGCCTTCTTACACCTCCACCAGCTCTCTGAACAGTACATATGCTGTGGTTTAGAGTCTGTTGAGATTTTGTGGTCATAACCGGCCCAGATCTCGTTTCGCATGCCTTCTACTGAATATGAATTCCTTTCAATTGCAAGACTGTAGTTTTTAGATAACTCCTTCATTAATTTGATACTTAGATCAGCAGTCTTCACTTTTTTAATCACAACTCTTGGTTTCTTCACAAATTTCTGCGAAATACAGAAGCAAAATTATAAAGGGAAGGTAATATTGAGAAGCAAAGGTATACCAGGTAGATGGCTTATCCGTTGTGCGCTGGGCGGGTCAGAATAGCGAGCTCAGGTAAATGCATTCGAAAGGTGAAAAAGTATAGTTAAACTACCTGAATCTTTCTAAAATTTTGAGCTAACATTCTTGAACATATTTACTTTCGAAAAATGAAAAAAAAATACATTTTTTTCCAAAGTTGTAAAGTAGAATACTGCCTTAACGTAGAATATTGTTTTTATTATTTTTATTTTATTTTATTTAATATTTTATTTTTATTCTATTATTAATTTTATTTCATTTTTATTTTTAATATAATTTATTGTAATAATAAGTTTTATTTCAGATTCTACGGGGATGAATAAAAACAACGACAGTTGACTGTCATTATTTTAGCTAATATATTAGATTATAAAGACTGTAAGACCGATAAAATATTTATTAATTATTCAGAACAGTCGACATAAGTACAATTTTTAATTCCAATTATAATGATTACACAAATGATGGCGCCTGTTAAAACAGCTAATTGGAAGAGTAAAGCAATCACCAAAAGGAGAATAAAAGGATTAATCATCATGAGAAAGCTATTATAAAACAGTAAAATAATTTAAACAAATGGTAAAATAAATAAACAATTTACATAAACAAACATACCAATGAAATTAAATAAATTAATTAACATGCATAAATAAATTAAAATAAATGAATAATAAAAGAAAGTAATAAATGGATAAGAAGAAATAAAGTCATATAAATAAATGAGGTATAAATGCTTACGTAAAAATTAACATAATTATACGACAAGCCAATTGAACAATTATGAACAATTTGAATAATTTAAACAATAACTGTTATTTCGTACAGCTATTTTGGAACTATAAACGCTTTTGGACTTTCTTTTCTTGGACATATTAAAAGAATATTTAATATATATGTGTATAGAACCAGACTAACATTGAAATTTTCTTCGTCGATTCCATTTTTGTTTTCTGAATAAAACCAACCCGGACTCGAATATAAGCAATGCCGTCGAGGATGAAAAAGAATGACTGAACAGCCTGTTCACTGAATTGGAAAAAGAGGACTTAATATAAGAAACAGAAAAACTTCAAGTAAAAGTAGATGAGCCTTGCGTGACGATGCTCCGACCGATGTCCTGCGTGACCAACTCGTATTTTTTAAGCTACGCCGACTCTTTGGTAAGCAGGCAATCGTAAAATACAGCAGACGAGGCTGACATGCCGGATAGGGCCACTCACGAAATGTCCGATCTTGGAAGTTTTACACTCGACGGAGCTAGGTTGTACATCCCAAAGCAGGCAAAGCATCCCATCCTATACCATACATACCGCCACATCGCCGATATGGCCAAACACTCGCGGTTTTCTAACACAGATGGGAAATCATCTTCATTGGAAATAATGAAAGACCGATGTACGTCGCTGGGACGACAGGCAGTGTGCGTAATCCCTGCCTAAATTCCAGTCTATTAGAGGCAAAAATGCATCAATATGTCAACATAATGTGTGCTGATATCGTTGGCATAACACTCAAAATCACACCGGTAAATCCTTTTGAAGAAAAAAGGTAAGGTGCACCCCCATAATCAAGTGCTGATGAAAGACGAGATCCGTGATAGGACTCAAGGACCAAATGAGACGATTGATTTTTATCTAATAGGAATCAGACTTTTGTTAGCAAAGATGTTACCACACCTATCGCACCAAGCCTAAATAGATCCAGTATATACAAACCTCCATCCCGATCTTATAGATAGAATAAATCAAGATGATTTCCGAACCATCAAAGAGCTGCAGGTACTTGTTCAGAAAGTAGAATGAAAGAAGGAACTGACTAAACATTACAAGATGTCACTTCCAGCGGATATGTGCCTGACTGGCTCAGCTGCCCTTTAGGGTGATCGAGCATTAATCAATGATCTAATATAACTGCCTTGGACGAGGAAGCTCCGAAAAGAAAAACCAAGCAAGTCATACTGATAGAACTCTTCGGATCGATACTAACGCGGTGAGAGGAACGATGACAAGACTCGTCCCCTATAAACAAGAATCAACGTCCCACACCGCACGATGCCAGAGAACGATAACCTGACCGAACTGGTTGCTACAACAACAGTAGAAAACCCTCAAAACAATATCGGTTACCCAATTGGATCCATCCACGACACACCATACTCCCCGCCAACCAACGAGAGAAGACCGTCAACCGGTCATACAGGTATTATCAGCGAAATTCCAAACGTCCCCATTCGTCGTGCATTAATCTCGAAAATAGAGGATACTATTCACGACCAAGGTCAATTACAAACAAATAACGCAGAGTGTTCTGCTACAACTGTGGAGAGGAGAATGTTACTGTCGCGACTTAAACCTACTGTTGCGCAGAATGGCGTTAGTCAGAAAACAAGTAAGGAGTCGAGAGGAAGGAGTCGACTTCGGAACCCCTCTCCACATGAAGCCGCCACAAGATATCATCGTAGGAGATACATCGGCAGGAATATGCCGTGCAGGCCAGGGAAGTGACTCAATCTTATCCTACTGTAATGGCAAACGTGGATGAGAATAAATTCTTTCTCAAGATGGAAATCCCGGGAAAAATATTTCCCGTATTATATCCGGGATCGCAGATTACTGGAGAAATTGAGAAAGTTTCGGCAGTAGTATTAATAAATAATAAAGGACTATAATTCATCCGGATTACAGATGTCGTCAACGCATTTTGAAGTAAGATGTTAGTTTAAGCACGTTAGAATTATTAGACATCTTTAAACAAAAAAGTATATAAAGTCAAAAGCGGCAAAACGAATTCATAGGTACACGTCTTTTCGGCGTAACAGACATATTAATACAATTAAAAATTATCATGAATTTTGCCGAGATCACCTGGCAGGTACCCAGGAAAATACTGCGGAAATTCGTCAGACAGCACAGAAGTCACCTGCAGCCAATTACAGCAATAAGCCGGGATAATCTCTTAAGAAAACCTTACAAGGCCTATTGCCAAAGCTCAGCAGTAAAATTCCGACTGCCAAAGTACTGCCACACCATATCGACGTGCAAGGGCACCGACCCATTAAGCAACGTGTACATCGCATCCCGAATAAACTTCTTGAACAGACACACGTTGAGGTCGATAGATTATAGATGTAATTTGGTTACTCAGCGGCAAGTAATAGATAATATAGATATAATATAGTGAATAAATAACGCGCATAATTCAATGTTAAATCAAAGTTAGTCTTATATAATAATATAGCTAGGTACTAACAGCTGTCAGTAAATAAATAAATGACCGATAAGAGCTGACAAAATTATAATTTAAAATGAAATAACGTACTTTTCGTTCGTATAAAAGTGCGTTATTTTTCGATAGAAGTCCTGTTCGTTTTCAGCACTTGCTGAGCAAGGCGCCTCTTAAGTGAAGAAAGGGAAAGAGTAAAATTCGAGTGACCGAACCGTCATCTCCCGGTGCAAACTCTTCAACGACAAAAAGGCAATCCCTTACTAACATGAAATACCGCACCGAGCGACACTCGAGAAGGCCACCCAAAAAAGACAAATTCTATTTCTGAGAAAAGACGCTCCTTTGTAAGAGATAAAATTAAATGTGTATTAATGACGAGGAGCTCGAATTAATACATCTACACTAACAGAATACTACACCAGAATAATAGTAAAGTGTCGATAAATCGTCAAGTTAGGGAAAATCTAATTAAAGTGTTATATGAAAAGGCACGACGTTTCTCCGAATCTAAATTGTAGCGAGACATGTTGAAGGAAATACCAGAGTAAATGTGAGTAAATACGAGAAATGTCGAAGGAAATATCAGAATAAAATATATGATACCAGAGAAGTAAATAAGGAAGTAAAATGAATAGAATTATGTATAATTATAAGTATTTACTTAATACCGTAACAAGTTTATAATTAATTAATAAAAGCGTATAATAATTTTTAAATAAGATCAGGCGCTCCTGAATTATTTAACAATTAATAATTTTATATTATTGACTAGGAGCCTTCCGGAATGATATAAGAATTATATACGATAAATTGTGAGAAAGCGAAACCTGCGGTCATGGAAATAGACGACCAAAGTAAATAAAGAGAGAAAACGAAAATCGGTCAACGCCGAATAGCCGATAATAGAATTAATAATTTAAATCGAGACGAAATACCCGAAAATATAAAATAATAATATAATAGACATTATTAAATAGTAAAATATTATATTTTTTGTTCTTTTTTTTGTTTGTTGCAGTGAGTGACTAGCGAGATCAAGGCAGAATAGCCAACTATTATAACATATTTCATTTGTTTTATTACTTATTGTTATTATTATTCTTTCTTATTGTTATTCTTTCTTAGTGTTATGGAATAAATAGAGTCACTTTTATTAGAATATAAAAGAATTTCGAAGAATTATTCACCTAATCAATCTACCGACACGATCCTCCATCTTCCTAAGAACCCTAAAACTATCTAAATGGTAAAAGTGCAACAAGAAGATAGGAGACGGATCGTTACATAGAGATTATTATTGACCAAAATTATCACAGAACCTTCCGAGAGCTCGTGGTCTAGCTGTCCGCTCATCGTGCCATGCCTTCTGTATTGATTACAGACCGGTTCATCAGATGACGAAGAAGGTTACTTATCCTGTCCCATATATGGACGTACTGCTTGATAACTTAAGAGATCCAAGATACCTGTAATAACCGACCTCAGCAAGGCTTACCACCAGATACCATTAAATTTGACAAGCAAAGAGATCACGGCGTTAGCAGTACCCCAGAAATGGCTGTACCAATATACGGACTCACCAATGCCCCCGAAAGCTTCCAATGCGGCATGGACGTCATTTTTGGATCAAAGTGATAACTAGCAGTTTTTATCTTTCTGGATGATATCATAGTTGCCACAAATTCATTCCATCAACACATACAAAAATTGACGGCAGTTCGACAGCGTTCAAAGGTGTAGACGGGTGATTATAGAGAAGTCCTAGTTTTTTTCCGGAGGTAAAGTACCTGGATTATATCCTGCATAAGGATGGTTTACGCATTGACCTTGATAAGATGAATTCGGTGAGTGAATATTCAGTTCTAAGAAATGTGAAACAATTGCGAGCGTTTCTGAGTATGGTGGATTGATAGAGAACCTGGGAGACATTCAACGACCTGTGACGAGATTATTAAAAAACAATGGAACGTGGGCAGGTCAAAACGAATAACAAGAAGCTTTCGAGAAGCTGATGATCTTATTGTCTCAAGCAAAAGTACTGGCGAGACCTTCGCCGAATTGCCCATATACGCTACAGACCGACATCAGCATCTACCAGGGTAGGAACACCCTATAGCATACGCCAATAGGACACTCGAAAATTATCAACGGCCTTTTGTAAAAACACCGCCTCAACACGACAATAGACATACTGGGATATGACACAGAGAATTGGAAACTAGCAATATTCACGAAGGATAGAGAGCGAGTAATCCACGAGTGTCATAATACACTCACAGATGGATACTTCGGCGTAAAAAAAAGTTCTACAGAATCAACCAGCATTACTATTGGCCAGCCATGAAATTAAAAACGTACAAAAATTTTAAATAATGCCCTGACTGTCAACTTTACAAAGTGTCAGAGAGAGCTCTACAGGTCTGATGGGCAAGCGTAATCTGGAAGGTCCATGCACTATAGCAACGACGGATATTATGAGATCGTTACCGCTGAGCAAAGGATCACGTAAATACTTTCGCTAACAAAGTTGTAAAAAGGAAACTATGGGAGATCGGAATCATTCAGTAATTTATAGTGCCATATCATAAAAAAGCTAACCCCGTAGAACGGGTCTATAGGGTAATTAAACAGATGATCTCGATCTTCATAAAACATGATTTCGAAGTTAACGACTTGTTATGTCGAGGAAGCCACGTTTTATCGTCGGTAGCCGACCACTTTTCGGCCAAATTAATGCCAAAATTTATAGTCTTTTGTCTCATAACAAGAAAATATCCCCCTAGTGTACGCAGTGAAGATGTGATTGGCATAGGAGTATAATTTACATATCAGATATGAAAAAATTTCACTCCCATAGATTGACGACAGAAATCAATTCAACGGTGCATAAAGTAGGAAGAGGCAGAGGTTTGTGCCGACTAGTGCAGATTAAGCAGGCTCGTCAGCCTGGGGATATCCCACCTCCCAGGAGTCTTTCCCCACTACTAGGACAAACACAATAGGTGACAAGTTCCCCCAGGGGTTCTTATCTATTACTAGAAGAAGGACCAGAGGTGAAGAATCAACACTTCCATATGAACCGTCTCGTAGAAGTAATATATATTCCGATTATATTATATATTATATATCAATAAATATTCCGGTTAGCGCACTGTCCTTCGCGCAATCGCTGATGGATACCAGCAACCCTCCCGACCCGAACCCTGAAGATAAATAACCCACCCTACCATGCCCCAAAGATAAGGACAAAATGGCCCCGTTAGGTCTATTCGATCAGGTAAAGTTCGTGCCACGCGAAGAATTGTGGCGATTAAAGATCGTTAGGAAAAAGGCAGACAGAGGATTAAGAATAAAGCGACCTCTGAATCGCTTTTATTTTCTCGCGATTTGTGATGGTATGAGTGTAGATCGGAAGGCCCATCGGAGACTTATGCTGAAAGTGAGAGTGAAATGGCTCAATGACAAAGGACAGTATTTTCCATACAATCTACGATGCCGAGCCACACCGCTCCAGATTCAAGAGACGAAAAATCAGTACACGAATTCCTGCTCTATTTTGGCCAAACGTAAATAGTCTAAGCCAGCCCGAGCAGATACCATATTGCTAAAGCTACAGGGATCCTGGAGTCGAAACTAAATCGTGCTATAAGGCGAGGTCAGAAGAACAAAGAAAAGCAAAGAAAAAGAAGCCACACATAATTTTATTAACTATAATTTCCATAAATATTATTTTATTGCGTTAATATGATTAGAATTAAGTTGTATACATATGAATGTGTGGATTGTAATGTCTATACGTTTATTGTGTTAATATCACTTTTCTTTTTGCATGTAGAGACTAGGTAATGAGTTAGCTAGAATAGTTGTTAGGAAATCATCGCTCTAGTTGACAAGGAAATTCATTTTTTTTTTTTGACTAAGGAAATTTTCTCTTTAATAACTGTAACGTCCAAACGAAAGTATGACCTTTTGTTACTTCGGCTACATAAGTCAATATATTTATTTAAAGGTTATTTTAAGCCTACGGTTACCCGCAATAGCTTGGAAAATTTCCGACTACTCGAGTTTATGTTTTTTTTTTATGAGAATTAATTGGACTCAAAAACTTTTTGAAAGTGGAAAGCTTTTCTTGTGAAATATTATATATATATATATATATATATATATATATATATATATATATATATATATAAATTCGATGATACAACTTTTAGCTTATAACGATTTTATTCTCAAAATCTATTTTGTATTTCTCTCTCTCTCTTTTTCTTTATGCATATATATATATATATATATATATATATATATATATATATATGATAGCCGCTGGATGCTACGTCCATTCCGTATAACGTTTGTTACGGGATAACGAAAACAATCGTATGCCTCAGTTGATCTTATTTGGATCGTCTTTACAATCTTCTCTACTTAAGTTTATTATAGGTATGCTATATTTTCTTATTATTTCTTATTTTATATTAGCAGGCAAGTTAAGAATGATGTTTATAGTGAATTTAATTTATTGCCGAATCCTTACTAATGCTATCAAGCGTCGGATCAGGATCTAAGAGAAAAGAAACTCTGCGACTGCATCTCGTTCTGAGGATTTTCGTTTTCTTCTTTCTGCGTATTAGCTGTTTGTAATCCTATTTCTTCATCACGTTGTTTTTCACGTGGTTGTTTTTTTTTCATCAGATGAGTATGTGTGATCCGGTCCATAAGATCCAAGCAAATAGACTGAAAAACCATTAATTTAATGGAGTGCATATCCGTGTATACATATGCTAGTTCTGGTTTTGATTATTTGCAATATCATGATTATTCCTATAATCCCTGCACTAACAGTTCCAAAAGAAATGATTTTATTCAATTTGTTTCCCTAGGTGGAGTCTATTAGTTTTTCGATAACTTCATCGTTCAAGAGTTTTAATACGGTACCTCCTGCCGATGCAGCCGGGTGACCATGCGTTTCTCGTGCTACGTCATTGAGTATTCCTGATCGGTCTATTGGGAGCATTATTGTTTCTCCTATTTTTTCTAAATAGGAGAAGTTTTTCCTGGATGTATATTCCATCAATTGCCAAATTCTGTGGATTAGTATAAGCTCACGTAGCTTTCGATATTGGTTTTAATGTTGATGGTGTCAGACTAACTATCGGTTTTGGTACGAGTTTGTAGCAAATTTCCCCGATCTGGTACATAGCGGGAAGAGTTGGGTTACAGGTAACCTGACCGCCTTTGTTATTCATGATATGGGTTCTTGTTGTGAAGTAATGTATTTGTCCATCCCTCTTCTTAGGTAATTTAATATAACATTTGCTGATACGATACATTACATCTACGGGAATGCATTGAATGGTGTGGACGACTTCGCAGGCTAAAACAGCCATATAACTACGTCTATTCATCAAGTTATACGCAAATTCATCCGGTGCTTGAATAGCTATATCAAGAGAATTTTTTAAAGTTTCGCGTTTTAAATTACAACACTGAATTGCCACGTCTCGATACAATTGTTTAACCTGTGTGCGAATATATTTCTCTACACATACAAACTTAGAATTAACATAGGTAAATAGATTTCAATCAATTACAGAAGACCTATCGTAATTAACGAATGAATGATCTCTGGCTGTTTCGAAAATTACTAGATTCAGGTGTTCTGTTTTCATTAACCTGTAACCGGTGCGACGAGTACAAATACTCGCGCAAAAATGTAATAATTGTATTGGAAATAATTGGGCGCGAAAAACTTGGCTCGTAGAGAGAGAGAGAGAGAGAAAATTGAGTGCGAGAAGACGCTCGAACGCATGCTCTCTCTCTCTCTCTCTCTCTCTCTCTCTACCAGCTGACACGAGCTCCGCAGCCAGTATAGACCGGGTGCTTGTGGGCGCGGCACGGCGCGGTAAGGAGCGAGCGCCGAAACTCTTAGGCGCGGTGAGGTGAGAGAGGAACGGTGTCGGAGTGGGAAAAATCCAATATGCCGCTAGGTTTGAAAGAGGCTTCACAAGGGGGACCTGTCGTCGGCGCGATAGCGGGCAACAAGTCTCAGGCACACTCGGCGCGCGCGAAAATTTTGATAATATATTTAATTTAAAGTCCGTGCGAGGACTATGTAACGTTCCTATCCCCCTCGGGATAGCTTACGCGGTATTTTTCCTGAGTAATTTGAGAGGGGAGGAAGTTTATTCGGAATCGGATGGCGGATAAGGAAAATAATTTAACAGAACACTGTAAATTCTTTATAATAAAAATAAAAATATGTTTATTCAGTATTGCGATCGATTTGACAAAATTCTGAAACAAACAACAAAATGATAATAATTATTTAAATGAAAGAAATAAATTATTAGGAGTGTGAATAAGTCTTTCCCGTTTTTTGTAAGAGATGGAATAAATTTTTGATATCGTGAAAATGTCGAAATTTGAGCCGAGTCGACGTCATTTGCGGGAAGTTTCACTTTATTGGTTCAATTTGAAGAAATCTGATGCCGAGACGCATCGATTGCTTTAGGAGGCTTATGGAGAAGGTTGTGTCGATGATTCAAGTGCTCGCGGATGGTTTCGACGCTTCAAAAGCGGTGATTTCGACGTGGAAGACAAGGAGCGTTCCGGGCGGCCGCAAATCTTTGAAGATCGAGAATTGGCGACTTTGCTTGATGAAGATTCTTGTCAAACGCAAGAAGAACTTGCTGAAGCATTGGGAGTTGGAGGAAGTTCCTACGAGGAAGCCAAAAAATGGGTGGATGACTGGATAGAGGCCAAACCGGTCGAATTTTTTCGCAACGGGGTTCGTATGTTGCCAGAAAGATGGGAAAAAGTCGTAGCTAGCGATGGCCAATACTTTCAATAATACATTTGTAACCATTTTTTCACAATAAAGGCTCAAAATTTGAAAAAAAAACGGGAAAGACTTATTCACATACCTAATAATATGTTAGAGGATATTTTATTTTATTTCATGCCAGTATATATGCTCGTGGCAATGTAGATGAAGCCTTATTCACATACCTGATAGCTTAAGCGATATATATATATATATATATATATATATATATAATAGATTCTAAGTTCGCATTATTTTCCGCGACGTTTATTTAATCCGGCGCTATTTACCGCACGGATACCCGGTGCTAGTTTCCACACGGGCAATTTAAACGAGACAGGTAGAATTTAATTTAAGTTAAAACTAAACTTTTCAGGAGCGCCCCGCAACCTGGATCAAGAATTAAGTGGACAATAATTTAATTAGGATAAGAGAACGGCTGGACTTTTGGATGACGTTCAGTAGTGTGTGTGCAGTCATATATTAGAGCGCGGTAGTGTGTGTGCAGTCATATATTAGAGGGGGATAGCTGTCGCTAGCCGAATACACTTGGCGCAGCTCTCTCTCGCCGTGCGAGGTGTATCCCCTCTTACGCACTTTTCTGCTCTTCCTAGCGGTGAAGAGAGAGATGTGTTACGTTCTCTCTCTGCTTCGGTTTTTGACTGTTGAGCGGACTATCTTCTACAGTAGTCGTCGCGACCTTTGCCCGTTCTTGGTATGTTTACCTTGTGCAATATATTAATTTAAATTCATATTCAATAAATGTATTTTTATTATATTTCGAATTTACTTACTATGATTTTCGCGTGTGTGACGGAAATAAATAATTTATTCGTCTATAAATAAACTCTTGAGGTAATTTTATAATAGTAAAATTTGTGTAATGGTGATAGATTTACGCGGCCATGTTTTTGGTCGTCATAACTAGAATAAAAGAAAGAAAATAGAATTTTTTTATATAGATTTTAAGTCTAACGACTTTGTTTTTTTGTACATTCATGGGTTAAAACATCGGCAGCCGGGAAAAGGAATGATGGCATGCCCCATGCCCAAAATTATGTAAACATTTGTAAATAGTAATTTTAGTTTTCTTTTTCCTTTTGTGTTTGTAAAATTTACGCAATAAATTTTCTACTAAATGTTAGATTAAATATTTATTCTTTTAAAAGAAAAGAAAACCCTATGCAAAATAAATCTATTAAATACCAATATACGATCTTACTCTGGCGTGTACAGCGAGAATAAGAAGTATATTTAAATAAGACCTGAGCTAATAAATATCAATAGGATGGGTATATTGTCTTCCTCTGTCGTGTTGATCGAAAGTGAAAATTATATTCATACACAGAAAATTAGACGTTCATACACAGATGGATAACATGCACGAAAATCTGCTGCCCGAGCTGTAATTATATGTTACAAGAGGAAATATAGTTTCAGTTAGCGCATTAGTACGAAAGTAGAAATCGTTCGCGAAAAATTGAAAAAAGTCGAAGGAAATCGAACCAAATCGAATAATGATAGTCGCCGATTACGACGACGTATGATAAAAATAAATATTGCTGGAGTTGTAAGCAACAAGGGCATACGCGCTTTCAATGTTAAAAACCGCAACGAAAATTTTGCAGCCGGTGTGGCAAACACGGGGTTGTAATGCCAAAAGCCGGGAAACGAAGATGCGCCCGGATCAACAAAGGGCCGGCCGAACAAAAGTTAGATTTACGTTATTTCATAATAGTAATAATTGGCCGCCAAAAATATAAAGCATTAGTTGATACAGGTTTAGTTAATTCAACAATTGCATAAATAAATCCAATTGGACTGCAAGTACATCAAAAGCAGCAGAATTAGTGAGCGGAACGTTAATATCCGAAATGAAAAGGATAAAAGCCATTGTCAAAATAATAAATTATTACGTAAATCATGAATTTTACGTAATGAAAAATCTAAATAATAAAATTTATCCTGGAAATGGATATTCTAAGGAAATTAGATATTGAAATTTCATTAAAAAGAAGACAATTAAGATTTGGGAATATACTTGCAAATCAAATTTCAAGTATTAATGATGAAGCAGGGCTACAAAATTTAACAAAACAACAGAAAATGGATTTAGAAAATTGTATACATTTAGAAATGATAAAATTTAACTCTGTTAAAGGGGCTTCGCCCCTTGTAAAACATGAAATACGACTAACGGACACTATGCCATTAAAACAACGTTACCGAGCTGGATATCTGGCAATGCAAAAAATTATGAATGAGGAATTTCATAAAATGATACAGGAAGGTGTGATACGAGCATTTGACAGCCCATGGAGTAGTCCTGTGGTAATAGCAACGAAAAAAGATGGCAAACCTCGATCTTGTGTAGATTTTCGTTGCCTAAACAAAGTTTTAAAAAAAGATGCTTATGCGGTACCTCGAACTCAGTCAATCCTTGATAATTTGCAGGGTGCAAAAATATTATCAACTATTGATCGAAGAAATGGCTATTGGCAAATCGATTTAACAGAAGAAAGTAAGCCCCTTACGGCTTTTACAGTGCCAGAATGAGGTCTTTACGAGTTCAATGTAATGCCTTTTGGTCTACATACTGTCTCAGCGACGTTCTAAAGACTGCTAGATACAATTATTACACCCGATATAGCACCAAATTCATTTGCATATCTTAACGACATAATTATCGTCACCGAGACGTACAAGGAACATAAAAGAATGCCAAAAACAGTCTTCGAAAAGTTGCGGACCGCCGAATTAAAGCCAAATCCAGAGAAATATCAATTTGCAAGATCACAACTTACGTATCTAGGACACGTAGTTAACGTACAGGGCATACGAACAGATGCAGATAAAATAAAAGCAATTGCAGCGATACCACTATCAAAAAATCAAAAAGAACTGAAGAGATTTTTTGGAATGCTTTCGTGGTACAAATGTTTTATTAAAAACCTGTCAAAAACAGCAGCACCGTTATGTATACTTTTAAAGACTAAAACCGAATGGACATGGGCGAAGGACCAATCAATGACTTTCGAAATTCAAAAAAAAAACTGAACGGAAGCTCCTGCTTTGGCATGTCCAAACTAGAACCTGCCTTTCGTCCTGCAAACAGATGCAAGCTTACTCAGCTGGAGAGCTGTGCTAATGCAGCTAGATGACAATAAAGAATACGATATTGCATAAACTAGTCGCACACTAAATGCAGCAGAAAAAAATTATTCTGTTACTGAGTTAGAATGTTTTGCTGCGCGGTGGGGCATATAGAAAATGCGCCCATATCTAGAAGGTTATCTATTTACGGTCGTAACGGACCATCAATCCTTAAAATGATTCGAAAAATTAGACAATCCATCGGAGATCAGCACGGTTGGCACTGGAATTAGCTCATGGGGATTTCGATATACAGTATCGTAAACGTGGCCGATGTACTATCGCGAAATCCAGTCGAAATAAACGCGATCTCGAAAACGGAAAATGGATGGTATGATAAGATCTATAAATCGGTACTAGAAAACCCGAACGATTTGCTGGATTACAGGATAGAAGAGAATAGATTGTATCGTCATATTACATATTACACATACCTGACTTTAACGAATTAAATGAAGCATGCGAGTGGAAAATATGTATAAACGACTCTCAAAAATAGAGAATACGAAAAGAAAGCCACGATAATCCCACCGCAGAACATTTAAGAGTAGCTAAAACATTAGCAAAATCAGCTAAAAGCTACTATTGGCCCGGCATGTTCCGTGAAGGCACCTGGTAGTGTCCGGGTGTCTAAGCTGTCAGAAATATAAAACACAGCAATTAGCGCCGGCGGGAAAAATGCACGCAACGAACGTGGAGTGAAACATCCCTAGGAGATGTCCCCCGTTGATTTAGTGGGTCCTCTTCCATGATCGAATAACGGATACACAATGCTTCTAGTAATGCAAGATCGATTAACGAAATGGATCGCACTGCGCGCATTACAAAAACCAACGAATGCCGCCATAGGACCAGCAATCCAGGAAGAAGTTATATTACGTTTTGGATGCCCGCGCATAATAGTAAGCGATAACGATAGACAATTCATTTCGAATGAGTTTCGCCAAATTTTAAAAAATTCAAAAATTATGCATCGAACTACGCGACCGTATTCACCTTAGTGCAATCCTGTTGAACGGATAAATCGCACTATAAAAAAATGATAAAACAGTATACAGATAAATATAGATAACACAGCTATGCACGATAGCATGGGCTGTACACTAACTTATTGAAATTTCGGACGAGAGCTAAACGCACCTGGCCATCTGAATCAAGAAGAAGGAGGACGATCAAGATCGAAGATAGAAGAACTTATAAAGAATATCCAAGAAACGCTTGAGCTCGCAAAAGTAAAGACGGGACAGTCTTTCTCACAACAGAGAAAGTATTATGATTTACGTAGACGTGATTGACAGCCACATGTTGGTGAATAAGTATTGAAGCGCCAACACGTACTTTCAAACAAAGCAAATCAGCGTAGCGCAAAGCTTTGTGAGAAATTTGTTGACCTATATAAAATTATAGAAAAAGTTTCTGCGGTTATGTTCAACCTTAGAGGAACAGATAATAAAATTATTTAAAAAACCTATATTAAGGATTTAAAACCATATATTGGAGTTAGAAAAAGAAATAATAAGAAGCGAAGACTGTGGTAGAATCAGTAATTTCTGTAGAATAAAGTATGTAAATATATAAATTATATAAAATAATTATTTATGCGAAAGTAGATTATAAGCATATAGTTATATACGTTTCTATATTATATCTAAGTTAAATTAATGACTTGTAAATATTGAATTTTTATAAACTAGTGTATAATAGTATAAATTATAAGTACTGTGAAATACGAATGTATATAATAGATTTACTGTATATTCCAGCGGGGTGAATATTATGACGTAAATAATTGAAAAAATGCGTTAAACAAAATCGGGAGAGAGAGGGGAGTAATTATTTCATTTCGCGTTCGAATATAAACGAGTCTTACGATGGAGAACGCACAGTTCAAAAGTACAAATAGTAAAATGAGGATCAATTGGAGTTGGGCGCTCACAGACAATGAACGGATTGAAGAATTACGACACCTAGGCCTTACAACGATGGGCCATGGATATACAGATTGCGTACGTCTAGAGGCAATCTAGAGTATCTATCCCGAACGCTTCGCGCATCTCCCCTATCTAGACGTCGAACTAGAACGTATATAGCAGGGGAGAGGAAAAGCGTTCGGTACGCCGAAAACAGGGCGAATGAACTTCGGATAATAGGGTAAATAATACGTAGCCTTGAAATAGAAATATTAGATTAATATTAGAAATATTCGATTTAATATTAGAAAAATTAAAAATTTTAATTATTATCAGTTTATGTTTATTTAACAGAATGCCTTCGATGACAGCGGAAGAAATAGAACGATTGCCAGCGGCCGAACTTTACGAGGAGTTCGAGAATTGGCTGGACAAGCAGGACACCCCATACTTTGAAACAGCGGCTCAAGACGAGCCGTATTTTCCGGAGTCGTTGAAAATCAGCATGGGATGGCCAATCCCACGCTGAAGTACCAGCCAACGGACAACTTGGCACGTAGAGAGAAAGAGAGAGAGAGAGAAAATTGAGAGCGTGAAGGCGTTTGAACGCATACTCTCTCTCTCTACGAGCCAACACGAGCTCCGCGGTCAGTATAGATCGCGCGCCTGTGGGCGCGGCGCGACGCGGTAAGGAGGGAGCGCCGAAAATCTTAGCCGCGGTAAGGTGAGAGAGGAACGGTCTTGTGGGAAAAGTGGGGACCGCTCGTCTCTCAAACATAAATAAGCATGACTCTGGCTGAAAAATCCAGTGTGCCGCTAGCCTTGAAAGCGGCAATTTTTTTAATTCCGTTTAGTCTAGTAACTAAAAGAAATAAATAACCTTTATAAGTGGGTAATAAGTCTGCTTCACTTAAAGGATATGTGGATGTAAGATTAGCTATCCTACTAATTATTAATTATGTGCTCTCCTGCACACAAGTATTATAATTCAACATGGCTGTGTCGATCCAAATATTCCATTCTTCATCATTGGTGGTTTACTGTTTTAGGAATTCTCCTAAAACATGATGTGAGCGTTCTAAGGATCCGTTGGATTGTGGGTGAAAAGTTATTGTTCTTAGTTTCTTGATTTTAAATCGCTTGGCTACTCGATTGATCAAGCTGCTCAAGAAATTGTTACCTTAATCTGTTAGGATGACCTTAGGTGTACCGAATATACAAATAAATTTCTTAATGAAAACGTTTGCTGTGGTTGTTGATAAGATATCTAATAGTGAGACAACCATACATAATTTTAAAAACTGATCTTAGATTGTTAATATATATTCATTTTCAAGTTTAGTAAGCTTTAATGGTCCAACGATATCTAAGGCTATTTTATGGAGTGGTGCACCGGGAGTGTCGGTAACTACCATCGATTGTTTCGTTTTTCGCCGTACAAGTTTCTTAAGTTGGCAGTCTAGACATTGTTGCATTCTTCTTTGAACGTCTGCTTTTAAATTATCCCAATAATAGGTTTGTTTAATTCTGTTATATGTTTTGAACACTATGTTTAATGTCCTCATCTGGGCGTTTTATGTAGTTCATGAAGTATTTCATCTCGTTTTTCATTGGGGACATATTTAAAACTATTAGTAGACATGATTACTTTGACTGAGGAGTCTGAGAAAACTACGTTTATTATCAAGCACAGTCTGCTGGTCATCGTTTCTTTTGTTGGACTTACTTTTGACGATACTAAACATGTTTTCTCCTGTTTTAATCAAGACTTCTTTTAGTGTTGATATTGTATTGTATTAGTTTGTTTCTACAATAGTCATAGATTCAGGGCTGTTTTCTCGTATGTATAATGCAAAGAAATTTCTACAATTTTTTTCTTTCATCTACTGTACTTCTCCGATGTCTATGGAAGTGACTTCAACTTTATTATTTTATATTAATGCTTGTGCACCATCATCGCAAGATTTTGCATGTCTGCTTACGAAAAATGCGATGTTGTCTTTTCGATGACATATTAATTCTGTAACTTCTATAATTTCGCTCTTTTCAAAATTGTATCCTGTTTTGGAATAAAACGTTTGCAAAGAGTTAGATGAGGCTACTGAAGAGGCATACATAGTTTCTTCTGGTTTCTCATTAGGGATTCTTTGTAGGAAGGCCATTAGTTCTGCCTCGAATTTTTCTGTCTATTCTTGTTTACTTTCCGCATAACATGGAGCATTTAGTACTATGGTGCGCTGAGATCGCATTTCTGGTTGAGGCATTGTCATAGATTCCCCTTGCGTAAATTATGTGGGTCGTTCTGTTTTTCTCGGTTCATGGATAAGTTCCAAGGTTGGTTCTTGCGTTTTATGATATTTTGGAGTATTTACGAGTTCGCATCCTGATCACGTTATGGATATCGGTATCGGGCGTCAGCATTTGAACTTAACTTTCCAGGCTTATAAAGAACGGTGTAGTCATACTCTGACAGTTTGAACGGCCATTTTTGAACACGCGAATTCAAGGAAGCTGATTTAATGGTTGATGATCGGTCACTATAGTCACTTTCCGCCCATATACGTAAGAACGTTAGGCTTGTTGCTGTGCACAACAGCTAGTGCTTCCTTTTCGCATACTTCATATTTGAGTACGGAATTGCGTAGGACAGGTGACGTATATGCGATCGGTTTATCATTTCCTATTTCACATTGGTAGATCATACCTCCAATATCATATCCTGATGCATCTGTTGTTATGTTAAATGGTTGGCTTAGATAGGGAAATGTAATAAGGGAGTATTGCATAGTATATCCTTTAATGTTTGAAATGCTTCTTCTGCATTATCGGTCCATTCGAATATGTTATCCTTTTGTAGAAGTTTAGTTAATGGTTTAGATATTGCTGCGAATTTGTCTATACATCGACAATAATAGCCGGCTAACTTGACTTCGACCGTGGAAAGCCTCTTGCAGCTTCCAAATTCTTTGTCCAGCATTTCTATCGAATGACTAAATCTATCGAGTAGGAGCTTCATTTTTTCGTCGTGTTATTCCAGGGTGTTCGCATGTACAATATCGTCTACGAGGATATTGCCAGTAGTAACTAGCCCAACAAATAAAACTCAAAAATGTTGCAAAAAAATATATTTATTTTTCAACATAATCTCCATTCAACTCTATACACTTTTTCCAGCGATGTTCAATAAGTTCGATACCATTTTTATAATAAGAATTGTCAAACACCTCATAATAGCAATTAGCTGCCGACATTACCTCTTCATTGTTGGAAAATCTTTGACCAGCGAGCCATTTTTTTAAGTCTGGGAACAGAAAATAATCCGAGGGAGCTAAATCTGACGAATAGGGTGCATGAGGTAGCAGTTCAAACTTTAATTTAGTAATTTTGGCGATTGCAATAAAAGACGTGTGAGCTGGTGCATTGTCTTGATGAAACAACACTTTCTTCTTAGACAAATGCCTACCATGTCTTCTGTCTCGCGTACTTTCAGTCGACGATCATCCAGTACCGTTTAGTAGATTTTCTTCAAAATTTCTGGAGTCGTCACCTCATTTGGTCGACCACTGCGATGCTCGTTTTACAGCTCCTACAGCCTCGTTTAAACTCTGCTACTCAATATTTTACTGTCGGAAAAGAAGGAGCAGTATCACCCAGAGGAAAGTCTAGTTCACCTTTTATACTGGTTGGGCTCATGCCTTTCAAATAAAAGTATTGTATCACATAACGATGACCAATTTGTTTCCATGTTTACGAATTCACTGAAAATGTTCAATATTGATGGTTGTCAAACAAATACTAAACATCATGGCGTCTTCAAATTTGAACCTTATGTTTTATAGATTGTGGACTTTCTAATACAGTGGTATTTTTCGAGCAACTACCGCGACCTCTAGGTCATGCCAAGTACTTAGTAGTACCACACTCCGTAAATATACAAATAATTTAATTCCTTGCAAACCCTTTAGTGAACTAATCATTAGTCTCTGAAATGTTGCGTATTGTACTCTAACAAGCTCATAATAGCAGAAAGGCTATATAGGCATTCTTTGGATCCATTTTGATTTGGTGAAAACCAAAAGCTAAATCGACTACGGTATAGTATTTTGCTCCTCCTACCTAATCGCATATTTCTGTTATATTTAGTAATAGATAAGCATTACTAATGGTTTTTTCATTTAGAGTTCTGAAATCTAACACCATACGCCATCGAGAATTCGAGTCTTTTATTACACCTGAGTCTAATAAATCGTTTACTTGTTTACTATCGATTTTCCCTTTGAGCGCGTATGGGAATTTGTACTGTTTCGTACTGATGGTTCGTCATCAGTCGTCTTGATTTGGTGTTTAATTACATCTGTAGCTGGTAAAGGATCTCCAGGCAAGAACATTTCTCGGTTAATCCTAACCAAATCTTGAATATATTGTGTCTCAATTTCATTTAAATGTTCTGTACGGACCAAATACTTAATATTAGTTTAATTAAAGTATTTTAATATTAATGAATTCCAAATTTGTCATTGATCCTATAGTTGATAATTCAATTTCTGATTTTTGAGAATCTACGTTCAATTATTAGTATATGTGCATTTGTGTAAGTGTATATAACATTTTCGTAGCAATCCTCATAGGAAAAATTTAGTTCATTATCTGTTGATAAGATCTCACTACCCGTTTCGTACTCTGAATTTTCTCGAGAAGTGTTGACATATAAAGATGCCATAGACTTATTATATTCATCCCTTTTTGCTCAATTTTTTATTCTTTCGACTAATTTTTCTTCTGATTTGAATTGCATGAAATGTTCTCGTCTTGGTATTTTTAATATTTGTGATCCATTCTCAATAATTGCAAATGCGTCATTTAGATAGTTAGCACCTAATACTCCTGTGTAAGGCATACATCATTCATCGGGTATAATGTGGAAATACGTTATTCCACCGAAAACCTTTATTTTTACTTGTCTTATTCTTTGGAAAAGCTCAGAACTTATCCCCTTTAAGTATGCACGGTTGCATACGTCTATTTAGTAATTCATCGGTAAGCTTCCTCTCTTTATAAAGTTAGTTTCAGAGCCTGAATCTATTAAAAATGTACATATAGCTCCGTTAGGCCCGTTGGTACTGATTGTTGATAGAAGCTCCTTGCCGCGTCCTACATCTATATTGACTACTACCTATTTGAGTAAGTCTAATTCTTCAGTTTCACGTATAAACTTGATAATTTGATTGTTCAGAATAAGCATTTCTTTGATGAAACCAATTTCCACTTTAGTATCTCGTAAGCATTCAGATCCTAACAGCTCTTCACATGGAATGGGAAAGGTAGATCGTACAACTGCAAAATAGACGATGTTTTTGGCTATTTTAAGTCTTATATTGCCTAATGTAGTGTCTCATGTCTACGTGTGGTACATGTTTTATTGTGGAAGATCCGTTGGTATTAATTCGCTTAATAGCTCGTTAAGTTGAGTCACATTTGTTCAGCGCATCGGAGAACTGGAAGTCCTTGTTCTGGGGACTGATACCATTTCCCTGATTATATGCCCTTTTTGGATAATTGGCTATATCCTTTGTATTTGCAGTATGCACATACTGGGACATTTGTTGAATCGTTATTATTAGAATTGGACATTAGAGCCCAATAATAATTTAAGGTATGTCCGGTTTTATTACAATTTAGGCACTTCCAAATCGGTTTAGATCGAGTGGCTTGGTTATTACCGGAAGCTTTGTAGCAAGTTTTATCAATATGCCCTGATTTATTACATATTTGGCATATTGTCGCTGGTGCTTGATTTCTATTTCTGCAGTTTAGAGCAGACTGCCCTATTTTATTACATAATGATTATATAGTACGGCACGAAAATTGTATAGTACTATGGCCTTTTTGGTTGCAGATTTGACAAGACAGAAACTGCGTATTTTTATTTTTTTCATTGTATGTTGATAATGCGTGACCGATTTTATTGCAACAGCTACAAAACATTCGATCGAAATACTCCATCTCTCTAAGTTCACAGGTCTGTACCATTCTTTTACTTGCATTTTTCCTTTCGTGTAAATGTCGTTCCACTAGGCTCTGTCGAAATTCAAGATATCTTTTGGAGACGATTTTTTACTATGTCGGCGACTACTACTGTTTCGCGCAGATTTCTTTCTATTTGTGGCTTTAAGCCTATTTGAAAACTATCAATTATTGTTTTTTCTACGCTTTGTTCACTAGCAGGTGTAATGTATGCATAGGTTTCTAATTGCTTAGACTCGTAGATTTGAGAACCAAGATCCCTAATTCTCTTTGGGTAACCTAACAGGGATTCATCTTTCATCTGGATTTGGTTGCTTAGTTTGCCGATAAGCTGATGGTGATATTTCGCTTGTGAATAAATATTCTTTAAAAAGTCTTTCAATTCTTGAACAGTGTTAAAAATATTCCAAAATATGGCATATCTTACTTCACCGGTAAGCTTATTTCTAATAGTTTAGTAAAATCTGCTTCGGCTACTTGGCCCACTAAATATTTTGCTTCAGCGTAACATTCTAAGAATTGACTTAAAGGTATATTTATCTCGTCAAATACGAGAACGTATTTTATTGCGTCCTTTAAGAATATGGGTGGATTTCGAATAGTCGTATTTGTTGATTGATTATATTCGGTATTGAGATTTAATACAGTTAAGTCTGGTCGGATGGAAAAATGCTGGATAAGCTGTTGGGACTAGATTCGCTCGTATTTTCTGACTGTATATCGTAAATTATTATTGGAAAGATATTTTTGTTGGTAACCTCTGTTTTTAAGGGAGGTGGTGTCTCAGGAGCACTGGACTGGGGTCGAGGTGTTGATGTTTTTGCTGGCGAAAATTCAACTTCACTTGAGGAGTTGATGATAGCTTATTTTCCAAAAGTTTTCTAAGTTGTTCCTCTTGCTTAACCTTGCTACGTGTATTAGAACCTTCCTTACTCATAAAAGAAACCTGAGATTGATTTGGATTTTATACATGAGCGTAAACTGGTAAGGAGCTACTCAAGTTATTTTTCACGTGTATATTTTATGCGTAATTGTGCGTATGATAATTTTTAAAAAATAATCCAGGAAATATTTGAATATATATATATATACATATATATATATATATATATATATATATATATATATATGTAATGTTTTTTAACAACTAACGGATGAAAAGATTTACAATAGAAGTCCGTTAAGTATACCTGATATCTGAAAATATCGGAATAACTACATATGTGCGTGCAATGTTTATATTTTCTTTTTGTGAGAAAAAATACATTTAAAATGAAGAGAAGAGAAAAATTATTAGTTTTTCTTAAAGATCTTTTTTGATACCAAAACAAAGAAGGTTATAAAAAATTATTACACATCTCTTTATCTTTAATAAAAAAGAAATTTGATATATTCATAGGCATTATTAAGGAGGTATTTTTAAAGAACAGAAAAATCTATTTATTTTTATGTGATTAATTAACTAGTAACTATTTTTATAAAAAAAATTAAGTATATCCTATGTTTAGTATATAAAAATAACTCGTGATTAATTTGTTTGAGTATTATTTTATGGACATCTGTTTTAGTATTATTATTTATTTCAGTTTTAGTATTATTTTATGGACATCTATTGTCAATTAATTTTTTTAAGTTTATTTAAATTCTCAAATTATTTTTCCATTCTTATTTTTTTTTTGGTAAAAAATTTTTTTTAAGAATAATTTTTCTTAAATTTTATTAAACTGCTTTTAACAAGAATAAATTTATTTCAATTTATTAGTTACTATGAGTATTAATCCATCAGTTACGATTAAAAAGAATAAATAAATTTAAAAAAAGATATCCTCAATTAATATATATAGTCAAGATATATATATATATATATATATATATATATATATATATATATATATGTGTGTGTGTGTGTGTGTATATATATATATATAGATATATATAGATAGATATATAGATATATTTAGATAATTGCAATGATTAGGTTTAGTCTCAACGAATATTGCGATAAATAAGTAGAATTTATTTATAAAGGAAATCTTGTATTCATAAGTAGAACTTATGCTACGCTTATTATGTATAGAAACTACATGAAAATAAAGATATATAGATTCAACACAGATGCATGCACAGTATTCTTCAGTAATTCGTTAGATAATAATTATTAATTAAATTAATCGATTATTTAAGTTATTGCATATAAATTAAAGATATAATATTTTTTCAGAGTCTAATATTTATATGAAAATACTTACAAATCATGTACTGATAATATTTTGGAATATGGTATTAATAATAAGTATAAACGGGAGAGTCTTGAAAGTATTCACATTTCCAAGAATCGAAATAATGTGAATTTAATGTTAGAGTCTGGTAGATTGGACAGTGTTTATCATTCCTTATTAAATTGATTGGTTTTAGACAATTTGTGTAGAGGGGGAATTTATATTTAATTTACGAAATTTGGTGGTGGGGATGAGTATATATAGATTAGAATATAAGGTTTAGATTAGTCCCTGATGAGGAGCCGTAGCGAGCTCGAAACGTTGGACAAGTCTTCAATTAGGTAAGGGTGTTGGGGACAGTCAGACTGCACTTTACTAACAAAGAATTTTTTCAGCTAATATTTTATTTTCAGATTAGTCTACGGGGGTGAATATAAACAAGGACAGTCTGACTGTCATTATCATTTTAATTTAATTTTTAATTTAATTTTTATTTTTAATTTTTATTTTTTATTTTTATTATTTATTATTTGTATTTCTTATTTTTTATTTTTTATTGTTATTTTTATTTTTTATTTTTTAGTTTTTATTTTTATTTTATTTTTATTTTTATTTTTATTTTATTTTATTTTTGGTTGAAATTGATTGGACTGTAAGACCAATAAAAAATATTTATTAATATGTACTGATAATTTATATTATAACCTTAAAATATAAATATATATTACTTTTTTATATAAAATCGACGTTCGAAAAGCAGCAATGTAGCAGTATAAATATTAGCAGTGTTTTTAAAAATTCTGTGATTAAATTGGAAATTATTATAAATTCATGTGTGTGTGTGTGTGTGTGTGTGTGTGTGTGTGTGTGTGTGTGTGTGTGTGTGTGTGTGTGTGTGTGTGTATGTGTGTGTGTGTATGTGTGTGTGTGTGTGTGTGTGTGTGTGTGTGTGTGTGTGTGTGTGTGTGTGTGTGTGTGTGTGTGTGTGTGTGTGTGTGTGAGAGTTTTATACTAAAAACTGCTTTTTAGCCAAACATACCGACGGACAACCATTCCATAGGTCATAAATAGTAGATATGCTTTGGAAAATTATCGATAAAAAAGTGATAAATCATTTTTTTCATTGATGGAAAATTGGAAATCTCAATATAGAAGTAAATAGTGTAGCGGCCGCGCCATGCCGGCGGTTCTCAAACTCGACTTCGCGCCACTTGATGAATAGCTTTATTATAATAATAATTGTAAACTTTGGAAAAGTTAAAAATTTTAAACACGTAAATGTAAATATAAGAAGCTACACTGGATGGACTTCTGAGTGCCTGTGGAGCAGAGTAGAAAAAATAAGTACGAAGAAAATTGTAGTTTCTTTAATCTGGCTGCTATTTGGTTGGTCACAGCTTGTATATTTCGTGAAAATATGTTGTTATATGCCAACGCAGAGACCCCCTAGAGTCTTGCGTGCGCGTTTTCGCTTGAATGCGGAAAACATTCCCGAAACCCCCTCTCTACGCCGCGGCGATTCCGGGCCAATCAGCGCTTGCGACCACCAGTGGAGCCTTACGGCGCTATCGGAGTCGCAAGCGTAGTAGAAATAAAAGAGTGGGTTTTCGGAACGGAAAGAGAGAAAAGGAGCGGGAGAGATAGAGATCCGGACCTCCCGGGATCTCAGACGGCCCAACCCGAATCAACAAATAGTTTTAACACTTATCCAACGCCTTGTTATTATTGACTCTCTAAAACCTATCCCAGGCTCCATAACATCGGGAGAGCGGCGCTCCCCCGCCCTGCACACAGATCCAGCGAGAGAGTGAACTAGCGCCGCCGCACCAATAACAGCTGAGCGGGCCGCCCCCGCCGCGCACCCCCGCACGGACTGCCTGCGGCAGCTCAAGAGAGCGTTGACCGAGCCGCCGCTACCGCAGCAACGAGCGCCGCCGCCGCTGGTCAAGTACAAGGCCGGCGGAGGTCAGTATGTCAGACTGACCTTACCTCTTCCCTCCTTCCTCCTGCCCCTGTGACCTCTACCTCATCGGCCCTTCTCAGGACGGTCTCGTGCGTAGGAGACAAGGTGAGCCACCCACTCCTCCTTCTCCCCCCCCAACTGCGGGTGGTATCTCGCCCCGAAGGCCCTTCTCAGGGCCGTCCAGTTCGTAGGGGACAGGGCGAGCCACCCACCTCCCCCTTCTTTCTCCCCCACCTACGGGTGGTGTCTCGCCCATAGGCCCTTCTCAGGGCTGTCCTGTTCGCAGGGGACGAGTTACGGGCATGGCGCTCAGTAGTTCCTATTAGGAGACGTGCCCAAGGCCTCTGGAGATCAACCGACGTGACGGGGCAAGGAGAGCCACCCCTCTCCGCTCCCTCGACCTCCCGTCCACGGGCAGCGTCTGAGTCCGATCAGGAAACCTGGATCGGACGGACGGTGTCCACGGCGTGGACTCCGGGCAGGGTACCCCTCTGAAGGGAGTTACGGGCGCGATGCCCAGTAGCCCCAATTAGGAGTCGGGCCCAAGGTCTCCGGGGACCAGATGGCGTGACGAGATAGGGCGATCCCTTCCCAGCCCCCTACTCACGAGACCTAAGCCACTCATCAACCGACCCGATCTTTTTAACAATGTAAAGGGACTTTGAACTAAGAAAAATGTTTGATTTGTTACATAATTTATTAAATAATGCTTATCTCTAGAAGTCAAAAAAAAATATATATATATAGGTTTATATATTAGTATATATATTTTTTTGATAAAAAAGTAGTTATATAATTGTTAAATATCGATATAATAAGTTGTTTATTTATAATATAATACAACGAAATAAATAAATAAATTAATTAATTAAAAAAAGGTCTATCTTATAATTTAAGCTTTAGATACCTATAAAAATTATTTATTAGTTTTGCATTGTTGTTATTATTAAAAAGGTCTTCTAAAATTTAATTTGATAAAATAAAATTTAGTACGAAAATCCACCGTGTGGTATTATTTTTAAGGCCTCTTTAGGTCTAGTGTATTGTCTTCGGAGGCACTCGAGGCAATCTATAAGATGGAAATTTCGTTCTTTTCAGCACAATTTACAAATGCTTTTATACAGAATCCTGAGTCTATTGTTCAAGCTTAATTTTGAAGGTTCTATATGTGGATCACCATCTCTACCGGGTATCCCATATAAGCTTTTTGCAGCTGTTGGTGTACATAATTTAGGCAATATTGTGCTATTCTTAGCAATAATTATTTTTGTCACTTTGTTGTGCTTCCGCCAGCAACGAGGACAATTATTGCGTAACTGACCTTTTAGACACACAAGATGTTAACAGAAAACTGCTGCTTATCTTGCTAGGTGAGATTTTTATTAAATTTCCCTTTACTTTTTGCAGTGTCTTCCTTTAAATTTATTTCCCGTTGCAATGTGTTTATTCTATTTTCTTTCTTTCTTTTTAACTGTCGTCTTTTCCTCTTTGAGAGTCTTTTCTAGACTTTGTCTATGTGGTAACCTTTATTTTCCACTAAAAGAAAGGTAGTTATTATAATTTACTTAAATAAGGCATTTTATCATTGATACTTTATATTCCTTGCAATTTTAATAAAGATACTATATAAAATTTTGTTTTTAAAATATTTTTCTTTTTTTTCTTTTTTTCCATTCCACACTTCTGGATAAAATAAAAACTTCCTTTTCTTCAAAAATAAAATATATACATATATGAATAAATTCGAAACATATTTATTTGTTATATTTGTTATAGCGTGTTTTCAATTTGTTAAATTATAAAGTATTATTTTTAAAAAAATATAGTAAATTAATATATTCAACACATACAAAATTATTCAACAATTAGAATAAAATAGTTTTTGTTCCTTGTAATTAAATTACATAATTCATTATTTCTGCCAAGAAATATTCTTAGACGATAAAATAAGCTTTCACGCTCTGTATCAAGATGATTTAGAGTTTTCTTTTAAATATTTGAAAGTTTTGTTTTCATTAAAATACTTCCATTTCTTGAGGAATATTAGAAAACTATTTTTATTTAAGTAAAAAAATAGAATGACTGTTATTTTTTTGATATCCTTTACAATTGTAAAGTATTATATATCAAAAAAAAAAAATGTTTACTGTTAATGTGCTTAAAATTTTATGATTAATATTCGTATTTATTTAGAATAAATAAATTGATACAATTATCAATTTTTCCTAATACTTTTTCTGATATTAAAAAACTTTTAGTGGTATTCAATGATTTTTCTTTATCATTTTCAGTAGTATTAAAGAAACAGTAATGGTACATACAAAAATTTAGAAAATATAGGTGATATTTCTTTATTTTTTGATTAGTATTAAAAAAAAATTTTTTTGCAAAGTATGAAAAATAGAAATGATTGGAAATTCGATCAATCAGAAACTCTTTGAACCAAAGTATTACCATTCTTACTTCGGCTACATTAGACAATATATTTATGTAAAGGTTATTTCAAACCTATGGTTGCCCGCAATAGCTTGGTAAATGCCTGACTACACAAATTTATGTTTTTCATTTATGAGAATTGATTCGAAGTGAAATACCTACAGAAACCAATTTTGGTTTTATATAAATTATGGTCCAAACGATTCAAAATCTTTTTGGAAGTGGACAGATTTTCTTGTGAAAAGGTTGTCTTCTCCCGTTTTCCCCAATAAGTTTATTCCCTAAATTAAGTAACTGACTAAAACCAAAGTAATATGGGAAGATTGAGGTTTGTGTAGCCCCTGCTTTCAAGGAGCCTCGCCACTTCCTCGGAAATAGGAAAAATGCAGAAAGGAAACACAAACGTAAATGCAAAGAAAATAGAAAATAATTAGTGACTTTCTTTTTATTGGTGTCCAGATGGAGACGCAGAGAAAAAAAATAGAGAAAAATGGACTGAAAAACTTTAATACACAAAATAAAATGATTCAGAGAAGAACAGCAAAAACGATACTGTGTCGGCACTCAATGGTCGGAAAATAGAAAAATGTGAGAGCGAGTCCAGAAAAACAGCGTCCTTATAGATGATCAACCTTATATTTATCTTTTTAGTCCGGTCCTCTCTTTATCTTTCTCTGTGCGGTGCTTTTACATTAAACTTGGCTTATTATAATACAACTTAATATTTAATAGAATTTAATTTCCCCATTAATCACTATAATATGAAGTTAATGTTTTATAATATTTTTATATCTTTCTATTCACCATGCATTCAGTTCGCATAAAATGCACGAGCTTGAACAACTTTAAATCTAAAGTACAATTACATGATTATGAATAAGAAAGAAAAAAATATATATATATTAAGTTGTCAAATATCTCCCTTCCGCCTTTTTGTCTTCTGAATTTCGCGGCTATGTACCAAGCACTATAGAGCTCGTATCTGACAATACTATACATCACTCGAAAGCTTTTGACATAATGTACACAATGACGCTATGTATGATTAGTTTGGATATTGCGTTAAAAAGTTATAGACGTGTAAACATGGAGTAAACGTCAAAATTCGCGCTATTTTAAAGTTTTCCTTCCTCAAAGGCAAATCCGCTAGAGAAACGTTCCATGAGATTAATGGTGTTTTGAGGGATAGCACGCTATCACTTCGAACCGCAGAGGAATGGTTTCGACGATTCAGAGCCGGTGAAAACGACACCATTGATAAGCCAGCCGGCGGAAGGCCTGTGACGACGAATACTGATGAAATCATGGAATTGATCCAGTTAGACCGGCATGTGGAATCTCGTGACATCGCCTAGGAGATGAGAGTTACTCACCAGACCATCTTAAACAATCTGCAGAAGGCTCGATACAAAAAGGTGGATGTTTGGGTGCCGCATGATTTGACGCAAAAAAACCTTCTGGACCGAATCAACGCCTGCGATGTGCTGCTGAAACGAAACGAATTCGACTCATTTATGAAGCGACGAAAAATGGATCACATACGACAATATCAAGCGAAAAAGGTCGTGGTCCAATGCCGGTGGACCGCCCCAAGTAGTGGCCAAGCCAGGATTGACAGCCAGTAAGGTTTTGCTATGTGTTTGGTGGAATTGGAAGGGAATCGTCCACTATGAGCTGCTCCCATATGGCCAGACGTTTAATTCTACCATCTACTGTGAACAACTGGACCGCTTGAAGCAGACTATCGACCAGAAGCGTCCACAATTGGCCAACAGGAAGGGTGTATAGTGTTCCACCAGGACAGCGCCAGACCACACTTCATTGATGACTCGTCAGAAGCTACGGGAGTTCGGATGGGAGGTTTTATCGCATCCACCATATAGCCCGGACATAGCGCCATGTGATTACCACCTGCTCCTGTCCATGTCAAACGCCCTTGGTAGTGTAAAGATGGACTCAAAAGAGGCTAGTCAAAAGTGGCTGTCCGAGTTCTTCGCAAATAAGGAGAAGGGTTTCTACGAGAAGGGTATTATGAAGTTCCCGTCTAGATGGAAACAGATTATTGAACAAAACGGCGTATATTTCAAATAAATCCAACGACTGTAACAGTTTTTATAAAGCATTAAATGAAGAGCAAAAAAGCGGAAGGGAGATATTTGACAAACTAATATATATATATATATATATATATATATATATATATAATATATATATATATATATATATATAAATTATAACTAATATATATATTAGTCTGATTTAGACTTAGCACGAGCAGGCTATCTGACGTGTTCTTGGCCCGGTAGTTCGATCGCATCTTTCTCTGCTCCTCGTCGTGTACATCACGCGTTGGCATCGCGTCGATCTCAATCGAACTCGATATATCGATATCGAACAGCTCGAAGCTTGAAAGTGTCGAAACGACAATTGCATGAGGTGCATATGGGATGCATTTTCTACTTTAATCGCGAGTAACGTGTGAATTGAAATAAAGTCAAAGAAAAATTTCCTAATTATATATCTAAATTTATCTTGATATTAAAATTATAAACTAATATTACTATTATTCTTTCACTCTTATTCTAAGCTTATTTTAATTATGCGGAGAAAATTTTAAGTGTATGAGATAAAAAATGTATCAAAATTTAAATATATAATAGAATGTAGTATCCAAAGTAAACGTATAAAAAATTGTATATCGAAACTTATATTTCAATAACAAAATCTTATAACTATCTGTATCTTACGAAATTACATATATCTAAACTTAAATCAATGATATTCATTCTTCTTTTTGTTTGTCATTTTCGTCCCGTGCCTCAGGATTTTTCTGACACCATTCGTTTCGGGCTTCTTTGTTGCCATTTTTTTCATGGCTGGTAGTTCTAAGCTATTTTCTTTCGCTATAAACAGAGTAGGTATCTGAATTTTGCACTTAATTTATTACATCTGAGGCTGCGTTGATCGAATCGCGCTCTTCGTGCCTCTGTACTGCTAACACTGTTGACCTTCTACAAGCTATTGATGTCTCTTTATCAACAATTTTTCTTGGCTATGGTATAGTGGGAATAGCGAAACGGACTAGGTATTGTGACCCAATGCACCGGTTCTTTCTTGTAGTGTTTGTGCAACTAACCATTGTGTAACGGTTTTATTAGTCATTAGGATCGGCTTCATCCTGGCCTGCGTCATTTGTTTGCCTGATGCGTGTTTTTGCCTTCTTCTTTCACGACATATTGTATGTAGGGGACTTATTGAACGGATTTGCCGTCCTGTTTTGGAGGCTTTTAGCGGCCCTAACATTTCCATTTTTGATGAATGTCTCAATTTCTGATGCTGCTTTTAGACTGTGGGCTTAGTAGGGCTAGGGTGGTACGTTTCGGTATCTTACAGGTTGATGAGAGGGTTGCTGGTACTTAACAGAGATGGCTCATATGGTGTATGTGCCATCTCTGCTTGTCAGTCGCCTCATCTGTGCATGCTACTCCTCGATCGCTAGATCATGTATTGCGTCTGGGCTGAATCACATCTGATCACTCTGCGACTCTGCGTCATTCACTTATTGTAGCGTACTTACTAATTTTTTCATTTCTGGGTGGTGATCATCGCCTCTGGTTAATTCCTTGATCGATTTGTACGCCACTGTGGGTAGGGGCGTTCCTAGGTTGGGGGACCTGGTCGCTCTAGTCTGAACGGCGTAGGCCGGAAGGAAAGTGGAATTTTTTCATATCTGATATATAAACTTTTGTCCTTTTGCTATCGGCCACATCTTCTAGTTCGTAAATAACAGGGGATATCTTCTGTATTATTCTATATGGGTTTAGATATTTTAGCGCTAATTTGTCAGTTAATGAACTGTTGGATAATCCCTAGTTCATTGAGTTTCTTTTTACAAATTTATTGGCAAATTCCGTGCGTTTATATGTTAATAAAAATTTCGGGCATCCCCATTACAAAATTTGCTACTTACTATTTGATTAAAATTCTTTGTTTATTATTCAAATGCTGTGACTTTCATTCCCAGAATTCTCTGCATAATTATTGACTACAAGCACTTTACAGGAGAATAAATTCCAATTCCTTCTAGTGGTTTTGGCTCTGCCAATTTTTAGTTCATTCACATGTGTGTTAGATATGCAGGTTAGATCGATATCAAAGTTATCTCTGTCTGGCTAATACAAGGAACGATTCTGATGTTTCGGCAGAATAGTAATAACCTTTTTTGTACAATAAACTTTATGTCATTAGAAGATGTAGCTGTCAGAGAAAGCATAAAAATTCACACATATAAAGAGAAAAAATAGAATAATATATATGGTAACGATAAGGCAATATATAAAGTAAATATTAATCTTAATGTAATAATTAATATATTTAAATGACAAGAATAAGTACTAGCGTAGTTATGTCAAGATTGTGTGTACTTATACTTTCTGCTAGTCGACCAAAATACAAAAGTTTATATGATAGTTATATTAACTTATAGTAGACACGCATCTTGTCCCATATACACTATAAGGAAGAATATATTGCTGATATTTGAATATTATTAAATGTTATTATTAGATTATTATTATATGCAAACATAATGTTACAGTATATTTTCAGCGAGTACGTTGTAGATTTCTTGAGGCGTTTACATACGAATACTTAAGCATATTACTTTTGTCCTCTTGTACTGACTAAAATTTTCACAGGATGCATTTACCTTGTGCATAGATGTCCAGTGCTTACTTACTTATTTTGTTCAGCAAACATGTAAATACCAGGTTCTTAGTATGTGCAGTCTTATTGATCATATATCATGTATAATATTATTACATTAGAATTTTTATCGTATACAACGGTGGGATTAAAATCAAAGATTGTTGTTCTGCAGTTTAAATTGAATAGGTTTCGCTGATTATGCCTTCTTTCAACGTGAATGAGTCGGACTGAATTTACTTTATACGTTATGCATATTTTATAAATATCATTCATATAGTTAGACGAACACATGCGCATTTTTTTGTTTTTATTATTGACGGTGATTTTAAGTATTATGAATCGTTTTATATATTTGTAACAAAATGTATGAATATCAGTATAGTTTGAGAAATTTCAATGGTGAAAATAAACTGAAAGTGTATTGCTGAAATTTGATGTTGCAAGCAGTCTGTTTATACTTTTCTCACAAAACTATATATATTATTTTTTTATTATTATTTATTTTTATTCTGCTTTTAATTAAACGAGTTATGTTAAAAATTCTATGGCCGGAGTGGGAGGGGGTATAAGCAAAATAATCTATCCATCAGTAAATTTATAATTTTTTTCTTTTTTAAGATTGTAAGATTAATAAACGTATCTGTTACATTACATACGGAAAAATGGACAAAAGTCCTTGCAAAACATTAAAAACGAATGTCTATGATATTGTTCATCTGATTATTTTTGACTGTATATATGATAATCGTTTCTAACAATATTAACGATCAATAATGTCACTGTCCGTATTCCATAAGTAGGACCTCATTATTTGTTTTTAGTCTAATCAGAGTAAACTCAATGCGACGTGACCCCCTCTTTCTAATTTGGTCGGACTACTTATTACTTGTCGGGAGCTTTGCTATTATGATTTTGGTGCAAAATGCTCTTTTTAAAAAAATGAAATTTTTTAGCGCATAGACCACCTATCAATAAACTATATTTTATTTTTGTTTTGTTTTAATAAATATTTACGTTGACGATTACCCGCCAATTTCGTGGATAGGTTTCCCCCTACCGCGGTGTTATCCTTGCTGGTACCTGCAATGGTATGCATGAGCGGATTGTCCGGCAGAAGGAAAGAATCTACCGCTAGAAAGAACAAGGTCGCTAATTGGTAAAACATAAAAAAGGGGTAAATTAAAATAAAATGTGTAATCTTTATTTCCTCGATCGTGACATGGGCGTTCACAAAGATATTTCGAGTTGCATATAAGTTATCACGGATGCTTAATGCTGCTCAAACGCCTTGTCGTCACTCGTCTTCAATATGGTCGCCTCGTATCGCCCGCCGCTTATCACCCGTTACACTAATATCACGTGTGGCTTCCCTCTCACCTATCGTCTAGGTGCAAAATTCGAGTGGCGAGGCTGGACCGCACTACCCATCAACTTACGCGGTGACATTCACATTTGAATACCGCTTCGCAAAAGCAAAACTGGAGGCAGGACGCTTATACGTGCTCGAGCGTACGAAAATGTCCCTCGTACTCTTGGTGATATATGCACATGTATATAAAATTTTATATAGGCTGCAGCCCACTTATTGGTTTTGACGCAAGTATTTCCACAGATGGTTCTCACAAACGGTGGGCATCCCCTCATGTTCAACTCTCTTCTCTCTCTCTCTCTTTCTTTCTCTTACTCGCTCTCTCCCTCTATCTCTCTCTCCCTCTCACATCATCGGCTTCTTAGATATTTTTTTTTTCGACTGCTCCTCATTTTCCTTGTAGACTCGATTAGCGTCCTCGACTACCCGACTGACGCCCAACCGTATTATTACGTTTATAACATTTTTTTTTGTTGTCTTTCTTGTTGGATTAATTAATTATCGTGTTGCATTTTTATACTCAATACCAGAGCACTCCTATAATTGCAATCCTATTCCCCTTTAAGTTTCAGGAACCAGAGAGATTTAAAGGTAAGGTTAATATAATAACCGGGTTGCCGTTATTATGTATATATATTAGGTTGTCAAATATCTCCCTTCCGATTTTTTGCTCTTCATTCAATGCTTTATTAAAACTGTTACAGTAGTCGGATTTACTTCAAATATGCACCATTTTGTTCGATAATCTGTTTCCATCTAGACGGAAACTTCATAATACCCCTCTCGTAGAAACCCTTCTCTTTATTTGCGAAGAACTCGGACAGCCACTTTGCTTAAGCCACTTTTGAGTCCAACTTTACGCCAGCAAGGGCGTTCGACATGGATAGGAACATGGGTCTCTCACGAGACCCATTCTGCACATGTGGGCGTTAATCTTACCGTGACCTGTAAGGATTTCGATGAGCAATTTTGCCCTTCTTCTACTGAGGCCAAGGATTGCCCTGGTCCAGTCCTTTATATTATTCGTGGAGGTGAAGGCTTTAGTCTGCCTGCATTCTTCATTTCTCTCCCATAGTCGGCTGCTTTCTTCCGTTATCCATCTTTCTATCTCCCCCTTGATGAGGGTGTTGCAGAGTCCTACAGCCGGCTCAGCGCCGCAATAGGGAGTTTTAGCTCCTATTTTGGCAAGGTCATCTGCCACCATGTTCCCATTAATTCCATAATGGCCCGGTACCCATAGTAGCGTGACCGTTGCCTTATTAGCCAGTCTACTGAGGGCCTCATAACAGTCCCTTACCAGATTGGATCTAGTAGTGTAACTGCTTAAAGCGGCGCTCGACCCTAGACCCCTGATCGCATCTTTCACTATCCAAGGTTCTTGGATTAGCGATATGCATATCTGCACCCCCGCCAAACTCCTCAGCATAACGACCGAGGCGTCTTTGCAGGGGTGCAAGTTAATCTGGAGGAATGAGATGCCCGAGGGAGCCATTTATTGTTCCATCGTGCTCCCGCCCTCAATATTCTCCACAGGCGCCCGTTTCTCCCGGCGGCTCACCTTAAAGGCGATCCTGCCCAGGAGGTACCAGGGCCTGTGATCTAACGCCGCCAACAACTTGGCGTGCGATTCCGGTATAATCAGTACAAGGAGATGTTTATCTCCTCCGTTAGCCCTTCCTTCTTCGCCGTCCTTGGTTTTGACGACCCTCCATATGCTTGTTTTGCCACTGAGGGATGCATTATGCCCCTCAAGCCTTTCCAAGATGGTTTACGGGTTCTCCGGGGGCCATGGTATCCATGTCACCGCCTTGACTCTAGCCTGTAGGAGCTCTACACCCCCATGTTCAGATTGGCCCTACCCCATGGTAAGTCCAGAGTAGCCAGTCTAGCGGCTAGCCACTCCTTCGCCTACGGGTTGCTGGCCACCAGTATGATGGCCCCTCCCTTGCAGAAGGAGACATCCAATTTGGGCCATGTGACAGATGGTGCACTATACATAACCTTCGACACCGCCCCCCCCCCGAATTGCGAAAGCATTTCTGAGGTGATGATTGCCTCCGGGTATCCTTCATGCACCACGACACATGTAAGGGGGTTTGACCTTTGGGCAGCCGTAATAATTCCGGCACCCGCAAGCCTCCCTCCCTGGGGGGGGGGGCAAGGTTCCTTTGTTGCCACCGCCGCCACTCCCCCCTTTTGCATTTTAGCAATAACGGATGACGAGAGCGGAGTCTTATCAGATCCCTGCCGTCTCTTCATCCCTGTCTTAACCTGCGTGGTAGGCCCAGAGGTGCCGTTCCCGCTAGCATTTTGCTGCTGGGCCAACTTCCTCCTGGCCGAGCCACACAGCCTTTTTTTCTTGGGGGCAGTACTGCCTCCCTCTACACTAGTTAGTGTTTCAGGGGTCACAACCACTCCAGGCTTGTTGCCTGGAGCTGCGTCCTCCTTGCCCACTTGACCAGTAACTCCTACTGAGGTCCTCGGGGGCGTTGTATCCTCTCGGGCCTCGCCTTCACTATTCTTAGGTTCTGTTTTATCCATAAGAATCTCACGAGTAGCTAGGGAAATAAAAGTCCGCCGACACAGAGCCCCGCATGTGCCGATAAGGTTGAATACTCGGAAAGGTCGCCCGGTGTTCGCGAGGCATCGTTTGCGACTGCTACTACCCAAGCGGCCAAGTCGGTACCCTTCAGCACGACGGCGCCCACCTTGGGTTTGGGGGTTGCATATACTATCTATTGCGCCTCCTTCCGAACGCAATGAGGGGTTGCCCTTGGCCTCTGGAGTGTCCGCCTGGCTGTTCTCGAGAGTCCCGAGGCCCAGCTTCGGCTGCGAGAGAGACCTACGCAGGTTCCTTATTCAAGGATGCCGTAGGAGTGGTTACTCTGGCGCCCGAGAGGCAGTCTGCTACATCAGCACCTTTTCACCACCCAGCCCACCCTAGGGAAGGGCCGCACTCTCCCAGACCATTGCCGGGTCAGCCGCTTGGATCCCCAGATGAGCCTCCACACAGGCCTACAAGAGGAACGCGACAAGGTGTCAACCCCAGGTGGAGGGTCTGGTGACTAACTCTCATCTCCTAGGTGATATCACGAGATGCCACATGCCGGTCTAACTCGATAAATTCCATAATTTGATCGGTATTCGTCGTCACAGGTCTTCCGCCGGCTGGCTTATCAATGGTGTCGTTTTCACCGACTCTGAATCGGCGAAACCATTCCTCTGGGGTTCGAAGTGATAGCACGCCATCCAATAAAACACCATTAATCTCACGGAACGTTTCTCTAGCAGATTTGCCTTTGAGGAAGGAAAACTTTAAAATAGCGCGAATTTTGACGTTAATGAACTCTATGTTTACATGTCTATAACTTTTTAACACAATGTCCAAACTAATCATGCATAGCGTCGTTTTGTACGTTATGTCAAGACCTTTTAAATGATGTATAGTATTGCCAGATAGGAGCCCTGTAGCGCTTTATACATAGCCGCGAAATTCACAAGACAAAAATTCGGAAGGGAGATATTTGACAACCTAATATATCTATATATATATATATATATATATATATATATATATATATATGGGATGTTCTTTGTCAAATGGAACATTTTTATGATCTTTAGCTTAAAATGTTGATTGAACACTTTTCATGGGCCCGTGTGCCCTTTTCAAATAATTTAATATGCGAGTCAATATGGCCGCTCAAAATCAGAGAAAAATCAAGGTTTTGTAGTAAAATGTTAGCTAAAAATAAATCTTACTTCCAATTCAATCGATCTTAGGTGTAAGAATTTTTTATTGACAGCTTAGAAATTTCGATGGGTCATTTACACTACTTATATTGATCTTAAATGGTAAAAATAGATTACGTCTTTCATTCTGCAATGTATAAAATTTTTAACTCATTTAGAATTATGAGAATGTGATAAGTAAACAGCTTTTATATCCTGAGTTGTACGCTCAGAAAGCAATACAAAGCTGTAATGTTTTCATTTCGTGGTTGACTTTGTAATTGAGAATTGCGACATGAATACTGCACTAGTCGTTATTATATTGGAAAATTGTTGGGTAGTATTTTGAGCGATATATTTATAATTTTCAGAATAGTCCATCTCACAAAGACCCGCATTAGATTTTCACTTATTTTTTAGATCGTTTATAAATTAGGATTGTTTCTTCAAGATAAAATAATGTGGAATCAATTTTTCTAGGGTCTCAGCTTGTTCCGGCACCAAGTCGTGTACATTAAGGCATTTTTTTAAGTGTATTTGTCAGTTGACTCCGAAACGCTATAGATAATCGCTAAAAGTCCACCATAATAGTATAAATCTACTCTCTCAACTGAGACCCTCACCACCCTTGTACAATCCTTTCTTCGCCAGCTGTTTAGTTGTAACAACCCATGTCCCGAAAATGGAACAGAGAATTTTAGAGCAACAGTGCGCGATAAAATTTTAAGCGAAACTGCAACAGGAAATTATGTAAAAGCGCTTACAGTGTATGGTAGTTATTTCCTAAATGCTAATCAGGAGCTTCGGTGGCATGTCGATTTTAAAAAAGGCCGTGAGAGCGTTTAAAAAAGACGAGGATCGGAGAATGAGCAAGTCCAAAGTGAAAACCATGTTCATTTGCTTCTCCGACAGCAAAGGGGTGATCCATAAAGAGTTTATACCACCTAGATAAACCGTAAATCAAGTATTTTACCGCAATCTTACAGAAAAAATTCGCCAATGGTCGACATTTTGACTCGGTTGAAAACATCCAAGAATCTGTGACGAGGTTACTCAGAGAGATCCGACAACAAGTGTTCCAGAATTGTTACGAAAATAGGAAACTGGAATAAGTTTATAGATGTGAAATGGGACTACTTTGAAGGCGGTCACAGCGATGTATGAGGGTGGATTGATAAGTTTCCGGCCTGACCAAGAGATGGTGCCACTAGGCTTGCCATTCTGCCTTGAGGAGGCGTTCTATAGTACCATACTTAGATAGCTTTTAGCTATAGTTTGAGTCCGATCGCCATGTTAGTTTAGGTTTGAGAGCACGCTGAACAAGGCACCTCTCTGTTTTTCGTAAAAATGGAAAAGCTGGAAAATCGTGCTGTCGTCAAATACTTTTATTTGAAGGGGTTAACGCTGAAGGAAATTAAAGAAGAGATGCACGCAGCACTGGGGACATCCTCGCCATCATATTCAACCATTAAGCAGTGGGTTTCCGACTTTAAAAGGGGTCGTGTGAGCACCTCTGATGAACCTCGTTCAAGACGCCACATTGAGGTCATAACTGTAGATATGATCGAAAAAATCCATCAAATAGTGCTGAAAAACCGCAGATTGAAAGTGTGTGAGAGAGTGTATGAGACCTGTAAGATGTCATATGAGCATGTACGAAAAAATTTGGCACCAACATTTGCATATGGAAAAGCTCTGTGCAAGATGGGTGCCGCGTTTGCTAATAGTCGACCAAAAATTGATTCGAAAGAACATTTCTACCGCCAAGTTGGCGTTGTATAAGCGTACTCCTAGCGAATGTTTCCGTCGATTCGTAACCATTGAGGAAACTTGGGTGCACTACTACACCCCTGAAACCAAACAACAGTCTAAACAGTGGATTGGACCAGGGGAACCAACTCCAAAGAAGGCAAAAACAATTTTTTCGGCGAACAAGGTTATGATTACTTTTTTTGGAATGCAAGAGGTATTATATATATTGATTGTCTTTAAAAAGATAAAACTATCACTGGTCAATACTACGTAGAGTTATTGCAACGTTTGAGTCACGAAGTGAAAATTAAACGTCCTCATCTGGCGAAGAAAAAAATCTTTTTTCATCACGATAACGCACCGGCGCACACGTCAATCGTTGCGATGGCTAAACTCAACGATCTGAAGTTTGAATCTATGCCGCACCCTCCCCACTCTCCAAACCTAGCCCCGAATAACTATTATCTGTTTCCTAACTACAAAAAAAGGCTTGGCGGAAGAGATTTGCGGATAATGAAGAAGTAATCGAAGCTGTAAATGTGTATTTTGAGGAGCTTGACGAATCAGTCCATAGAGATGGCATTACTAGACTAGAACACCGCTATGAGAAATGTATCAGCCTTGGAGAATATTATGATGAGAAATAAAAAAAATTCTTAAAAACGTTGTTTTTCTTGTTCAGGCCGGAAACTTATCAATCCACCCTCGTACATTAATTTTTAAATATACTCGCTTTTTGAATTTTGTCGCATTACTTAATTGTGTGACCTTGTATAAATATGAAAGTTTCATCAAACAAATTTTTTTATAAATTAACACGACCATGCTCTTACTTCACAGACTGTATAGTTCATGTGTCATATTATTATCAATGTCCATATTAAATGTAGAGACCGCGTTTCAAGAGGCGAACAATTTTCCCCTTTCAGTTTCAAATATTACTATCAGGTATGTGAATAAGTCTTTCCCGTTTTTTTTCAAATTTTGAGCCTTTATTGTGAAAAAATGGTAACAAATGAATTATTGAAAGTATTGGCCATAGCTAGCTACAACTTTTTCCCATCTTTCTGGCAACATACGAGTCCCGTTGCGAAAAAATTCGACCGGTTTTGCCTCTATCCAGTCATCCACCCATTTTTTGGCTTCCTCGTAGGAGTGGAAGTGCTGGTCAGCCAGGCCATGCGTCATCGATCTGAAGAGATGGTAATCAGACGGAGCAACGTCTGGACTATACGGAGGGTGGGGTAGGACTTCCCATTTGAGCGTTTCTAAGTATGTTTTCACCGGCGGTGCAACATGTGGGCGAGCATTGTCATGTTGCAAAATAACTTTGTCGTGCCTGTCGGAGTATTGTGGCCGTTTTTCTCGCAGTGCGCGGCTCAAACGCATCAATTGTCGCCGATAGACCTAGCCTGTGATCCTTTCATTCGGTTTCAGAAGCTCATAGTAAACCACACCTAGCTGGTCCCACCATAGACAGAGCATGAGCTTGGCGCCATGAATATTTGGCTTGGCCGTCGATGATGATGCATGGCCGGGTAGTCCCCATGATTTTCTTCGCTTCGGATTATCGTAATGTATCCACTTTTCATCGCCAGTCACGATACGATGCAGAAAACCCTTTCTTTTATGTCGCTGAAGCAGCTGTTCGCAAGTGAAAAAACGCCGTTCGACGTCTCTCAGCTTCAGTTCGTACGGCACCCAATTTCCTTGCTTTTGGATCATTCCCATGGCTTTCAAACGCTTGGAAATGGTTGTTCGGTCAACTCCCAATGCTTCAGCAAGTTCTTCTTGCGTTTGACAAGAATCTTCATCAAGCAAAGTCGCCAATTCTCGATCTTCAAAGATTTGCGGGCGCCCGGAACACTCCTTATCTTCCACGTCGAAATCACCGCTTTTGAAGCGTCGAAACCATCCGCGAACACTTGAATCATCGACACAACCTTCTCCATAAGCCTCCTGAAGCAATCGATGCGTCTCGGCAGCAGATTTCTTCAAAAAGAACCAATAAAGTGAAACTTCCCGCAAATGACGCCGACTCGGCTAAAATTTCGACATTTTCACGATATCAAAAATTTATGATGCGAAAAAATTTTAACTAATGTGTTAGTATGGAATTGTTGACATATGAATATGCTTTGATTATGACATATGTAACCATTGAATACTCGCACAGTATTGGTGGCGCCATCTCTTACAAAAAACGGGAAAGACTTATTCACACTCCTAATAATTTAGCGTGATCGATCTTAAATATAGTATAGCCGCAAACTCTTTTTTCTTGTTTTTCTCTTAAAGCAAACGTTAAATCCTGAGTTGATAGAGAAAATACAATTTGGCTTGGATCATTAAATTCCGACATGTTTTTAGCAACCCCGTCGTATAATATACTATACTTCATAAATTAACAATTATTCTCGCGAATTGATTCCGGGAAGGTATGACTGTTTTTCGCGTCAATACAAAATTATTATAAATTAACATAAAACGCAAATTGTACCAATGTCTAGATGAATTTTTCCCTTTTTGTTCACCTAACGAGATTCTAATGAGTCCTTGTACTACGACAGATTGCCAGGATCCATAAGGATTGCTATAAACAGCCCCATTACGTTGACCATCATAATTTATATACCCAGCAAAAGAAATCGGATAGACTCGTGTTGTATTTCTTTTTATTCCGTTAATAATATAATTGTTACCAATTTGCATTATGCTTATCTAATGTACTTCTAAATATGCTTCTCTATTAATGTTTTACAAATACTCAGTTACACCATTCATTACAATCTAAATTTGCCAATACATCCCGCAATAATAATCATCAATTTATAATAGTTGCAAGTAAATTTCGGAAATGTTTGGATAGTTCTTAGGAGGTTCACAATGTCCGAAGTCTAAGAGTGATAACGTGGTAACAGTCATAATTCGTGATCGACAGTCGTAACCTATTATCCTCAAAACAGTTGGGAAGAATATTAGACAAATTAATGAACTTTAACTTATTTAAAAATTAATATTTTTTTATTATTGGTCATCTGCTATTTTTTAATTAATTTAATTAACTAATTTATTATCTAATTATATATAATTATATGTGAAAAAGTAAAAACATTATTTATTTTTATAATAAATGTTAAATATTGTTAAATTATCATTTATCGCATAATTAATATACTCATATAAACTTAATTTTTCTCAATTCCTTCCCTTTTTCCTTGTTTTTGTCTTTCAAATGTCCATACTCATTAAATAAAATTTTAGTACCTGATTTTTTATTAAACATTTTTTTATTTACTACCCTAATCATTTTTCTGGAAAATTTCATCTATAATTTTTTCAGTGTAACTTGCGACGGCCAAAAACATGGCGCAAATTTATTTCGACCGATATATAAATTTAATAAACAAATATATTATGAAGACAATAAATACGTTAAATTATTCTAATTTATTTCCACTACACTTACGTATAAAATAAAAAGTAAACACAGAATACAAGAAAATTAATTTAACGATTACAAAATTAAATTAATATATACGATATTAAATATCACGCGGTAAACATACCGAAAACGGGCAAAGGTCGCGACGACTACTGAAGAAGGTAGTCGACGCAACTGCCGAAAACCGAACAAGTAGAAAGAGATTGCGTTCTCTTTCTAGTCTCTCTCTCTCTCTCTCTACTACTACTAAGCTTAAGTCCGAAGTATGCCGTAGAGGGGATACACTGCGCGCGATAAGAGCGAGCGCGTTAAGTGTATTAGACCGGCGGCCGCTATCCCCTCTAACACGCGCCGCACACACACTACTATACGCTCTCACCGAACTGCGCAAGCCAGCTCCGAATATTGCGGTAGGCGAACGCGTGTCCGAAAACCAATGCACAGGCTGTATTTAATTAAATTGCTAAATGTACTTATAATACATAAATATGTATAGATATATATATATATATATATATGTATAAGCTTGTATACATGTATACTACCACTGTACGCAGCACACCGGCTGCATAAACAAGCATCAAACTATAAATAATAATTATTATTAAATATTGTTATTATTAATTATTATTGTTATTAATATAATTATTATAATTATTCGCCGCGTCTGAAATTACACAAGCGGCGACGGAATTATACGAATATTTCGCTATAAAAGAGCCTGCAAAAGGCAAAATCGGGAGTTCGCCCGGTGAATCAACTGCCCCGAAGTTGATTCACACAAACTCCTCCCGAAGCTAGCAATCTTTCCAGAGCTCAACAAATTCCTGCTAAAAACTCCTATCCGAAACTATTAGTTTGATCTCGCCTAAGCCGTTTCTGAACTATTAGTTTGATCTCGCCGTTTGAGCGCCTCGCAACAGATCTCTGTTGCGAGGCGCTCCTCAAAAGACCAGCCGTTTACTTATCCAGAATAGTCAATTTTCCCCTTAACTCTTGATCCTGGTTGCGAGGCGCTCCTCAAAAGCCCAGCGGAGTTAAGTTTACCTTATTTTCTCCCTATATAAATTTCCCCGCGTGGAAAATAACACCGGGAATCCTCGCGGTAAATAGCGCCGGATATTAAACACATCGCGGAAAATAACGCGAAATTAGTTTAAGTAATTATATAGATCTAGCTTATAAACTACTTTTATTAATTATATTGTTTCTAATTTATTGGTTTCAGATACCTTGTAAATAGAAGGGCTTCTTGAATAAATTCGTCTTTATTTCTTGTTATCTAAAAATATACTGTGTTCTTGTAAATTATTTTCTTGATCCGGCGTTCGATCCCGAAATACTTCCTCCCCTCTCAAACTACCCTGGAAAATACCGCGTAGGCTATCCCGGGTGGGATAGAAACGTTACAAACTTTATACAAATCAGGCCATTAATCTTAGTATGAACCAGTCTAACTTCTTTACATAATAAATGATTGTACATGTATTCTCCCCTAAATAGAATATAAGGTTACTTTTATAATTTGAAATATTTTCTAATAATTTTATAAAGAAACGTAAAAGTTTAAAATTGATGTAACTTTTGAATTAATAAAATTTGTCATTGGAACAAATGTAGTATTATTGTAGTATTATTATAATAACCGCGTTACCTAATCTTGCTCGTGTTCCCAATTCTAATATTAGGTTGACAGATAACTTTCCGCCGTTTTCAAAAAATGGGGCCACCGATAACATCACATCGAAATTGTCAGCTGTAAAAAGTCGTATAGTATATGTTGACATCTGGAAACATTATAACCTTTTAAAACCTCTCACTTTTTGCTAGCATCAATTAGTTTTCATCCTGTTAAGATGTCAAGTTTTGAGCTAAGTAAGCGTCATTTGCGGGAATTGTTAATTTACTTCTTTCATTTAAAGCAATATGCAGCTGAAACACATCCGTTACTCATAGAAGCAGATGATGATATTAATTCGAGTGAGAGAAGTTGTTGGAAATGGTTCCAAAAATTTAAAAGTGGTGATTTTGACGTGGAGGACAAAACACGCAGTGAAAGGTCCAAACTGACGCAGAATTGGAAGCTTTAAGGGAGAAAAATAATGTCAAACGCAGAAAAGAACTTGCACAAGAATTACGAGTCATTCAATAAGCTATTTCACAACGCCTCAAAACCCTGTTTATAATCCAAAAGGAAGGAAGTGGGGTTCCTTATGAACTGAAGCTAATAGACGACGAGCGTCGCTTACATCGCTTATTCGGTTGCGAACAATTGCTCAAACGGCAAAATCGCAAAGGATTTCTACATTGAATCGTGACGGGAGACGCTGCTGCCCAGAAAGATGGTCAAAAGTAGTAAAAAGTGATCGAAAATATTTTGAATGACATTATTTGTACTTTTTTTTACAATAAATTCTTATTTCTTTATAATAACGTGGCGGGAACTTATTTATACACCCGATATTTTTGGCTTTGTCTAAATTAAACAAGATGCATTTTCAACGCAGTCCGGTACAGAAACTTATTTCAGGATTTTACTTGAAAAATGTTTTTTCGCAAATATAACATGAATTTTTTAACATTTCGAAGATTTACTCTAAAATGTGATAATTTAAATTGATTTACTCAAAGTATTGGGTGTACAAATAAGGTTCCGCCGTTTTTTAATGAAGAAATAAGAATTTATCTTGAGGCGATCTTTTGTCTTAATTGATGTCTTCTGTGGCGACCTATTTCTTCAATTCCTCGTAAAAAGTGAAGTGATGCTCAGCCAGACCAGAGTCATCGACCGGAATAGGTGGAAGTTCGGAGGAGCAGTATCTGGTGAATACGGCGAATGGGATAGAGCGTCCCAATTCAGTGCTTCAAATGTTTCCTTTACGATTTCGGCAACATGTGGTCGAACTGAAGTCATCCTGAAAAATGACTTTATCGTGCCTTTTGGCATATTGTGAACGTTTAATCTTTAATGCTCGGCTCAATTGCATCAGCTGTTGTTAGTAACATTCCCCCGTGACAGTTTAATGGTATTGGAGTAATTCTCAATAGATTACTCCAAGCTGATCCTACCAAATGCACATCATTAGCTCTTGCAATCAATGTGTGGCTTGACCATCGAAGTAGAGACGGGTTTACCCCATGACTTCCTACGTCTTGGGTTGTCGTAGTGAATCCACTTTTCGTCTCCCGTCACGATTCGACGTAGAAATCCTTTGCAATTTTGCCTTTTGAACAATTGTTCGCAAGCCAATAAGCGACGCTCAACGGCTCTTAGCTTCAGTTCATAAAGAACCCAATTTCCTTGCTTTTGGACCATACCTATGTTTTTGAGACGTTGTGAAATAGCTAGCAGAGACTCCTAACTCTTATGAAAGTTCTTCTTGCGTTTGGCATGGATCTTCTTCCAGTAAAGCTTCCCATTCTGTGTCACCATACACGTTGGGTCTTCCACTGCGTGTTTTGTCTTCCACGTCAAAATCACCAGTTTTCAATTTTTGGAATTACTCCCGACAACTTCTCTCACTCAAATTAATATCACCATATGCTTCTATGAGCAGCCGGTGTGCTTCACCTGCAGATTGCTTTAAATGAAAGAAGTAAATTAATAATTCTCGCAAATGATACTTACTTGACTCAAAACTTGACAGATGAACTTAGCCGCAGGTGAACAATTTAGTAAGTCCATATTTCATATCAAAATGCATCTCATCGGTAATACATTAAAGATGGCGCTATCCTCCATTTTCATCGCTTTCCCGCGCTCCCTGATGGTGTCCGTCCCGACACCTTATCCTCGCCACTTGTGGCCGCCGTTACTTCCTGCCGCACACGCCCGAGTTCCCCGCTCAGAAATACATATATAATCGATGAGGGTGCTCAGGCCCAATCACCGATGCCGCTAGTTACGAGGGCGTCTCCTCGTTCGTATGCCACTGCCGCTTTGCCGCCAGGTCTTCCGCGATGTGAACTACCACGAGAGAAAGAGAGAGCATGAGTGTTAGTCTCTTTGCTATACTGCTGCGAGATTCATTTAGTCCAAGTCCGAGTACCAATCACTGCACTTCACACACTTCCCGATTTCACGACTTCCACAAGACAATACAAAAAAAAACTCCGCTTCACTTCGTACAAGAAAGACAGCAGAAAAAATATGGCTAGGACATGTGGTCAATGCTCAGTGTACGAAAATTTTCTGAAGTTGCTTCGTCGTCTTCTTCGTCTTCACCGTCTGATCCACCGATCACCGCTCATCTTTTCCATGAGCACCAATCATTGTCCGTCTTCCCTAATGTGCGCCAATCACGCGTTCTTCGGTACTGTTAAGCCCGCTGCGGCCGACATTGTCCGTCGGCAACACGCCGTTTTATTACTTGTTTCGAGTGACAAGTTCGAATTTACCCGAGAAATATATCTATATACATCCCAGTTGGGTAGTTTACCGGGGCGCCACGACGAGCAACGGCGCTATCGACCGCTTCTTTTCCCCGGCAGCGTCCACTCTCCTGCTGGCTGCTACTATAAGTGCGACCGTCTGCTGTGCAAACGACACGCGCCTTTACTATTCTATTTGGTATTTTCCAGTCTCTCGAGCGCCCTTCCTTCGCTGTGTAGTTACTAAAATGTTGAGCTGGGTATTCGTCGATTTGAAAGATTTTCATGCTTCCCCGCTGCTTCCTCGTGTTCACTACGTTGGCAGTAGATACAGACTCCAGGTATTGTGTGTGTAGCATGGCGCAGCCACGTGTTCTATTGTTCGACTCTTAGTGTGCAGCTTTCAGGTGACTTATGCACCTCCGCCACGTATGACGTGTGTTTTAGTTTATTTACTTTAATATTCTTCCTCATATCTGTCTTCCGGATATAATTGTATTTATTTTCTCATCACCTCTATTTGGAAGTTGATGAGAAATGTCGTGGCTTTCTCCTTGCCTCTCTCTCACTCCTTTCTTACTTCCATATCTCTCTCTTTTGTAAATTTTCTCTGCATGCATCTAATTCCCTGCATGTGTCTATATTTTTCTGTATCTTTCTCCCTATCTTCCTTTATCAATTGGCGTATGGATATGCATATGTATCTTTCTCTTTCTATTTCTTTATTTCTCTGCTTGCCATTTTCCCATTCTCTCTCGCCCTATCCTGAGCTTCTCGATATAACTGTATTTATCTCTACTGCTCGGTCTCTATCTTCGTGTACTTCTCTACATGTGCGTCTTTCTCTCTATTTCTTTCTTTCTATCTTCTTTTACTCATCTACATACATTTTTTTCCTGTACTTCTCTCTTTCTACTTTCTTTATTTATCTGCATGCACATTCCTCTATACTTCTCTCTTTAAGCTGTGTACGTGCGCAAAGCTCCTATTAACTCCAACCGTTTTTTGTCATGCTTCCCTCCTCCGCCTGTGGTAACTTTACTTGTCCTTATTGTATCTTCATTGTGCTCTTACTGTTTGTTATATTAAGGAAGAAGAAGGAGGTCTGCTTGGTTAAGCAACCAACTCGACCATCCTCGCTAATTGTATTTTTGACATTGTATTATACTTATTATTATATATGTTACTGGGGTGGCTTACTGCAATTTTCATTGCACTATTAGTTCAGAAGCTATCAAATATTTTCAAAATATCTAACTTTTGTAGCGCGTTGCCCACGCTGAACTGCCGATTCCCGCACTAGTGAACAAATTAACTTGATAAGTGATTGGTTCAGCCTATTCAAAAAATGTATAGATATTTATTCTTTAGTGTATCGCCTGTATCTCAAAAACCTATTTCATAAAAATATTATCTATGTTCTATCAACAGTTATAAAATATGTAAAAATGCAGCACACTGAATGTGTGTTAAAATTTCTCAGATACTCATATATATTTTATAATTTTAATATTTATTATATTATATGACGGCTTGGATATGTTTTTTATTAGTTTTATGAGTAGGATGATTCAAAGATTTTTTAAATTCTCGAAATTGGTTAAGCCTATCATTTTCAATCGCATTATTTAACAAATTTTGATCGAATAGAAATATTTCATAAAATATTATATATAAATATGCGATTCTTAAAAAAAAGTAAAATCTCTTTAAAGTTTTATATAAAAGCATAAAATAATCCAAGTATGGTGTATTCGACAGTCTAATCATTTAAACGCTCTTCTCTATAATGTATTGTATTTATATAAATGATATTTTTTCCTATTTAGATTTCACAGTCACACGTAAATATTCTTGATCCTTAAAAAGAAAGTTATAACCTAAGATGGTAATAAAATGACATTTCAGAATTCTATTAATTTGTTTCTAATTTAAACAAAATATGGATTAACAATTATATGGAAATATGTATGAGTATATATATGTAATTCGTGTGTGACGTCGGAATCAATCATCGCCTCACTTTCAATCAATTTTATATCAGTTTCGGCCTAGATTTTTTGCTCATCTTTGAATTTTCCTTATAAATTTTTATCGGAATCCTAGTTTTTTCCGTGGGACTTGGCGGGGCAGTGTCATATATTTAGGAATTGTCTGCTTGCTCAGAATGAAGCAAAGAAACAATTCCCTACACCACAATCACGTCCAAGCCAGTATTAATTACCTGACTTGTCTCAAATCCTGTAAAGAGAAAGTTTTAGATTTTATTGCTGTTGTTAGTTTTTTGTTGTTGTTGTTATCGCAACCACTCGTCAAAATCACTACGATCGAATTTATAATAATGTTAAAGTCTTGAATGAAAATCTACTTTTTAAATCCAAGAAAACACTGATGCCACAAAGGAAAACTCTTCCTTTTAATGGTCAGCTTTTCCTCGGTGCTCAGGTACTTATCTCGACATCTTCGAAATCATATTTGTATTTTATTGGTCCCCACGCAATCTTAATTATCTATTAACTTCGTCGGAGCCAATCATTTAAAAGGGCTATGACTGTAGTGGGGATCCAAAATTAGGTAGAGGGGTTTTCTCCTGATTCTCTCATATCTCCAGAGATCCCGTCATGGGTCTCGTTTTACATGTTTTTTTCTAACTTATTCTATTGTCAGTTTTGTTTATTGATGTTAATCTCATGAACTTAATAATTTTATTTTATACTAACAATAAATGTTGTTTATAATATGTGTTAGTATGCCTCAAATAATTAAATGTATCATAATAACGCTTTTATAATTTATGATTTAATTTTACATATTATTTCAATTAAAACTATACTTATTTATGTAATCGAAAGGTTTAATGTTGTATATTCATTCTAAACATATGATTTCTAAGAAAACAATCTAAATCGAGTTGAATATTATCATATGCAATATTAATATATGCATTTCGTTGATTAAATTAAATTTATATAATTAATTAATTAAGACATATTTCTAAGAATATAATATATTCACACTTGGATGATTCCACAGATTATGCGATTTAAATTAGAAAATTACAAAAAAAAATTATCTGTTATAATTAATTATTTAACAAACCATATAAATGCAATTTCTAATAATAATTATATATTTAAATAAAATAATATTTGGAGCGGATACGTTCTAATTGATTAATATATACTATTTTGATTCATCAATTAATAAATAAACATATAAAAGACATGCGTTCATAAATATTTATTTATTAATATAATTAATTATTTTGAAACATTTTTCTAAATCAAATCATAAAAATACGTTAGAATTCTTTTATTCATAATATTAGCATTAATAATAATAATAATTTTAATAATAATAATAGTATTAACGAAACGACAGAGACAGATATTCCGCTCTTCACGCAGGAAGACCTCCATAGGGCTTCGAATGAGTTGAAGGTTCCAGGTCCCGAAGGCTTAACTAACGAGGTACTTTGGGTGGTCGCTTTGCGCCGCCCGGATATCCTTTTGGACTTGTACAACAGCTGACTGGTGGAGAGAGTTTTTAGCAGACTCTGGAAGGAGGCTCGATTAATTCTCATCAGTAAGACTAAAGGGGATCCTGATTTGCCTTCCTTGAATAGGCCTCTCTGCCGACTTCATACGGCAGGGAAGCTGTTGGAGTACCTGCTAAGACCATGACTGCTACAGGCAATTCTAAACGCTGGATACGTATCCGTATAACAATGCGGATTTAGGAAAGGACGGTTGATAATCGGTACTGTAGGTGACGTGACGAACATCTTTCACTCGGTGAACAGGTGCTGCCATGCGACCAGACCACTGGTTCTACTGGTGACCATAGATGTCCAGAACGTCTTCAACTCCGCGAAATGGATGGAGATACTGGTAGCGCTGGAGTCTACTTTTAAAATTGACTCCTGGCTTCTGGTCTCATCTACGAAACGTGATGAATAAAGCAGCAAAAAAGACCAACGCTCTAAGTAGACTCATGGAAAACACGAATGGACCTGGACCCACTTAATCCTGCTTTATGGGGCGGAAGTGTGGGCCGACGCGATGAATGTAAGGAAATGAGCGTACGCCATGAAAAGTGTGCAAGGGGTGGCTGCGCTAACAATCGTGTGCGCGTATCACACTATATCTGAGAGCGCGTTTTTCGTGATCTTTGGGGTCATTCCCATTGGAATGACGAAATCGCATTGGAAATGCATAAATAGCATTCACAGACTTCTTAAAAAAATAGTATTAAAGAATAATAATACTAACGAATAATAATACTAATAAATAACTAATTATTAATAAAAAATAATAAAGTATTATTAAGACTCATATAGAAAGGAATTTGTAAATATCATTGTATCTCATTATCAATAATATTATTGTCAATATAATATAATCATTAATTTAATATTACACAATGTTGTTCCTCCGTTAGTTTTAATTCTCGCGGTCCCACAGTGAGAATCAAAATCGACGATCAATGCGCCATAGAGTCATCGAACTATAATTTATGGGACGATTTTATAATCAAACTCATATGTGCTCTGCGTAACATACATCAATGCATACTTTAAGAGCAAGGTCGCGCGTCTCGAGCATTGGAATTTTGTGCATCGAACATTTTGTGCACAGTTCCCTAAACGTTCGAGATTTTCTTTGCTGTCCGGATTTTCGTCTTATTATTTTATATGTGAAATTTCTCACAACGTAACGAAATTATTACTGATTATTATTCAATAAAAAAGTTTCTTATTAAAAGTGAGCCTATGTACTCACTTATTTATAACGTAGGAATATTGTAGTATAAAAATATAATTTGAAAATTATTTTGATGTGTACTTGCGGGCCTGTTTTTGCAAAGTTTTTTTGGTCAACAAGGGAATTGTAGATACTACATTATTTCATTTGTTTATTTCCAAAATACTTACTCATATAAAATTACAATGGGGACCTATTCACTCTGTGCCTAAATCATTAGTCTTTCTTATACTACTTATGTGAAAACCGTTTAAAATCAGTGTAAATGATTTTTTTAAGGATGAAAAACATTTACGTGTGACTGTGAAGTCTAAATAGGAACAAAAATTATTAAGTGCTAAAATTTTACTGTTCAGAATTTTACAACCTCTATCATGGACGTCAACGATCTCCCCTTATTATCTCTGCTGCTATGCTTGGCACTATATAATATGCGTACGGATGGACAGGCCAGAAAAAATAAGAGAGAGAGATGGTGAGGTATGGAGCGAACACTCGCACCACCCATCAATAGCGGCTAATCCTTGTTCAGGTAGTACGTCCCAAGATCAATTTGCAATGGAATTTTTTGAAATTTGGCATTAAGCATATAATAATTTATAGGCTGTCAAAATTTCATCGAATTTGACCGAACCAAAAAAAGTTTAAAATATTTTGAAATTTTTATTTGAGCACGTAATTTTGCATTCGACTAAGAAATTTAAAGGTTTTCTCTGCGTAGTAAAGTAACTGTTCAACACATTTGTTATAAAAACTAATATATTATAATATAGATCCATAGCAAGATATTTATGTTTAAAAAATAAAAATCGACCGAACAGTTTTTTAATAAATTTGATCTAAAACGTACAGTTTTGATGATTTTCGACAAATTGCCTAGCGAAAGGACTTACTACGCGGCAATAACGAACGATGTATACAGCAATCAAATAAGATTTTTGTAGAAAGAACCTTTATAGGAAGATTTTGGTTGCTTGCGCTTTATGAGCGAAAACATCAATTACACAAAAATCTATCATAAAGGTTAATTTAAATAAGGTTCGAAAGGCAATTCTATTACAAAAAATGTAACTATATTTAAAGCACATAAAATTAAAATTCATTCTTATGTAATTATATTGCAGTTATCACTGATGTACTACTATGACCACGTGCACGCACACGCATGAACCGGGTACTGTAATTTTTCAAAAACTGTTCGGTCGATTTTGGAAATTTTTTCTATATTGTTAATAATTTAAACTACAACACCATTACTTTTGTTAAAAAATAGAATTGACAGTTTGTTTAATATGCAAAATATATGTCTTACTCAAAATTACAAATAACAAATTGAAACATGTGGTTAATTATCCAAAACTAATTTATTAATTTACTTCTAGTAATAGTACATCTAGAATTTTCTTTTCGTTCGTTAGGCAAATAAGAAAGAATATATTATTTACGATAGAAAACAAATGATATTTCACATTATAAATAAACTAGATATAACTCTCAATAATTTCTGAAATCTCTTTAAAATTACTTTCTACGATAGTATAAATTAAGGTAAGTATGGTGTACTCGAATTCCTTATCATTTGAAACTTCTCTTTAATGGAATACATTTATCAATATAATCAATGTACTGTATTTATTTATATAAATGAAATGTTTTCCTAACTAGTCAATTACATGTAAATGTACATATCAAAATAATTTTTAAATTATATTTTTATAGTACTATATTTCCACGTTCTAAATAAGTGAGTGCATAAACACATTTTTAATAAGCAACTTTTTTGTTCAATAATCATATGTAATAATTTCGAAACTCACATGAATTGGTACTCATACCTATTTACATATATTTCACTATGTAATAATTGATTTCAATACTTTCTTTTGTTTAAATTAGAAATAATTGGATATAATCCTGAAATATTTTATTCTTAATAAATCTAAATATATATTTATTTATTTCTGTTATTTAATTAATAAAATAAACTTTTCACAAAAACTGTTAAGTCATGTTATGTCGCCATTCATGTAAAAAAAGAGAAGAGAAATAGATTAAATAATTTTTATGAAAATATCGGGCTAGGTCAGCGCTGTGACCTTCGATGGGGCGGCTCTACACGGCTCTGCACGCTGTTTAAACCAGCATGAAAAATAAAAGTTTTCTATGAGATACCGCAGGGCATCGCCGCGCCGAATTGGACAGAGTTAATAGATTACAGCATACTTTCTCTCATCATTTGGCTCCAAACAATAGGAAATAAAATAAAATAATATTTTCAAAAAGCAATATATCCTAAATGTAGGGAAAATAAAAATTATATGACATTGAACACACATACATGTACATATATGTATATATATATTGTGACGGGGATCGCAAGCACCACTAGCGTTTGCTATCCCACGTCCAGATGCTTTCTCTTCCGCTGTAGCCTGTATATAGATATATCTATATATTCCTTGTTATTTATATGTATATTTAGTTTGTAGTTACGTTGCAGTCCGATGCACTAACATACCGGCGAAGAGGTAAGTAAGAGAGAGCGAGAGAGGGAGGAGTGGAGCAGGCGTCGTGCGCAAGTTAGTGAAGTTTCCGCCGTGCTACGCCCAAGGTCAGATAAGCACAAATAAAATTGTGTTCGGCTGCCGCCTAGATCGCGTGAGTTTTTCGATTTCCGCGATCATCGCCGCCTTCACTGGCGAGAGTTGCGAGCACTTCACGCGGGCGAGACCCGGGTGACCATGTTCGAATGGATCTGCTATCCAGCTCATATCTAGTGCGGACCGACCGCCCCATCCCGAGCTAGAAACTGCGGGGACACCGCTTCCTTCGGTGACTTGGGAGCCATCTGCTATATTCCGAGGGTCTGCCATCGCCACCTTCCCGTCGCGAGCGGAACCGGGTGATACCATTACACTGACTGTAAATAGCAGTTCAATTGATCTCTCTCGCCTCAGCCTCCGCTCGTGACTTCGCGCATTAGAGTACTAGCCTTTCTCTATTTTACGAAATTAGACTTTCAGGCACACTTTTTACAACGGACATGTCTGCCATCCTCGTGCTCGAGGTGGACACGGGCACCGTTACAATATATATATATATATATATATATATATATATATATATATATATATATATATACATTAGGTTGTCAAAAATCTCGCTTCCGCCTTTTTGTCTTATGAATTTCGTGGCTATGTACAAAGCGCTACAGAGCTCGTATCTGGCAATACTACACATCATTTAAAAGGTCTGGACATAACGTAAAAAACGACGCTATGCATAATTAGTTTCGATATTGCGTTCAAAAGTTATAGACGTGTAAACATGGAGTTCACTAACTCCGAAATTCGCGCTATTTTAAAGTTTTCCTTCGTCAAAGGCAAATCCGCTAGAGAAACGTTCCGTGAGATTAAGGGTTTTTTGGGGGATGGCACACTATGACCTCTAACTAATCTATACAGCATATGTCTCAAGTCTGAAGATGCCATGATGTGTAGTATTTGTTTGACAACCATCAATAGTGAACGTTTTCAGTGAATTTGTAAACATGGAAAAAATTAGTCATGTAAAAACTGAACTAGACTCTAGTCTGGGTGAAAATGCTTCTTCGTTTGCAGCAGTAAAATATTGGATAGCAGAGTTTAAATGAGGCTGTATGAGCTGCCAAGACAAGCATTGCAGTGGTCGACCAAACGAGGTGATGACTCCAGAAATGTTAAAGAAAATTCACAAAAAGGTACATGGTAGGCATTTCAAAAATTGCGGTACATCGCATATTAACAGAAAATTTGGAGATGACAAATCTGTGCGCAATATGGGTACAGCGTTTGCCACAATGGAACAAAAACAGCGTCGTGAAGATGTTTCAGTTGAGTGTTTGGCAATGATTCGCAAAAATAAAGCCAAATTTTTGTGCCGTTTCATAACCATGGATGAAATATGGGTCCACTACTTCACACTCGAAACAAAAGAACAATCAAAACAATGGACTCAAAAAGGAAAACCGGCTCTAAAGAAGGCAAAAACCGTTCCACCTGCAGGCAAGGTTATGGCATCGGTTTTTTGGGATGCGTATGGAATAATTTTCATTGACTATCTTGAATAAGGAAAAACTATCAGCAGCGAGTATTATGCAAACTTATTGCAACGTTTAAGAGAAAAAATAAGAAGAAAGTGTTGTTCCATCAGACAATGCACCAGCTCACATATTCATTATTTCAAGCGCCAAAATTAATGAATTAAAGTTTGAACTGCTACATCATGCACTCTATTCGCCAGATTTAGCTCCCTCGGATTATTTTCTGTTCGCAGACATGACAAAATGTTACGCTGGTCAAAGATTTTCCATCAAAAAAAGATGATGCCAGCAGTTAATGGCTATTATGAGGAACTTGACAATTTTTATAAAAAGCGTATCGAACTTATTGAACATCGCTGGAAAAAGTGTATAGAGCTCAAAGGAGATTATCTTGAAAAATAAATAAATTTTTTCCAAAATTTTTGAGTTTTAGTTGTTGAACGATGTACTTCTGGGACCACTCTTGTATCTAGTGATGATAGTGGCGCTATCCAGTGGTTGGGTAATCAACTGCAAAAAGGAGATGGTAGTTCAGATTTATCCGGTAGACGTCGTCTTGGAAATCCCTGAATGGTTCTACGTGCAACAGAAAGAGAAAGCAAAAGCCAAGCGACTAAGGGGAAGAAAAGCAGCAGAAGTAGGGGAGCAGAGATTTACATTTCCCCTCTCTTTTTCATTTGAATACATGCATTTGAACGAGCAACCTCACAGACAGTAGATGCCTTGCGATCAATTTTATCCCGAAGTCTTGCCGTGCAATTTGACACGATTTTAGCGGTGTTTCCACGCTTCTCTCTATTCTCTATAGTTTAGATCTGTCCGTTAGACATTTCTTTCTTCACAATCCCAAGATAGTTCTGCGTGTAAAAGAGAGAGAGAGAGAGAGAGAGAGAGAGAGAGAGAGAGAGAGAGAGAGAGAGATAGATAGAAAGTAAAATCTAAAAATGGAGGAGGGAAAGAAAAGAAGTAAAACTGGTGAATCAGAGATTTACCTTTCCTTTCTCTACATGTTCACTGCACACTCCCACCCGCTTCCTTCAAAATCATGCTATTCAACGTGCAGTATGTGGCAAAGCCCATATAAAAAGTGACTCTATCCGAAGGCTAAACCAACGAAGATAGACAGTTATAGAAGTATAGGCTAATAGGTAACAAAAATCGTAGTACTAAGAAGTCCGTCAGGTGGCACGCACTATGATCTACAATACATTATTATACAGTACATCATTATGCATCAAGATATGATCAGTTGATCTTACGTAAAAGCAGAAAAAATTACAGGCCAGTCAGTAGTTTTTTTAAGCACTCATACGAATTCATATCACGTGTATGTATAGAGTAGTGTGTCCTAAACACTCATTATAATGAACATATACGCATCTGATGATTATTGCACGTAAAAGTTCTAATATTTTATCACTTCAGCGCAAAGTACGACGGCGTGTAATCGCGCTTTGTTATAAAAATAAAGAATAATTAACATGTCAGCATATAATATTCAGTATATAATGTCAGTATATAAAATCCTATAATATTCTCAAATGTTTTAATTTTATCTTTTTAAAACGCTTTCTATCGTGGAATTAAATATAGATTATATTAGATTAAAGTAAAAAATTTATATTTTCAGAATATTTTAAAATAATCTGAATTAACAAGAAATGAAATTGTCAAAATGAGAAAATAACAAGAGCACTATTTTCTTTAGAATTGATGTTTTACGTAAGCATTCATTGTTCTTAAGAAAAATTAATTATTAATAATTAAATTATTACTAAATAAATTAAATTATTAATAATAAAAATGAATTACATTCATTAGAATATTTTATAGTATCAAAAGGGTTAAAAAAAGAGCGGCTGTACGTTTCTTTATTAGTCCTCTCATCGGACTTGCAAAAAAGTTTTATACTTATATATTTTTTGCTGTTGATTACTAATATTATAATGTTTTTTGTTATATTTACATTTTTCTTGAGAAATGTATAGATTGTATAAAATGCATAGTTCGAAAAATATGTATGTTAATGTGATCTACAACTTTTATTCAAAATATTTTTTTTCAACTTTTAGTATTATCCAACAAAAGTTTGTAAAATCATCTGTTTTTTAATTTTATTGATTACGAACTAAAAGTTGATTTTACTCCAACATAACTATGATATTCATAAACAGTAATCAAAAATACACAGCAGACATTTTCCAAAAATCTCATGAGCGGACCAATTAATGTTTATCAAAATGAGCGTATTTACTACATTCTTATATATTCAATATAAATATTAGTTTTCAACTTTTAGAAACGCTTATTCTCCCAACTATTTAAATAAAAGACTTATTATAAAAATATTATTGTAAAACAATATACATATTTAAAATATTAAATACACTCATGTGAATTTGTGGTTCACATAATAAAGGTTGAAATATCAAATCAAAGTTACAATGCCATTGAGAGACACTGTATAGAAAATTTTAATAATTATTGAATTTCTTATTGCATCAATAACATTCCTAGAAAGTATATGTTATTATAAAATACATGTTTAAAGAGACAGTATTGTCTTAAATAAAACTCTAAATCGATATAATATTTAATGAAAAAAGTAGCTAATGTTGGAGTATATTTTAATAAGGAGTAAATTTCATTCCTAGTCTGAAAATTAATTATTCAACTTGTAAGGCATATCGCACTCGAGCAGAAAGAGACAGGTAAGTATTAAGAGCAAAATAATTAATTACTTTACTAGTTCTGAACGATGCTTTACATCATACATCTAAACAATCATCTTAAAGTTGTGATTTTGAGGTTGCGCGATGTAGATATGTGTAACGTGGGTTACTCTGCGGCGAGTAATAGATAATATAGATATATAGATATAATATAGCGAATAAATAACGCGCATAGTTCAATGTTAAATTGAAGCTAGTCTATTTTTATTATATAATAATATAGCTAGGTACTAACAGCGGTCAGTAAAATATTATAATTAAACGACCAATAAGAAACGATAAAATTATAATTTACAATGAAATAACGTACTTTTCGTTCGTATAAAAGTGCGTTATTTTTCGATAGAAGTCCTGTTCATTTTCGGCACTTGCTAAGGAAGGCACCTCTCAAGTGAAGAAAGGAAAACAGCAAAATAGACCGACTGACCCGTCGTCTCCCGGTGCAAAGATATAATTTGAACTTGAATTGAACCTGAATTGCTCGTCTGAAGATATAATTTCTTGTTTAGGAAAGGGTTTGCTTGCTAACCAGAAATATCGCACCGAGCGATACTCGAGACGGCTATCGAAAAAGGAAAAATTCGATTTCTGAGTAATGGCGCTCCTTTGTCAGAAATAGAATTAGAAAATATATTATTATAGGAAAATAATATATATCAGAGAAGTAAATGAGAAATTAAAATTAATAGAATTATGTATAATTATAAGTATCTACTAAAAATTGTAACAAGTTTATAATTATTTAATAAAATGGTATAATAATGTTTAAATAAGATCAGGCGCTCTTGAATTATTTAAAAATTATTAATTTTATATTATTGACGAGCAGCTCCTCGGAATGGTATAAGAATTAAACACGATAAATTGCGAGGAAGCGAAAACTCCGGCCGTAGAATTAGAGGACCAAAGTAAATAAAGAGAGAGCGCGAAAATTGGTCAAGGCCGAATAGCCGATAATAGGATTAAGAATTTAAATCGCGACGAATACGCGGAAATATAAAATTATAATATAATAGAAATTATTAAATAGTAAATTATTATAATATATTTTGTTCTCCTTGTTTTTCTTTGTTATAGGGAGTCACTTGCGAAATCGAAGCAGAATAGCCGATTATTATAAAATATTTTGTTTTTCTTACTACTTATTGTCATTATTATTCTTTCTTATTGTTCTTATTACTATTGAATAAATAGAGTTATTTTTTTATTAGAATATAAAAGAATTTCAAAGAGTTATTCACCTAATCCATCCACCCGTCTCAACACGATCCTCCATCTTCAATTATCTAAATATTAAAACTAAAAGCAGAAGATAGGAAACGGATCGTTACATGACGCCCGAACAGGAACTAGTAAAAAGCGTTTAAAGGGTGAATAACTCTTTTTTTTTTTAAATAAATGTAAGACCGAAAATTAAATATTTAAATAATTAAAAATTTCGACTTGAATTAATATTGTAAATATTAATACAGTAAAAACAACATATTATATTACATAAAATAATAAAAAAAATTTTAAGTAGAATAGAATCACGGGTATATCGTCTGACTAAAGATCAGTTGATAGATGAGCTACGAAAGATAAACGTAGATAGTGAAGGAAATGTACCTTTACTAAAGGCTCGGCTTGTTAACTACGTTCAAGCTGACTCAGAAGAATATATCGATAAACCAATTGATGCACTGGATTATAAAGAAGAACTCAATAAAATACCAGAGCTAGAACAATTGGAGGTGAAATTAAGCCATTTACGGAGCTTACAAAATCCTCCTGGCACTTCATCACCAATTAACAGAATGAGAAGTAAAATAATCAAATATTTAACAGCGAATTAAACAGTTAATTTAAATGCAAAAGTACTTGATCAAATAAGGAAATGGAACTGTCATTTCGACGGAAAGGATTTACACGCCTTCTTAGAGCGAGTAAGAGAACTGCAAAAAGCGTATAAGATCACAAAAGAAATGCACTTATCGATCCGGGAACCGTGAGTTCGTACGTAAATAAACAGTTATCCAAAGTCTGTTTCCGTTATGGTTTTCGAAGTAAGGCAAGCAATAGAATAGCTGTATTAGCCAAAGGTTCCGAAGCAAAATTAGGTGATTTAATTTCGGGATCTATATACACTCAAGGCTTAAGACTATTACAAGATTTCTCGGTATTAGATACATTAAATCAGCCAATGCTTCTCGGAATGGATGCATTAAGAAAATTAAATATCGAAATTCGAATAAATAACCGAATTATTTCTCAAACAAAAAATGCAACCAATGAACATATTTGTAAATTAGAAGATGTTGGTTTAAGGCACTTAACAACAAATGAGAAAATACTATTCGATGAATTTATTTCAAAAGAAAAGAAAAAATTAGAAAATATAAAAGGTCCAACACCGTTATTGCGACATAAAATTATTTTGGAAGACAATTCTCCAGTCAAACAGAAATATCGACTAAGAAATCCGATATTGCAAATATTATAAATTTTGAAGTCGATAAAATATTGTAAGAAGGGGTGATCCAACAGTCTAGTAGCCCCTGGAGCTCACCGATTGTCATAGTTAAAAAGAAAAATGGAGAAGATCGTTTTTGCGTCGGCTTTCGAAAAATTAACAAAGTTACGAAAAAACACGCATATCCGTTACCGCAAATTAATGTAATTTTAGATAGATTGCGAGAAGCTAGATACCTATCTACAATTGATTTAAAGAGTGGCTACTGACAAATAGAAGTCACACCAGAAAGTTGACCGATCACTGAATTTACCATTCCTGGTAAAGGGTTATATGAATTCATCGTCATGCCCTTTGGACTTGCACCTGCAACTTTCCAACGATTATTGGACCAGGTGATTACTGCCGAAATGGTTCCAAATGTTTTTGCATATTTAGATGCAATTGTCATTATTTTAAAAACATTCAACAACATTTTAAAAATTTTGAAAGAAGTGTTTCTGCGCTTAAAAAACGCCACACTGAAACCAAACTTTGAAAAGTGTAACTTTTTCCGCTCCCAATTACAATATCTAGGTCATATAATAGATAAAGATGGTTTGCATACGGTTCCTGAAAAAAATGCAGCAGTCGCAAATTTATCTCCACCTAGAAACGCAAAAGAAATACAACGATTCATGGGATTAATATCGTGATATAGACGTTTTTTAAAGGATATATGAAATGTTGCAGCTGCTCTATATAAACTAATAAAGACAAAGGCTAAATGGGAATGGGAAAAAATACAACAAAAAGCATTTCATGAAATAAAAAAATTATTAACAAATGTGCGACGGCCAAAAACATAGCCGCGCAAATTTCGTTCGAACAAAACAGAAAATTCACTACACGAATATACCGCGCACACATAAAAGGAATAAAAGTTATTATTTCAAACAATGACTATATCTATTTTCGTGGATGTACTATATAAACATCTACGAAATTAGATATATAACACGTTAATAATACATTAAATAGTTTATATTTAAGCTACATTAAAACTAATATATTAAATATCGCGAAATTAATACCGAAAACCGGGCAAAGGTCGCGACGACTACTGGAGAAGGTAGTCGTCGCAACTGCCGAAACTCGAACAAGTAGAGAGAGAACGCGATATCTAGTCTCTCTCTCTCTCTCTCTCTCTCTCTCTCTCTCTCTCTCTCTCTCTCTCTCTCTCTCTCTCTCTCTCTCTCTCTCTCTCTACTACTAAGCTTAAGTACAGTGTATGCCGCAGAGGGGATACAGTGCGCGCGGTAAGAGAGAGCGCGTTCAATGTATTAGATCGGCGGCCGCTATCCCCTCTAATACGCGCCGCACATACACTACTGTACGCTCTTGTCGAACGGCACGCGCCAGCAGCGAATACTGCGGACACACAAGCCTTATACTGGCGCGCGCATTCCAATATCTATAGCGGGTATTCAAAAACGAATTCACACGCTGTATTTAATTAAAATAATTAAATTAAAATATAAGTGATACTTAATATATATATGTATATATATGTGTGTACATGCATGTATATGTACGTATATAGTAATACACGTGCAGACAATTATTGTACGCAGCTCAGTGGCTGCAAATAAAAACAATAATTATTATAATTATTATTGATTGTAATTATTATTATTATAATTATTATTATCAATATAATTATTATAATTCGGCGCCTCGTCCGAAATTAAACGAGCGGCGACGGAATTATCCGATTATGTTGTTATAAAAGGGCCTGCAAAAGGCAAAATCGACAGTTCGCCCGGTGAACCGACTGCCCCGAAGTCGAGTCACACGAACTCCTCCCGGAGCTAAAACTTATCCAGAGCTCGAAATTATCCTTACTTTAAAATCCTCTCCGAAATTATTAACTTGATCTCTGTTGCGAGGCGCTCCTCAAAAGACAGACGGTTATTAATTTTACCTTTCCTAAGTAAACGTGATCCTGGTTGCGAGGTACTCCTCAAAAGACCAGCGGACTGAAGTTTACCTTGTTCTATCCTATTTTTAAAATCAACCTGTCTCGTTTCGTTAGTTCTCCGCGTGGAAAATAACACCGGGTATCCGTGCGGTAAATAGCGCCGGATATTAGAGACATCGCCGAAAATAACGCGAAATTAGATTAAAAAATATATATATATATATAGATCTAGTTTTTACTTTCGTATTAAATTTTGTGTTTATTTATTTGTTACAGTATCCTGTAGATATAGGAGTGATTTCGTTTAAATAAATTTATATTTTTACTGTTATAAAAAGTATACTGTGTTCTGGTATAATTATTTTCCTGAAACCACCGCCCGATTCTGAAAAACTTCCTCCCCTCTCAAACTACCCTGGGAAAATAACGCGTAGGCTATCCCGAGGGGGACAGGAACGTTACAAATGTACCAATTCTTGCTTGTCCAGACTGGAGGAAAACATTTATATTACAAACCGATGCAAGCACGGAAGGTCTAGGAGCCGCCCTTATGCAATCATACAAAGAAAACGAACGTATTATTGCGTATGCTAGTCACACTCTCACACCAGCAGAAATAAATTATTCTGTAAAGGAGCTCGAATGTCTGGCCATTAAGTGCGATATCTGGAAGTTCCGAGACTATCTTGAAGGTAACCATTTTATTGTACTGACCGATCACCAGTCTTTAAAATGATTAAACAAAATAGAAAACCCGTCCGGACGTTTGACTAGATGAGCTCTCGAACTTAGTCAATGTTATTTCGAAATTGTGTATGGACCAGACAACGATAATATTCTCGCCGACACAACGTCTCACCAACCTGTAAGGCTGTCTCATGTAAACAAACCCGACGGACTGGTATATGAAATGTATATCAGTCGTCAAAGCCGATCCGGGAAATAATCCTGATTATTGTATAGAGAATAATAAGCTATACAAACACATATTACACACACTTGACTTTCATGAAATAGACGAAGCATCACAATGGAAAATATATGTTTCAAAATCAGAACAAAATGATGTATTGAAAAGAATACATAATGATCCTACAGCTGGACGTCTAGGCGTGGCGAAAACACTTGCACGCCTAGTAAAACTATTATATTTATTAAAACTATATGCCTATAGCAGGTATGATGCATGCAACGCATGGATCTCGACATCTTGTCGAGAAACTCCCGTAAATTGTACGCGCCACTGTCGTAATAACTGTCCAGTGCGCGTTTCCTTTAACCCTTATGTGAGCAACCGGGTACCCGAGTACCCACCGCGTTACATTTTTATCGATTACTCTTTGAAAAAAATTTTTTACGATCTGAGGCTCCGTATTCCCGCGATTTAACGTTTTCAGAAGATGTTGGCTATATTAGATGTATAAAAAAAATTTTTTGTTAATGAAAATGCAGCTGTTGAAAAAAAGTAGCTCTGGGGGACAACCGGGTACCCGGGTACCCACTAGAAAATAAGTGAAGTATTAACTAGGAAATGAGCCATGTAATTAAAAATATGATAAATATATAATATAGGTTTATAAATAAATAATTGAAATAGTTATAAGTTAAACGTAATTGATTTATTAATAAACGTAATTTATGAATTCCAATGTTGAAAATGAATAATTTTACATTTAGTCAACGCAATCAGAGCACAATACTTTTGTTCAAGAATGTTCATCGCATACGGGTTTCTGACATTCTATCCAACTCTTTCTGGTCTTTCTACGTCTTTTGATTGTCAATCTATAGCAAAGATGACAAGAGCCTGTTACTTTCAATCTACCAGTAGTATCGCGAGGCTCATCATCTCTTTTAGCGGCAGACACAGGACCGACGTGAACTCCGAGTATGTCCTCGACTGCGTTCTTTGTTGAGTGGTGGCGCATGATTTGATTGTTTGAAGAACGGTCTTCAATCGAAGGCCTACATACTTCTTCACTCAATTGACGTAAAAAAATACGACGCTAATGGGTCTTTTTTCTGATCATATTATTCTTTTCATAGTAAACTATATACGCTGCAAGTGCAGCGATGTCTAAAATGTTAAAAAACAAAGCGAGTGGCCACCTCTGAGTGCGTCTGTGAGTGCTATATCTGCCTACCATCTGATCCATTGTATCAACACCAGCTTTGTATTTATTATAATAAGTATTCATGTGTGGCTTCTTTTGCTCGTCGTCATTCACAGCAATATCTGAGTGCATAGTAGAAAGTAAGATAACAGCTTTTTTCTTTTTCGGTACATATGAGCAAATAGTAACGTTACGTTCATGAAAACCAAAAAGAGAAGAGTATTGTTCTCGAGATTTATTAGGAGCCATTTCTTTAGGAATGTAAGGCTTATTTTTTTCAAAGTACCAGTGATTGTCAATCTCCACGATAACAAATGTTTAGCAAGAGGCAAGGTAGTAAAAAAATTGTCCATCGTAATATTTCTACCACTATTTTTGAACTGAGCTACAAGTTCCTTCACAACTCTCTCTCCTTGGTTTTTCTCGCGAACATTGCCCACTTTGCCAGTATAAGTAATTCCGAACAAAGGATGCGCGTTCTCAGCGTCGCAAACCCACCAAATTTTGATGCCGTATTTAGCATGCTTTGAAAGAATGTACTGAAACGCAGCTGTCCCAAAGGCCTCAGTGCTATAGTAACGCAGGTAGGCTACCCTACTACCACCACTACTAAGATTGCGAGCAGCTGCCTACCCATTAAACATGAAAACTGACCGTGCGGTACCTGCTGTGCGCTCGAAATCTCTACTCCGATTTCCATTTAAGATTTCCTTACTGATCTATATGTCATGGAAATAGCCCAAATAGTTTCTGTTTATGTTTATTTATTACAAGGAATCGGTTTGGATTGATCTCAATTATACTACTACTCAATAAATAAAAAAAACCAGATGTAGGTATCCGGGTACCCGGTTTCCCATCAACGTAAGAAAAGTTGGTTGCTCACATAAGGGTTAAGTAAGTATTGTCGAACGATCTATTCGAGGTCAACTGTCGGATTTCCGTGGGGGCTGGCTGCATTACTGGCGGTAAGTTAGGTGGGTTTGAGTACGCTGTTGGGTACTGTGGTAGCATTGCTGGGTGTTGATATGACCACATGCCTGGCTTACACGGCCAGTTGTTTGTAGTGGCTGGAGGAATTTCCATGTTTCCTGCCGAATCCGTGCTGTACCCGGATGGCAGTGTCCACGGTCTGGGGAAATATCCGAATCCAGCGGCCATTGGTTGTGGGGAGGGCCCCAGGTGTACAATGGAGTCTTAGGGGATTGTTCCGTCGGGTTGTTATCTCCTTCTTGGGTTGCAAATTGATATTGCAAAAATGTTGGCAATTCGCACATTTTTTACCTAATTTGCCTGAACTAAAAATCGTAGAAAAAATATAGGAGAAACATTCATAATATCTTATCCAAATAAACTTTAAGTGAATTTTAATGATATTAGGAACAATACGTAATTTTTTAACATAATAAAATAAAACTAACCTTTCGGTATTTTTTGAGAATCGATGAAACAACAAAAATGGATCCTTTTTCTTTAGTTTCGGCAATTGTAATAAGAACAGAGTTGACGGGCAGGATGGTGTTATATATTATTCTATATAATTTTTACTATATATTATTATATATTAGTTATATATATATATTGTTATATACTCTTATATTATATTGGATTAATTTATCAATTACATATCAGAAATAATATGAAATATATAATATAATAATATAAAAACAAAAGACTTATCTAAAATACTATGTAAATTTTCAAAGCATTTAAATTAATGTTAACAACCCATTTTCATCAGGGACATGTATTTTACTATTTACAAAGTAACCATTCTCGTTGCAATAATTAAATAATTTTTTTTATTCAATATTACTTGAACTCTACAGAAGCTATTTTGCAGATTTTAGTCATTACTAGAATTGCGCATCCTGCATATAGATTTCATAAATGGTGGTTGCGGCCGGGGAACTGTGGAACTTGTACGAGCGCCACTTGGATTTCGGGAAACATTACTAATTATCAGTGTTCCCCAACAGATAGTTACGCTCGTGCCTATGGGCTTTACCAAAGATGCATATATGAATAAAATATATTCATCTCTGGCTTTACCTCTGGCTTTACGCTTCTATTTCCACTTCGTTGGCTAAACTTCCTACACTTACAACAGATGTCGCAACCAACGTAGTCAAATTTATATATATATATATAGATATATATATATTTATATATTGCATATAATTGCACCATCTGTATGACGCGGCGGTAACTTAAGTTGGTGTAGTAACACTTTTAATATGGGTTTTGCACTTCTATTTACGTAGGTCTTATTGCGTATAGATATATGATATAATTAGCATATGATGAGTTGAAAATTTATTTATTTCTGCCTTTTAACCTACTTTGAACTTTTTGAGAACCTACTAAAAACGTACTAGATACTTCAGAAAATCGACTAATCTTTTGCAATGAGTTCTATTGGAACAGGGGTAAACTATAAAAAATTCACATTCCCGTACACAACTTATGCGCGCGCTCATACACATACACATATTTTACATTATTTATTAATTTGTTTATTACCGATAATATTTAAAACAATTTTTAGTATGATTTATCCGCCTCGCAATTTTCACCAGATGGACGTGTTTTTCAAGTGGAGTATGCACAAAAAGCTGTGGAAAACAGTGGGTAAGAAAAATGTTATTTTAAATTTATAGCCTGTTTTAAAGTATCGATAAAATAGTGGTTGAGCCTTTTCAATTATTTGAATTACAAAACAAAGTTTTGATAATAATAAAAACAGAATGATTGGTAACAAAATCAAATTATTATAGGTTTTTATATTTTAATTAAATCTAGTTATTCAAATGTTTCACTGAATTCGGTTTTGTAAAAAATTCAACATAAGTATAAATTAGATTCTTTTGCAGTTTTCTTGTATAAGTAATAATAGTTTCATAATATAAATTAAAATTTCAGTTTCACTTTTTACATTGTTTGTATCATATCTATAGTGTTTTAATGATTAAACTTTTTTTCATTTTTAAATCTAATCTTTCTTTCCTATGCTTATTTATTTGATTATTATTATAGATTATATGATTATATTTTTGGGAATTTGAATCAGGGTATAAATAAAATAATTATTCAATAATTATCTGATACCTCAAGAATTCTTATTGAATTAATTTTTGCATTTATAATATATATTCAATATTCAATTTCTTTTAAATATCTAATGCAATAATAAAGATTTATATAAATTTTTGACAAAGCAGAAAAATATAAAATTAAATTAAATAAAAGATAAATATAGTCAAAATCAAGTACATTTAAATGTACGTTTATTAATTTAATTTAAATATTTTAAAGTATAAATTTATAAAATCTTTGAAAATACTATAATTATAGTTAAATATAAATAAAATATATTTATTCAAAAAATAAATTAAATGATTTATCAAAATATGCATAAACAAATGTTATGTAAGATTCATTATTTCATTTAGTTGGAGGTTGATAATTTAATGTTAAAGCTCTAAAAATTGAATAGACTTTTTAAATATTCTTAATGTTTAAGAGAATTACTATGTTTTGAAATATCCTAATGATATTGTTACTACAATGAATGATAAATGAACACATTAAATATTAATTTAATTATATTAATTTAATAATAAATTAACTTGTTCTATTTTTCTTTTACAAATAAACAAATAAAAATATAAATAACATTATAACTATTCTTTTTCATTAAATTTTCAAAGTATTTGTCTAGTAAAAATTCTTCATAATGTCATTGTTATTGAATTATGATCTCTATGATCAGGGAAAGTTTTTTAAAATATATAGTAAACTAATTTATTGCAATATAATAATAAAAAAATAAGTGCTTTGACAGAAAACAAGTAAAATAACTAAAGTCAAAGATGTTTGTTTTTGAAACTATGAATAGTAATGTAAATAAAAAATCCATTTTATACTATGCTTATAATGTTTTTCTTTGAATGGCAAGCTGTAGCAAATTAATATTGTTTTCAAAAAAGTATAATATTGGCAACAACAATAATAATAAAAAATATACTAATAATAGAACAAAATTATAATATTTCTAATATAATGTGTATCTATTCTTGTGTTACGGATAATTTGGGCAAGTACAAATGGAGTTGGATTTCTAATATGATTGAATAGATGAGCATTTAAATAATTAAGGAAGATCCATTTAGTTATTGACTATATTTAAAAATATGTATTATTATGTACATTAAAAATTGTCTTTTGGTTATTAAAACAAGGAAATATGGATTATGGACTTAATTTTTGAGAAAAAAAAACATCAAGAGCTTGTCTGTAATTACATGAGCATGAAATTTTTTTGAGAATCCATAAGAATATGAATAATGAAATATTTCTCATTTCAATATAAATATTTTTTCTGATTAAAAAATATAGGTTTTTATACAGTTTTTTAAGTTTATTTTACTTTTGAAAACATATTTTGTTCTCGATCAAGCTAGAGTAAAGTAAAATTTTATTGAAAAAAAAAATGAAGTCGTGAATTTTTCTTTAATTTATAGGTATCCATCTCATAAGTAAGAAAAAAAAGTCACGAAAATCTTCTTAAGTAGTAGCATGGGCCACCTGTCAAAAATATCAAATTTTAATACAATAAAAACCATCGAAAACAATTTTGCCAAGCTGATTTTGTGGTGGTTAACAAATAGACAAGCTCAATTATTCAATGGTAGAATGCCAAATGGTTCCAAAGTTTGCTAAAATTAATGATAAATTTGGAATTCCATAAATGTAAAGTTATTGTTTCTAGTTCTTCTAAAGCTCCAGATTATTTATTAAAAACTTTATAAATAAATTTGCTTATAGATAAAGTCTAATAAATTATGTATACAATTCGCGCTTCGATCGCAATATAATTTTTTACTTTATAAATAATGGAACTTGATAGGTAGTCTTTTTCAATATCAAAGTTATAATGTCTAATAAACAAACTTCAAATAAAATTTGTTTATAAAGACATTCTTTAGAAGAAGAAGAAATTTATATTTGTAAACAATAATTCCTGTATTTGGAACTTGATGTTTATTGTTAAAAGTACATTTATTATTTTATAAATTTAAATACATTATTTTACAAAGTTCAAACTTGAAAGAACTTACCATGTATAATATAGGTTTCAAATTTCAAGTTATTCGATCAAATAACTTCTGCACATTTCATTTTGCAATTAAAAAACTGTAAAATTGATTACATAAATAAAAGTCATTGCACACATTTTTTTACAAGTTTCTTAAAAAGTTTAACCAACTATTCTAGATGGTCAGAATTAGATGATAAAAAAAAAGAAAAAAAAAAAAAAAAAATTGAATGTTGATGCATATATCGGCTATTTTATCAGTATTACACTTAGCACTTACAATTATTTTTTTGAATAATTTAATTTATTTTATTATCATTATACTTTACATTTTACAGTCTTGATGTATAGTATATATTATATAATGTATGTAAAATATATATTAATATATAATATACAGTAATAATGTAATAATATATAATATAAACAAATAATATATAATATAAATTCATAACTAATATTGAATAACGTTGATATTATAATATAATGACAGAAGATGAACTTGGAACGTACGGTGCAATGACTTACTAAGACTGGATATGCCCGTGGACGTACGCCTCGCCGCCTATGCTGACGATATGACAGCCGTGATAGTCTCGGGTGACTTTCACTTGATTCAGTTAAAACTGAATCAAGTCATGAGACGGGTGATTGAATGGATGTCAGACCATGAACTGCAGCTCGCGCTGCTAAAGACCGAGTTATTGCTGTTGATTCGTAGATATATAGAGACGGTGGTTCCGAGGATGGTAGGCACGGAAAGATTGGAGACCTGGAGTGAAGTTAAGTATCTTGGAATCACCTTGGATACGAAGCTAAGCTTCTCGCGTTATCTACAGAACGTGACGAATAAGGCATCAGAAAAGACCAAGGCTCTAAGCAGACTGATGGCCAACACGAATGATCCTAGACAGAACGTACGTAGACTGCTGATGAACGTTACCCACTCGATCTTGCTTTACCGGGCGGAAGTCTGGGCCGACGCGGTGAATGTAAGAAAAAGAACGAACGCCATGAAAAGCTTACAAAGGGTGAGTGCGTTAAGAATCGCGTGCACGTAACGCACTGTGTCTGAGAGCGCGTTTTTTGTGATCGTTGGGATTATTCCCATCTGCTCACGGCTGAACGGAAGCGTATTCTCTAGCGGAACCCGAGTGTTGGCAGGGACGACGCTGGGACTGAAGAACGGACAAAGACGAAGACTAATACCCGAAATCAGTCCGTGGAAGGTGAAGCAACACGGGGAGGTGAACTTCTACCATACCTAGTTTCTTTCCGGACATGGATGCTTCCATAAGTATCTCTGCAGGATGAAGAGGATTATCTCTCCGGAATGGAAGTATTGCGGGTGGGCTTGGGACGATGTGGAGCACACGTTCTTCGTGTGCGAGCATTGGACTACAGAAGAGGATAGGCGCGATCATGTTAGAAAACGTAACGAGACTTATGACGACGGATGCGGACAGGTGGCGGTTGATCGCAAAATACGTTACGCATGTGCTTCGGAGCAAAAGAGAGGATGGATGTCTGAATGATTGAAAGACTGTGAAGAGTGAATGCAGTTTCGAGTATGCATGAGATTCTAGGACGAAAGTATTGATTGTGAATGGACCACGCAAGGACTGTCGCCCAGGCAGAAATAATGTGAATAACAGTTCCGGGCTGGTGTCGGTGCAACAGCACAGGGGTATGTGTTTAGTGCGTAGTTACATGGATTTGGAATCAAGTCGCACATATTCCTGTGGCCGTTCTTCAGAATTATTCTTGCTGAACGGAGATTGGAAATGCATAAATAGCATTCATAGACTTCTTTAAAAAAATATTATTAATTATTAATAATACTAACAATAAGGTTAGTAGTTATCGTAATAGAATATTAATAATATCAACAACATTACCAAGTATTATTAAGACTAATACGTGCATATTTTTATTAAGTGCCTAAGCAGCGATGCTAAACGCTTGCCTCCTTTTTCTTCTCTCTCTATTTTCTAGACTCTCTCCTCTTCATTCGATACGCACCTTCCTAGACCCGAAAAATTGACGGGAATTACGCGGATCGGCGTGCTATGGCAATTTGGCCTGCCCTTTTATTTATATATATATATATATATATATATATATATACCCGGTGTAGTGGCTGGACTGAATAGTTGCTTTTATGAGTAAGATATTTTATTTTACAACTAAGATCGACTGTGACGTAGCTGGAGCCGTGCTCAGTAGGTGGCGCCGCGATGTCGCCGCGTGCAGAGATAAGCCGCTGGCCGCCGCCGATTGTACACGTAAAAATTTTTATAAATGTTTCATTTTAACATAATTATTAATCAGTTAGAATGTATTAATAAATGTAAACATAGTTGAAAACAAAAATTGTCTCAAATTCTATTGGTCATATAAAAATGTGCAAGGGCTCAACTTAACATTGAGATAATCGTCGATAATTGCATAAAAAACTGACCGCTTGCAACTAGAGAGAAAGCCGCTTTATTATTACACGCACACAAAACTGCGTTCAGAGATTCGGAGACCCGTCTTCATATTTTCTCTCTCTCTTTCTCTCTCTCTCTCTCTCTCGCTCTGTACTTCTGTTTAATTTTTTGCTTTATTTTTTACACGAATTAAAAGTATCGAGAAAAGTTCAAATTTTTCAATATTTTAATAGTTTATTTTTTTGTATATTTTTTTATAAACTTCAAAATTCTATTTCTTACTTAAATCTTATTTAGCAATTTTAAAGCAATTAACCCAAAAAATTTTTATGTAAATACTAATTTTAACAATAATAATTGAACATATTTGTTAATATGCAAATTATATAGCTTTGACTATTCTACCCATTTTTGGTTCAAATTTTTTGTTTCTAAACATTGAAAAGTACTAATGGAGGTGTAAACACAAAGTGTAATTTTGAATTTTTCCAAAACTGTTAATTAATTTAACAATTTTGGAAAAATTTAACATTCATTTTTGGAGGATAAATCTTAGGAATTTTTTTACTTGAAATTAACTATATTTTTAGTAAAAAATTTATGCAGTATTAAATTAATGAAATTATAATAGATACTAATAAACTGTCGATTGTTATTATCATATAAACATATCCAGTAAATAATATTAATACTTTTTAAATGATACTTTTGAAAAATACAAATTAATTGAAAAGTTCGAAGTTGCCTCAAAAAATTTCGAGGATAATTTTTTCATCAATTCTAGGACATTGTTTTTCTTCCATAATTTATATTAAACTTAATGGTTTCTGGGACAAAAATTAGAATTTTAAACCAGTAAACACAAAAATTGTAAACTTTAAACCAGTAAACATTGCCGTATCTGGTTTGAATTGCATGACTAATGTAATCGTTCGGGCTGAAGTACAGCTTACATTGAAATTTCTGATAAATTCAGAATTTTCTCTTAATTTTAGAACCTTAGTAGTGAATCGTGTCTCCAATTTATTGCTAAGAGACAAAATTATTTCTAGACATGGGGACCACATCCATGGGCTGCATTTACAGTCTGTCAAGTTAGAGCGCGGTCGTTTTCATTTATAAAAAAATTATCTGATGAAACGTTCACATTGTCTACATTACAAACGATGAAGCAATTCGGTCAATAATGTGTCCAGTCACCACCGGCGTCGATAATTGCCTGGTATCTCTGAGGCATGCTTTTTACTAATTTGACGGCGTATTCTAGTGGCAATAAAACCGAAGCGAGAGGATTCACATACGTTAAAAAATATTTTTCTGTATGACTAACACAAATTTTGTGTACCTTAAGGTCAAAAGCTTAGTAAACTATTGATGTTATTATTAAACTTTCATTCGAAGTATTCTATTAAAACTTCTTCTGAGTTGATTGATAAAGTTAAAAATCTAGAATTGCCTTCAAATGCTAAATTGATCTCATTTGATGTAAAAAATTTGTTTCCATCTATACCTACAAACTATTTATTAAATCTAATTAAACATAAATTGGAGAAAAATGACAATTTACCTATTACTTCAAAACATGAAGATCTCATGTTAGTAGATATTTGTATTAAAAAAATTGATTTTATGTTTAACTATAATTATTATGGAATCTCCGTTATCACCTTTATTGAGTGAAATCTTTATGGAAGACTTTGAATCTAATTTATTCTTGAATAAGTTATTAACAAAAAATGTTTACAAATTAATAAATTATAAGTATTAATAATTAGAAGTATTAATAATTAGAAGTACAATTCAATTGTTTTAAAAAATGTTTAAATTTGGTGACGTTATGTCGATGATGTTTTTTGTGTCTGGGAGGGTACGGAAAGACTGATTATCTTCTTTTCTATCATATATTAATTCTTTTCATACATCCATTAAATTTTGCACATGAATTAGAAGTTTCAAATCGTTTAAATTTCTTAGATTTAACTATAAGTAGAGAAAATAATAAATTAGAATTTGATATTTATAGCAAACCGACATCAACGGATACTTCAATTCTATTTAGTTACAACCAATCATATAATATAAAAATTCCTGCATTCGATTCTTACATTCATAGGTTATTAACCACTCCATTAAATAAAACCCGATATAGAAAAGAAGTAAACGTTTTAAAAATATTAACATAAAATAATGTATTTGACGATATGATCATTCATTCTTTAATTTTAAAAAAACGTAAGAAACTCCTACAAAAACGCTTGTATGCTCCCCCATTAATAAATAAAGATAGATACTTTCTTATAAATTATTTACTATTTTTAAGCAATAAAATTTGTAACGATTTTAATAAACTTAACATAAAAAAAATTAACGTAACTAAAACAAATTTCAAAACCTTATTAGTTAATAATAAAGATAAAACCGATGATTTGAAAAAAAGTGGTGTATATAAATTACTCTGTAACGATTGTGATGCGGTTTGCATTGGCCAAACCTGTTGTTCAATTGAAATAAGAATAAAGGAACATTTAAAAGTTGTACAATTAAATAAAACTACAACAGGAATAGCAGAACATTCTTTTAACCATAATCATAACTTATGTGACGTTCCGCACAATATATACGTATTCATATATAATGACGAGTGCCCACCCGGTTCTATGCGCGACGATTTGCTTCCGCGAAAGACCGGTCAGTAATTTGCCCCTATTTTTGGCCTACCCTCTCGACCACTAGCCAGGGATGTGGATTTTTGGATACCGAACCTAGGTAGTATTGGTCGGTCTTTAAATCGCGAGTTTACTACCTAATTCGTTATTTAACTTCGTCTATATGCTCCTGTACTAAAATTCTTTTCCCACAGTCTTGTCTACCAGGACGAAAGGAGCGGCTTCCGTGTACAGGATTGCGAGAGTCCCACCCGTTTAGCCTACTCGGAAAAATTAGAGGAGCGGTTTCCGTGTACAGGACTGCGAGAGTTCCACCCGTTTACCCTACTCAGAGAAATTATAGGAGCGGCTTCCGTGTACAGGACTGCGGGAGTCCCACCCGTTTAGCCTACTCAGAAAAATTAAACGAGCGGCTTCCGTGTACAGGACTGCGAGAGTCGCACTCGTTTAGCCTACTCAAAAAATTAAAGGTAACTGATATATATATATATATATATATATATATATATATATCGCGATTAGGTTTAGTAGAGAATAAGGATAAATAATGTTAATAAGGATAAACGATAAATATTGTTCGTTACTTACTATTTATTTACTTCTTCAAAATACACCTTATACAACCGTATAATATATAAAAAGAAACTAGATATAGGTCGAGTGTAAGTTAACACCTACAAGATGAAGTTCGAGAAACACGAAAAATTTCAAAGTCTGAAAAGGTCGAAAAAATTCGAAGTCCGAAGAAGTCAAAAAAATTCTAAGGTTTATAACTACCGGATCGATTTGACCTAGTTGAAATCCCGATCGGAAGTGATTTTCCCTTCGTTGGACTCATATTTATATGTGGTCCAGACAAAGTAAAAAGGACGTCCAAAATTTTCGCGGAAATTCATCTGAGCGGTTGTAGGGAAAGCCAATGAAGGAGTCAAATTTCGTTTATAATATAAACCGTTTTGTTACGTTTATAATTATTAATTTTACATAATCTCTTATTCTACTATTCAACTTAGTCTAACATAATCAATATTGTAAGTGAACTAACATTATTAGTCTTAATGGTTTGGTTTTGTTATACGTTTATAATTATTTACATAATCTCTTATTATTAATTAATCTAATCATTATACTATGTGTTAGAAATCTCTTCGTCTATTATTCAACTTATTCTAACATAATTAATATTGTAAGTGAACTAACATTATTAATCTTAATGGTTCGGTTTTGTTATACGTTTATAATTATTTACATAATCGCTTATTATTAATTAAACTAATCTTTATACTATTTGTTAGAAATTTCTTAGTCTATTATTCAACTTATTCTAACATAATTAATATTGTAAGTGAACTAACATTATTAATCTTAATGGTTTGGTTTTGATCTATGTTAATAATTATTGAACTAATCTTTATATCATACTCTAGTACCGTAACTAAACTATCAAAAACAAACGTACCTGCACACGCATATGTATTGATGGTATACCATCATTCAATTTATCATTTAGACTCTACGTTCCTTCCCGTTTTTTAGAAAATTATAAATCTAATATTAATGTCGATCGTAGTGAGAAATTTTGACAGTTAATATTTAGCGTTGATTCGGGAACTTTCCTCCGAGGTCAGCGGCGGCGCTCAGTTTCCGAAAACAGAGTGCCTGGTTATCCTCGGTGATAAAAAAGGCGCTTTTACTAAGCCATGAGAATTGGTTCTGGAAAGCGAACGTTTTCGCCTTTGCAGCATAATACGTTACGCCTCGTAGAAGAGCCAATATTCGTGCGTGTATATATATATATATATATATATATATACATATATACATATCGTTCGTAACGTCGCAGGACGCGACACTTAAGTTCAAATAATTTTAAATTACTACATTATATAAAAAAAGGCAAAAGATTAGATAAACTGGAAGTAATTGAAATTAATAAAGCGTTGCTTAAAGGCGAAAATGTGACCAACCATATGACTGATTTTATAATTTCACCGTTATTGCGAGTTGCGACATGTTTATAATATACAAGCTGTTTAATAAGAGATAGGATTTTACCCTCATTATCCCTTCCCCCTCTTACCTTACCGTTATACTTCAACTTTTATATATTGTAACGCCAGTTTCGGCATTACACTTACCGTGTTAAGCAGCATACGCACGTAGATAGAATGCGTATGTGTGTGTGCTCGACCACACATCGCTGGCTTCGGCTGAAACGGGGACCAAGGGAAATGGGACTACGGTAACACGGGAATAATTACTTAAGGCAAATAACAATTCTGACAATATATTAATTTATAACAATAAAAGTATTAGTTGCATACGTGGTACAATATGATGCGGGAGCTCGCGGGTTACCCATTGCTCGCTTTTTCAGCGACGCGTGGGAAAAACACGACGGTACGAGACGGAAACGGAGACACGGGAAAAACAATCATAACGGTAACGGTCATTTGATCTGACATCAGATTTCGCGCATGCTACGAAAATGCACGCGACGGCGGGCTAAGGCGACCTAACTGGCGACATGCAAATATAAATACAATAAAAGCAAAGCCACTTGCCGCGAGGAAGCTGCAGCTGTCTATTTATCGCCCTTCCTCTCTCTCTCTCTCTCTCTCTCTCTCTCTCTCTCTCTCTCTCTCTCTCTTTCTCTCTTTCTCTCTCTCTCGCTCGCTCGCCCGCTGCTGGCGTCAAAGATGGCGGTGACTTTCTACCTCGCAATCGCTCATATGCGGCTATACCGCCGGCGTCGTCCACTGCCGAAACGTGGACACGTGTTGGGGCTGATGGATGGATGGTAAGCGCCTCCTTGCCAGGACTCTGTATGCCGGCCAGGTATGCCAGGACTCGAGAGCGGGCCGGTCTCTCTGTGGCCGGGACTGTGTGTTAGCGTGATTTTAAACGAGATGCTCTCTTCTCCGGTTGAAAAGTGAAGAAGGAAGAAGAGCGCTCCTATGCACTTCGTTACTCCGTTTTCTCTCTGTTTGACGCGCAGTCTTGCGGTTCGCGATTGCAGTAATTCCAATCGCGTGCGAGCAGTAGTTTTAAAACCGCCAAACGGCGGTGACAACATATATAGCACTGTAATTTTATATTTTCTTTCATTCTGTACTTTGAAAATGACGTAATAGTCGAAATAGCTATCAGTAAAGAAATAAATATTCGTGAAACTATCCAAGTGTATTTTATTTTAAGTATTCTTTGTACTATTTTAATTATTATTATAATTATGTTTCACCAAGGGTGTAGTGAATACTCTATTAACTTAGTATTATTACATTTATTTCACCACCCTGATGAAAATAGGTTACTAAAATTAATTCAAATAAATTCAAAATTAATTAATTCTTATGACGCTTATTAATGATATAATTTCATATTAAATTTAATTGAAATTAATTGTATTAACGACGTTTAATTGCTTTTAATCAACTTTATTCTAATAAACAAGCAAAAAATAATTAATTTTTCAATTCTATTAAAATAAAATTGATTCGAAGCAATTAAAATTAATAATTTCATTAAGTTTGATGAGCATTTATATAACATTTTACCATTCAGAAGCGTTATAGGCATTTAATAATTTTCAATACATTTGAATTAACTTTCATAATCCAGTTTTGTCAGGCCAATTACAATTTCATAATATACACTTATACATATCAGCATAAACATTTTTTTTATTATTGGATGTGTAAGTCAGTTTCAAACATTTTTTCCCAACCTGTGAGGTTTTCTTACGAATATATAGTTACATATCCTTTATTCAAAGCTTCGTCCAATGAAAGCTATAATTTTTGTCCACCTTTTTGGCAATTTATGAATTCCGGACCATAAAATATCTCGTCTTTCGAGCCCAAGAAGGTATCGAGCCAATTTTTGATTCCCTATATTGAACGAATGTGAATTTCCGTAAGAGCGTTCGACATTAATCAAAACAAGTGCTAGTCAGATGATGTCAATTCTGGACTGAAAAGCGGGTGAAGCAAAATTTCACATCCACTATTCTCCAAATAATTTTTAACCGAAGCCGAACATGTGGTCGAGCGTTATCGTGATGAAAAATGACGAACTCATGATTGGTCTCATATTCTGGCCGTTTTTCTTCTAATGCTCGCTTCAAACAAATAAGTTGAGTTCGATACAATAGTTCTTGCATGGTTGCACTGCAGAAACATTTTGGACACGCAAAATTGCCATTCGACGTCTCTCGGCTTTAAATTGTATGGTATCCTAGTTTCCAACCTTTTGAATGAATCCCAATGCTTTTCGGCGCTGGGAAACGGCTTGTTGCTCATGTTGAATGATGCAGCAAATTTTTCTTGAATATTACATGGATTCTCTCATCCAGCAAAGCATCCAATTTCACCGTCGTCAAAACTTTTCGATCCTTGTCATCAACTTCAAAATCACCACTTTTGAATCGTTTGAGCCTCTTGTGGCACGTTGATGCACCAATAATACGACCCCATAAGTTTCCAAAAGCAAACGATAGGCTTCAGCCGCACTTTTTCTCATATTAAAGAATAGAAGCAGCGCTTCCCGCAAATGACGTGTATTTGGCTTGAAACTGACCATGATTTTCTTCGATAAAATAAACGATACCGAAATACATGCTTAAGTGTATTGCTGAAATGTTGTTGACAGATATACAACCTGCAAATATAGCACATGAATCCTCAAATTTCTGTCCGGGATCCACTGGTGAAGCCATGTTTTGACAACTTAATAAAAAGTTATTAAGTTTAATATTATGATGATAATTATTATAATATATTATAAAAACGTAACTTTATTCCTCTATATAGTGGAACTGCATATCATACATTTTAATTATACTATACGCAACTTGTATGGACTCCTTTGTAAGTCGTGTTTTCTACACACTAGTTGCCTAATGTATTATTTTATATTACTGAAATTTGAAATTGTCCTCCTATGTCTTGCTTTTGTCTTTTCTTCGTAAGTAAGAGGTCTATTAAGAGATAAAAAAAATCCACTTTTACATCTTTCTCGAAAACTCATATTTTGGACAACTTTCGTTTTAATTATAATAGTGACATCATTCTATTAGAATTTTAGGTGCAGTATGTAAATCATAATCTAGCGAAAGTTAAGTTTAATGATGATTTATTCAAATTTCGATAAAAATTAATTATCTTAAAGAAATATGATGGTTTTTTATGATGTAAGAAGTTTTTCAATTTAATATATATATATATATATATATATATATATATATATATATATACTTATCTAGTTTTATATAATAAGGTTATAACTCATCGATTTATTTCAATAAGCTTTTTCGTATTGTCATTAATGTATATAAACAGATTCTATTACTTGTTAACAAAATTTCACTTTATTTTACAGTACAGTAATTGGACTTAAAGGAAAAGATGTTGTGGTTTTTGCTGTTGAAAAATTAGTTATTTCTAAATTATATGAACCTTTTACGAACAAAAGAACATTTAGTATTGATGAGCATATTGGCATGGCTATTTCAGGATTGATATCCGATGCTCGACAAATAGTTGAAACTGCTAGATTAGAAGCTGCTAACTATCGAGCCCAATATGGAATTGGTATTCCATTAAAATATTTAAATGATAGAATTTCTATGTATATGCATGCATATACATTATATTCAGCTGTCAGGCCTTATGGATGTTCGATTATTCTTAGTACTTATCAAGATGATAATCCGGAAATGTTTATGATTGATCCGTCTGGAGTATCCTATGGATACTACGGATGTGCTATTGGTAAAGTATTTAAAATATATAAGTATTTCTATGATATACAAAAAATAATTTGAAGAAAACTGCTGTAAATATTATCGTATTCTTATAGAATTTAAATTAAAATTTCAAAAGGTTTGATACAGATTAAAAATAAATGAAACAAAACGTTCTGCACGTCGAGTAAAAGACAAAATATGCGTTATTGCTATAGTTTATGATTTACTGCAGTAATAAATGCCGTTTGAAAGAAGCAGCTCAACAATTTCACATTTACAACATTGAACATCTGCTAATATAATATAATATATATAATTATAATATCAGAAGTGTATTCTCGATCGAAAATATCAGTTTTTGAGTCGAATTCTCGTCTTTTGAGCAAAATATTAATTTTCTGCTTTCATTTAAAAAAAACTGCGGTTGAGTTTTATCTAATGCTCTAACGTGCTTTTGTGAGACTGCTCTTAGTGGAAGAAGTTCCGTAAGCCGTTTCAACGCTTTAAGAGCGGCAATTTTGAAGTCGAGGGTTGGCATGATGGCGAAAGAAAAAAATGTTCCAAAAATTCTGAACTGAAGATAATACTTGCTACAAACTTGTGTCAAACGCAAGAAGAATTAGCAGACTCATTGGCAGTCACTCGACAAGTAATTTTAAAACGCCTTAAAGCCATGGGAATAGATTTGGGGCTTTTTTTTCTTGTGAACAGTTGTTTTAAAGACAAAATCGAATGGAACTTTTACATTGCATTGTAATCGACGACGAAAAAAGGGTCAATACGATCATCTGAAGCGCAGAAAATTATGGAGTTTGCTCGGATATAGCTGCACATTAACGCCCAGACCAAATATTCATCGTTAGATTATTTTAGGCTTCTATAAGTAATAAAGCAAAAAATACTTAAAACTAAATATTGGACAGTATCGTAAATCTATCTAAACAGATCTGTTCACTGAATCTTATTACGATCTGCGCCTTTGCTGCCCTGCATGGCAAATGATTTATGAGTTTTTTGTTTAGATGCCTGATGTTTTTTTATAAGTTTTAAGTTTCTCACAAAGGCTTGCAGAGTTTTTAATTTCGAGTATTGTAGTCTTGCATCGTCCTTTCGTTTGAACAGACGTCTTTTCTTTCCTCGTTTGAAATAATGTTCATCTTAAAAGATTATTACGTGTATCTTTATTTTAATATTCCACTTACTATGTTTAATAAAAATTCAATAAGTTATCCGCCCAGATTTCCCGAGTAAACTTTCCATGATTTTGTGGACAGTGTAATGTAGTAATAAAATAAAACTATGTCAAGTACATAACAAAAAAAGTTTTTTTCTATTAAGTGAAACATGGAATCCGTTAAAACAAAAAGGAATATTAAGCCTTTTAACGGTGAAAACTATAGTGTGCGGAAGTTTAGAATGCGCTCTCTTCTATCTGAACTTGATTTACTGCACGTACTTGATGAGCAAGTTCCTGCAGTAATGACAGAAGAATGGAAAAAGTCTGAACACATTGCAAAAAGTGTAATAGTGGAATATCTTTCAGATTCTTTTCTCGGTTTTGTAAAAACCAATGATATGGCAAAAACCGATTTGCAGTCTTGATATAGTTTTCCAATATGGCAGAGATAATCACCTCATAGTCCGGGAGCCAGCGACATTTTTATGTCATATATTTATCCTCGACCGAACATTAGTTTAAATGATTCGTTTCAATGTTCTATAAAGCATAGTGATCATCTGCTGCGTCAATTAAACTGGATGTGGCAACGCCAGGCGCCCAAACTTTGTAAAAATGTTAAAAAATTGATAAAAACCCGTTTTTATGACATGATTTTGACTTTAAAAAAAAGCTGCTATCGACCCAAATCATAGTTGATACGTCAGGGATCTACCTCGCCGCTCAGATCATACATGATACAAGTATTTTTTAATTTTAAATTTTGCTCAAAAATTATAGTTTTCAAGCGAAAATATATCGATGTAATAAATTTATTTTCGGTAGATCTCCAAATTTTAATTAAAATCATTTTTAACAAACTCTCTATTGTTTCATATACTTTCATTTATTTATTATTATATACAAAGTTTTTAATGCTTTTCACTATTTCAATATTAATTCAGCCAACTTGAAGCATAATATTAATATTCCAAAGCTCGAAAAATTATTTGTAAAAACCTTTTCCTAATTGTTATAACGTTTTCATTACAAATAAATCAAAAATACTAAAATTCAATAGCGGAGAAGGAAATTTGTTATATGGAAGTATGGTAGTAATATATCTATATACGGGGGTGGTTTGAAAAGTCCGTGACTTTTAAATGAAAACAAAATTTATTTAAACAATTTTTTTTATTTTTCAATATAGTCCTCTCCCATCTCGATACATTTATTCCAGCGGTATTCAATCTTTTTTAAGCCCTCCAAAAAGTAACTTTTGTCGAAATCCTGAAAATAATCATTTGTGGCAGTCATAATCTTTTCATTCGATGAAAATCTTTTACCACCAAGCCAAGTTTTCATGTTTAGAAATAGAAAATAATCGGACGGTGTTAAACCTGGAGAATAAGGTGGGTAAGAAAGTAATTCGTAACGTAATTCTGATAATTTGACTGTTGCTATAGCACTCGTGTGAACTGGTGCATTGTCGTAGTGGAAGAGCACTCTTTTCTTCATCAGATCGGGTGCTTTTCCTTCAGTATGGCTTCAAATCTATCCAATAATGAACCATAATACTGCCCTGTTATTGTTTTTCCCTTCTGTTGGTGATCGATTAGTATTATAACCCGTGAGTCCCAGAAAACTGTAGGCATGGCCTTACCGGCTAATGGAACAGTTGTTGCTTTTTTCGGAGCATGTTTTCCATGTTTTGTCCACATTTTTGACTGCAGTTTCGTTTCTATCATTTCAACAGTAACATAACGGCGCAAAAATTCAGTTGGATTACGCTAAAACATGTCTAAACATTGTTTAGATGCAACAATGTGTGTCCATTTCTTGTCGCCTGTGAGCAAACGCGGCACCCATCTTGCAGATAGTTTTCATATTCAAAATTTCATGCAAAATATGAAATACGCATTCAGTCGAAATTCCTACAGTGTTACTAAACTCGTGTATCTTTAATCGACGATCTTCGAGTATAATATCATGGATTTTATTGGCAATATCTTGATTATCCACCTCTTTTGGACGGCCAGAACGCTCAGCATCACTTGTATTCGTTTTTTTCTATGCTTTTGTAAAAACAATGAAACATTAAATTCAAAAGACTATTAAAAATTTTCTGACCAACGTGTTGACATGAAACTTTGTATACCTACTTGTATGTAATATTCACTAGGTGTTTGTCCAATAGTTGTAAATATCTTCAACTATGTCTCTGATTTATATATATATATATATATATATATATATATATATATATATATATTAGATAGTGGGTATAGTTGATAAATATCAACTTGATAAATGTCAATTCGTAACTCTTAACGAAACTTGGATCGACCACTAAACTCCTGAAACCAAACAACAGTCTAAACAGTGGATTGGACCAGGGGAACCAACTCCTAGGAAGGCAAAAACAATTTTTTCGCGAACAAGCTAATGTATAATGTTTTTTGTGCAAGAGGTATTATATACATTGATTACCTTGAAAATGGTAAAACTATCACTGGTCAATACTACGCTTACTTAAAAAACGACTTACATTAAACGACCTCATCTGGCGAAGAAAAAATCTTGTTTCATCCCGCTAACACACCAGCGCATACGCCAAACGTTACGATGGCTAAAATCAACGATCTGAAGTTTGAATTGATGCCGCAACCTCCCTACTCTCCAGACCTAGCCCCGAGTGACTATTATCTGTTTCCTAACCTCAAAAAATGACTTGGCGGTAAGAGATTTACGGACAATGAGGAAGTAATCGAAGATGTAAATGGGTATTTTGAGGAGCTTGATAAATCAATCTATATAGATGGCATTACTAGACTAGAACACCACTATGAGAAATGTATCAGCTTTGGAGGAGATTATGTTGAGAAATAAAAAAAATTCTTAAAAACGTTGTTTTTCTTGGTCAAGTCGCAAACTTATCAATACACCCTCGTATATTATGTAAGCCGATGGTGTTTTCTACGGAGGGTCTCCGGCTTAAGAGCGGGTTATTTGTGATGAAGGTCATAATGAGTGACAGCCTCTTCCCCATGTGCCTCGGAAGAAGATGTGCGTATTCGCGACTAATCGCCATATTCTCCTTCTTTGGAGGTGCCGCCGAACTAAGCCACAACAGGAAGATTGGATAAAAGGTAACGAGCCCGAACCGATGCATGGCCATGCGCCGTATAGGCGGAAAGAGCGAAATGTGTATGCCGCCGCCGTGCGTAAGAGCGAGTGAAACGAGGAGGGTCCGCGGAGATGTGGGAGGGAGAAGACACGTAGAGAACAGGGATTGCTTGTTGAACCGTCGACGTAGATAAAGTTTTCCGGGTTTTCTGCCGTTGTATAAGTATTCGGAGTATTTGCCGAGCCTAGAGACGATATTGGAGCTGGAAAATGCGTGTGAAATGCTCGTGTAGGAAAAAGCGCGAGGTAACCGCGAAGCCGACGACTAAGTTGGCTGTCTGTCCGGCCGAGCCCGAGAGAAAGAGAGCGAGAGGGACGACAGCGGCTCACACGAGCCGATCACCACCAGCCCGGGCGAGAGGAGAAACACCGCGGCTCATCCGAGCCGAGTACACCTAGGCCCCAGGAGAAGAGGAAGAGTGAACACTCGCCGATGCCTTCCATCCACAGCGATGACAGCCTCGCACGTTGAGTACTGATGGCGAGCGACCGCGTAGTGTAAGCCCGGGCCACGGACCGCGGTGCGATGGCGGTGTGTATGCGAGCGGAAGCTGCGAGCTGATGTGTGTGTGTGTGAGAGAGTGAGAGAGAGAGAGAGAGAGCCAGAGTGCGTGTACCGCAAGACGGAGTGCGGGAGAAAGAAAACCGAACAGCGAGACCCGGGAGTGTGAGTGAGTAAGAGAGATAGAGTGTGTGTGCGCCGCGGAGCCGAAGTGCGTGTGCACCGCGAGCCCGAGAGGTAGGTGCTGCGTTGTTTAAATATTCTATCTCGGTGGTCGGGGCAAAAGCAACAATGTCACAATATTTATAGATATTGTGACGAGGATGGAGAAAGTCGCCTGCGTTTGCTATACCTCGTCTATAGACTCTCTTCTCCGGTAGTAGCCTGTATATATTTTGGTATACGTATATATTAATTCTGTATATATCGATCGATGTTATACATATAATACTTAAAAACGTATTTTTTGTTGGTCAGGCTGGAAATTTATCAATCCATCCTCGTATAATAATATAAATTATATAATAATCTATGACGTAGTAGTTTATTATAATTTAACTTGGATAAATCCACCCTCGTATAATAATATAAATTATATAATAATCTATGACATAGTGGTTTATTATAATTTAACTTGGATATGAAATTTACTTATAAAATCCAGTAGTTCTATGGTGACTCGTTAGCCACTTATGTGTTCAGAAGTGTTTATTTATTTATATTATTAATATTATTACTGGTTATTATTTATATTATTAATATCGTTATGGTTTATGTTTATTATGCTTAATATCGTTGGAGTTAGCCAGTTGGTAGTTTATTTGTCATTAAGAATTTTCTAATATTTAATTACTTTTAAGTTCGTTCATATTTATTATTTAATAATTTATGATGAACTTATTTGATTATTGTAGTTGCTTTTGAGGCAGGTCCTGTTGGCATCTCTGTCTGTTAAGTTGTTAAATTTTTCTTGTTATATCTACTTGTTTTCTTAGATAACTATTTCATATATGACGTTATGCGTTGAGGTTAGTTGTCATGTACTGAATTTAAATTGAGTGGTTTTGTAGTTTACGAAATGATATCTTCTTGAACATACTAAACTTATTATATATTAATTATTAAATTCAGTATGTATTCGAATCCAGTTGCTATAAATATCAAATGAAAAAACAGAATGTATACTACTATAACAAGCGAAAGGATTATCCTCTTATAATGGTTATTAGAAGTAGTAGAGAAAATTCATTCTATTATTGTAAAAATCTATTTATTATGTTTAATCAATTTATCCTGCGCTTTTCTCTATTTAAAAGAAATAGTGTTGTTTAATTTTTGTTATTTTGATTTGATTGAGTTATGTGATGGTATTGCACTTATTTATTATTATTTATTTATTTATTATCTTTTCTTTATATTATTTGTCCTGCTCATTTACTTACTCTGTTTAATTTTTTCTTAAATCTCCCCTTAGTTGATAGTTTCCTGTAAATAAGTTAAAAAACGTGGAATCCTCGCTTTGTATAATTTCCTTCTCCTTTATTTATTAATAAATTGTTATTAAGTTAATAATAGTTCTGAATTCATTTTCCCTGAATGTGCAGCTTTTTACCATTTATGTAAGATTTACAGATCTCAAAAATTCCTTTTCCTTCTCACCTTTTTGTTTTTCAATTTTTAATTTTTCTATACTGAGCCAGTATATGGTGTAGAGGTTATATATATATATATATATATATATATATATATTGTAACGGTGCGCGTGTCCGCCTCGAACACGAGGACGGCGGGTACGGCCGTTGCATAAGGTGTGCCTGGCTGGGCTTAGCCCTGAAAGAATTCGGCAAAGGAGAGGGGCGGTTCGCGAAGGGCGAAGGCTCGCATGCAGGATTTGCACGGAATAAGAAGACAAAAGGTAAAATTAAATGGGCTTTAATGTCTCCCGGGTTTACACGACGGGTGCGCTAAGGCGCGTCGAGCGCAGACCGAGGGTCGCCGAGGCGACGGCGCGCGCGGAGCTAGGGAAGAGAGAGAGAGAGAGAGAGAGAGAGAGAGAGAGAGAGAGAGAGAGAGAGAGAAAAGGGGCTGCCACTTACAGCGAGTCGGAGCTCATTGATCCCGCAGCTCGTCCTCGTCCGGCAGCAGCGCCTTTCTTCACCGGGAGCGGCGGTGACGTCGCCGTTCAGAAACCCCGGGATGGGGCGGTTATTCCGCGGAGACGGGGTCGGACGACAGTTCGTCCGCTCGGACTCGTCCTCGGCGCGTGTGCACTGCACACACCCACAATACCGTGACACAACACGCGCGTCCGATCGGGTACACTCACCGAAGAACAGGTACATGGTGAGGGGAAACACGTGGAGCACGAGGCGTGTTCCCGTACACGATCAAACACGACACAGTAAAAGCAAAAAAACGTGCGTGGAGCGAAGGCCGGTTAAGACGCGTGTCAAAAGCTCGCTGATTTCTCTCTGTCCAATTCTTCACGCGCGCGGCCGTCTCTCCCCACTCCCCGCTCTCTCTCTCTCTCACTTACCTCTCCGCCGGTGTAGTTGTGCGTCGGCCTGTAATAGATAAACATCTATACATGGAAATATACAAATACATATTTACAGGCTACGGCTGGAGAGAGAGCAACGGGACGTGGGAAAGCAAGCGCACGTAGTGCTTGCGTTCCCCGTCACACGCCCCCCTCCAGACGCTGGTAGCCCAAGCGTGACAGTTCGACCCAACATTTCTCTCTCGGATCGACCATCGTGTCAGGATGAGGAACTGGGGTGGCTGCGGTCTACCGCTGGGGATCACCGGAATGAGGAAGGACGGGTAAAGAACTCCCTTCCCTAGACGCAGTTGTTTTTGGAGGGCCGGATTCGCCGGCATACCGTCGACGAGTTCGGAAGTTAATCGGCCCGTTGACGGGCGCGGGCTTGGGCCCGAGTGCGGCGGGGTTGAGCGTCCGCTCTTCCTGGGACGACCGAGTTTTCGCCTCACCAGACGCGCGTCGTTATGACAGGCGGCTTCGCTGTTATTGGGCTCCGCAGGGGCTCGCGCTTGGGTTCTTCGACGGGTTACGATTCGCGTCCTACGCGGTCTCCCCAATCTACGCGGTGCGATATCGGTGTTAGATCGCGTGGCATTGCCCGCGGGGGTATCGCTTCGCACGCTCGTATCGGAATTACAATGAGGCGCGTCGTCGGGGCGCCGTACGCTCACCATTTGTGTTACAATGCGGATTCGCTCGCTCGCCTCGACATTACAATTCGACGCATCGCAGTCACGCTCTTCGCCCGAAGGCTCTTCCGTGTCGGAACTGCTATCATCTTCGGGGTCGTGATCTCGATGGTAGGGCTTCAGGTCGGCGACGTGATGCTTACCAGCATAACTTCCTGTAGAGTCGATCAGTCGATAAACATTCGTGCCGAGTTTCTCCATGATGGTAAAGGGCCCGTCGAATTTCGGGGCCAGCTTGGCGCTGACGCCCTGTATGCCTGATGAGAGGATGCGATAACACCGCCATACGCGATCGCCAATCGCGTAATGCACGTCGCGACGTCTCGCATTATAATAGCGAGCTTGCTTTGCCTGCGCTTTCTGCGAGTTTTCCGCTGCCTTTAGATGGAGGTCAGATAATTTCTCCATGCGCTCTTTCCAATGTTGTAGAGCAGCCTCTTCTTGCGCAATCTGTGCGCGCTGCTCCTCCTGGCGACGATGTGTGCCAGGGGCTGAGGGGTGACGACCCGTGTTAAGGAAGGCCGGACTTACGCCAATGGAGTCTTGTACGGATGTATTGTACGCGAACATCAGCTCGGCGATGTGCGCATCTCAAGTACTGTGAGACTCCTCAATGAAGGCGATTATCGTGGTCTTCAGAGTCCTATTGACCCTCTCTACCGGATTGGCTTGAGCGTGATAAGGAGGTATCGTGGAATGCTCCACCCCACGCTCCACAAGGAATTTCTCAATGATTTTATTATGAAATTCGGTGCCATTGTCCGATAGGAATACTTCGAGCGTACCAAAGCGTAAAAATACGCGATCTTTCAACTCGCGGCGAATCGTTTGCGCATTCGCCTTTCGGATGGGGATACACTCTACCCAGCGAGTGAATAGATCCATGAAGACGAGCAAATACTCGTATTCCCGGGTAGATCGTAGAAATGGACCCATCACATCTCCAGCTACTATTTCCCAAGGGCGGGTGACCGTTCGATGGCCCATCAGGCCAGCTGGTGCAGCCTGCTGTACCTTACATTGTTGGCACACGGTGCAGTCACGGACAAATTGTGTCACATCTTTGTGCATTGATGGCCAATAGTATGATCGTGCAATTCGGTCAGACGTTTTATGGCATCCGAAATGACCAGCTGTGGGCTCCTCATGACATTCACGAAGAACGGTACGACGATCTTCTTTAGGCACGACTAACTTCCACGCATCCTGGTCATCTACTGAATCTTCGACGGCAGGATCGGGACGGTAGTAGTATAGTCGCTGCCCAACGACTTTCCACCATGGGAGGTTGGTCGGATCGCTCACCACTTTCTTACGAAGGCGCAAATACCAGGGATCTTGCACATCGGTGACGCCGACTTCGCAGGTTGGCTCGTCTTCGTACAAACGAGAGAGGGCGTCTGGTACGCAATTCAAGGTACCTTTCCGATGGATGACTTCGTAGTCATATCCCTGCAATTCCAAGGCCCAACGGGCGAGTCTGCCCGTGGGGTTGCGCAATGAGTGCAGCCAACGAAGGCTGCTGTGATCGGTTATCACCTGGAAGTGATAGCCCTCGACGTACGGGCGGAATTTACGCACAGCCCATAGCACGGCGAGGCACTCACGTTCGGTGACCGAATAATTACGCTCAGCCGCAGTCATCGTGCGACTAGCGTAGGAGAGCACGCGCTCCACGCCATCAACTGCTTGCGCGAGCACGGCGCCTAGTCCCGAGTCGCTGGCGTCCGTCTGGATGACGAACGTTTCTCCAAACGACGGTCGAGAATGGACGGGTGCAGATGCGACGAGCGCCCGGATTTGTTCAAAGGCTTGCTGTTGCTCTTCTCCCCAAAGGTACTTGATGTTCTTCTTGGTTAATCGGGTGAGAGGCTCAGCAAGCGTTGCGAAGTTCTCTAAGAACTTGCGATACCAGGACGCAAGGCCTAAAAACCTACGGAGCTGCTTCAGGTTCTTTGGTGCGGCGTAAGTCAAGATTGGTGCAATCTTATCCGGATCGGGTCGAAAACCATCACGATCCACGAGGACGCCGAGGAACCGTACCTCTGCGAGTCCGAATTTACTCTTCTGTCGATTGATAGTCAAGCCGGCATCGGAGATCCGTCGCAGGATATGTTCGAGCCACCTGAAGTGCTCGTCAAAGCTCTCCGTAGCGATGATCACATCATCGAGGTAGGCGAAGGCCACCGGCTCCATTTCAGGGCCGATCAGCTTGTCGCTTAACTGCTGAAAGGTGGCGGTGCCACCGGCGACACCATATGGCATACGGGTCCATTCGAATAACCCCATGCCTGGAACCGTGAAGGCAGAGAGGTGTCGCGATTCCTCGCGAAGAGGGATCTGATGGTAGGCGCTGCTGAGGTCCAGTGTGGAGATGTATCGCGCATTTCTTAGTTTTCGTAAGATTACGTCCATGTAAGGAAGCGGGTACGCGCTGACCTTGGACACGGAATTCAATTTGCGATAGTCCACACAGAATCGGTAGCTCCCATCGCTCTTGCGAACCATCACAACGGGGCTAGACCATTCGCTGGTTGATCTGCGAATTACGCCCTGATCAAGCATCTTGCGAACTTGCGCATGCATTTCCAGCTCTATCTTCTGAGAGACCGGATAATAACGCTGCTTAATCGGCTTAGCATCGCCGACATCAATCACGTGGTCGGTCAGATGCGTGCAGACGGTACCAATGCAGGGCGACACCGTCTTGGCATTGAGCATGTCCTCGTCCGTGAGCGGTGTCAACCTGCGGCATTCCGCAATCCTCTGCAGAAATTCTACGCTTTTCCCCTTGGCACCATTGAATCTAATTTTCCATTGGCGCACGGTCTTACCAATATCCGTGCGTTGGGCCAAGGTGCTTGACAGCGTTGATCGCGTTATATTCGCGGGCGAGCTCATCACATCTCGATCCATGTGATGCCCCCTCCCCTTCCAGGCCCTTGGTACCGAGGGTGGCAAGGAGCCGAAAACGTAGGTTCGTCGGTCGACCCTACAAACTATTACTGTTGTGGCTTTTGTCACTTTCCAAGTATTGCAGATCGTACGTGTCTTGGAAAGTGACACGGTCGCGTCGCGCCGATTTCTGCAGCTGTTGCTGAATGCTAGCTAGCGTAACGTGCATCTCACTTTGTCTCTGCTGCAAATCTTGGACAGTGCAGTTTTGGTGTTGCATCCAAGTTTGCAACATATTTTGCAAGCTCTGTAATCCCTGACTAAGGTTTACATTGTTTTCGAGGTCAGTAGATTGAGGCTCGACTGTTGTATTCGTCGTATGAGATGCGACTTGCGCCTGACGTGTGATGTCAGTCGTGACACACGAGTCGGAAGGCGTAGTTACGCTCGTGGTGGCTGCCTGAATCGGCGATTCATTGACAGTGCTCCATGCGAGCGGTTTATGCCTGTTTATCTCAGCCAAATTGAAGTCGATCAGATTTTGTATTTGGTGATCGACAGCTGCTGTGCTATTTCTTTGGTCTGTGCTCAGATTAATTTCCCGAGCCTGCTGTATGTCAGCTGATTCATCCGCTTGTTCGGCGTACGTCGCTTCCATTCGATCCAAAATATAAGTCTTTGTTGCGTCGCGCATTGTCGAGGTGACGATTATCTTTAACAGATTTTTATCTCTGCGCGCGCGTGTTTTTATAATATCATTGTCACTCTCGCATTCCACAAAATCTCCTGGGCTATAAGTTCCTGCTAGTCTGTGGTATAGCCTAGCAGCCCTTTGAAATGGGGAACCCTCATTTTTTAGTTCTAGTTCCGTTGTAATTATGTTTGTTTCTTCCTCACATAGGCTTTGGAGCCAGTCGTTAAAGTCGTTTAGCGGATTGGCCATCTTTTATTTCTTCAGTTGAAAATTAGAAGAAGACAAACAAACAAATGGAAAAAGAAAAAAAATACAACGTGAGAAATATAGAACGTTACAGCCAAAGCTATTAATTAAATAATTAAAAGCAAATAATTAAAAGCCGGCAATCTCAAAAGATAGTGGAGTGCGAGGGCGAAAACGCAAACATTAGAAGCGATTGACCAAAAAATATAAGAGAAAAAGAAAAAAAAATCAACAATTTTCAAAAATTTTCCCAAAATTCTTATTTTGACTTTCGAATTCTCGATTTTCCAAAAAAATTATTTTGAAATTGTAATAGTTTTTACTTTTTGAATTTTTCAAGAAATGTAAAAAATACAAAAATACAAAAAAAACAAAACACAAAAAAAACAAAAAATAAAAATATAGTTTATTTTTAGTCCTTTTATAATTTCTAAAAAAATTTTATTTTTCAGTTTTCAAAAAAAAAAAATTTTTTTTTTTAGTTTTCAAAAAAAATTCTATTATTCAGTTTTCAAAAAAAAAAATTTTAAATATTTTCCGATTTTTCAAAAAAATTTTATTTTGCACCTTTAAAAAAACAAATTTTGTTTTTGTATTTTTGAAAGAAGGGGAAAAAAAATTATACTGCAAAAATATTAAATATATAACGATATCAAAATGAAGATCAGAAAGCGAAAAGCATAAAGGGAACAATCAATTTTGATCAAATTAAATTGAGAGCAAAGAAAAATTTGCGTTAGTCGCATGTACACTGTATGTACAGCGTAGAGTCGCGGTGGCGTGTGTATGTGAATATACACAGATCGCTGACTGCGCTATTTATAGTCGACTATGTGTAAAGAAGAGAAATTTGAATTATATTTAATTTACACTAAATGTTTCTTATGTCTGTAACGGCGAAAATTTATTATTATATTATAATGGCGAATGTAAATCTATTTATATCAGTTATATTTTCATATTACGCTATCTTAAAAATTAATTATTAATTAATTTTAGTTTAGCTTAGATGGAATTCACATATTTAATTTAAGTTAAATTTTAAAGTTACATCCAATTAATATATATCAGTATTATATAAATTAATGTATATGTGTGTATTTAACTTAAAATTAGTTTTGCTTGAAAAACTGCACAAATATTATATTACCGTATTCGGTATTATATTTCATTGGTGCTTCTTTTCAGTCGCTTTTGCCGAATTGCCGTTGGCCTTGGCCGACTTCGAGAGTGTTTACATCTACGAACTCGCAACGTAAACACTCACGATGTGCAGTGCGTTCGCACTGTGTAATATCACAATTTTCGATATAATAAAATTATTAAATTATTTCCGCGTCATTTGCGAATATCCTGTATCAAGTCGTGCGATCCCGAGATCGCGTTGGGCGCCATATAACGGTGCGCGTGTCCGCCTCGAACACGAGGACGGCGGGCACGACCGTTACAAAAGGTGTGCCCGGCTGGGCTTAGCCCCGAAAGAATTCGGCAAAGGAGAGGGGCGGTTCCCGAAGGGCGAAGGCTCGCATGCGGGATTTGCACGGAATAAGAAGACAAAAGGTAAAATTAAATGGGCTTTAATGTCTCGCAGGTATACGCGACGGATGCGCTAAGGCGCCTCGAGCGCAGACCGAGGGTCGCCGAGGCGACGGCGCGCGCGGAGCTAGGGAAGAGAAAGAGAGAGAGAGAGAGAGAGAGAGAGAGAGAGAGAGAGAGAGAGAGAGAGAGAGAGAGAAGGGGCTGCCATTTACAGCGAGTCGGAGCTCATTCATCCCGCAGCTCGTCCTCGTCCGGCAGCAGCGCCTTTCTTCACCGGGAGCGGCGGTGACGTCGCCGTCCAGAAACCCCGGGATGGGGCGGTTATTCCGCGGAGACAGGGTCGGACGACAGTTCGTCCGCTCGAACTCGTCCTCGGCGCGTGTGCACTGCGCACACCCACAATACCGTGGCACAACACGCGCGTCCGATCGGGTACACTCCCCGAAGAAGAGGTACGTGGTGAGGGGAAACACGTGGAGCACGAGGCGTGTTCCCGTACACGATCAAACACGACATAGTAAAAGCAAAAAAACGTGCGTGGAGCGAAGGCCGGTTAAGACGCGTGTCAAAAGCTCGCTGATTTCTCTCTGTCCAATTCTTCACGCGCGCGGCCGTCTCTCCCCACTCCCCGCTCTCTCTCTCACTTACCTCTCCGTCGGTGTAGTTGTGCGTCGGCCTGTAACAAATAAACATCTATAAATGGAAATATACAAATACATATCTACAGGCTACGGCTAGAGAGAGAGCAACGGGACGTGGGAAAGCAAGCGCACGTAGTGCTTGCGTTTCCCGTCACAATATATATATACTAGAATTCCCCGAGTCGGCTTCACCCGAGATAATAATTTAACCGACTTCATAAAAAATTCAATAATATCTAAGTAAAAAGTACTCTATGTATAAAAATCTATATTACTATAAATAATTGACTCTAATTTACCTATCGGCGCTTCTGTATAAAAGTTGCTTCAATATAGCGTCCACTCCAAAAAGTTGATATTTTTCCGACCATTTTATACAATATATATATATGGCTTCGATGGAGAAAATTGTATTTTCGAGTTCGAGCGGTAGAAAAAGATGTCTAAGGGTCTCGAGATGACATTTTCGGAGAGTATCATGTTCGGACTATAAGAAATGTCTCGGGACGACTGCTATAGAGTTTTGTGTTGGGGAAGTACAATACAATGTCCAGGTATTCAGGGACGTCTCTTACTGGCAGTGTTTGAATGATAGAATAAGAATCTCTTCATAGAAGTCGTACTGACATACATGGACATGGTTTCCCACCTACTATACCTGACACTCCCGGTAGAAGTCGTTCCAAATCATCTGGCAATCGTATTCCGGCAATAGTATCGAACACGAAACTCCGCGTACAAGTTGTCCAGACATACCTGAACATCGTTTCCTACCAACTAAACACGATACTCTCCATAGAAATTGTTCCATCATACTTGGACAGCGTCTTCTACCGTCCGACCACGAAATTCCCCGTAGAAGTCGTTCTCAAAAACCCGGAAATCACATTTTATCTCGTGCGAACACGAAACTCCCCGCAGAAGTTGTCTCGACATACCTAAGTATGATATGAAGTATATGATATGATATGATATGATATGATATGAAGTATAATATAATATGATATGATATGAAGTATAATATGACATGATATGATATGATATATTTAACTGTAACAATTTAATCAATATGATTGTAAGAAAATCTACGTTCGGTTTCAAAAATTAACTTCACCTAGTTGTACAGTTTACCAAATCCATTAGAATTGAAGAATCTTGAAATTGCAATCTTGGAATCTATTTTGGAATGGTAGAAAAAGTTATTGGAGTCACCAGAGCGGGAGAGACAGAGAGCATTTTTCACGTGAGAAAAATTCAAAAATATACAAAAATCAAAAGATATTCATAAGGTGTGAGCGTAGTGTCAGATTAACCTGAAGAATAAAAAAGGTAATACCGACTCACGTCACATCTTCTATAGGATACAAATCCGACAGTTGGATATGAACATTCACTTGAGCTGGCCTGATATTAATACTTTAAGCTGACTACATTGATAAATATTTTTTTTTATTGGTCTTACAGTCCAATCAATTTCAACCAAAAATAAAATAAAATAAAAATAAAAATAAAATAAAAATAAAAATAAAAAATAAAAATAATAATAAAAAATAAAAAATAAGAAATAAAAATAAAAATAATAAAATAAAAATTAAAAATAAAAATTAAATTAAAAATTAAATTAAAATGATAATGACAGTCAGACTGTCCTTGTTTACATTCACCCCCGTAGACTAATCTGAAAATAAAATATTAGCTGAAAAAATTCTTTGTTAGTAAAGTGCAGTCTGACTGTCCCCAACACCCTTACGTAATTGAAGACTTGTCCAACGTTTCGAGCTCGCTACGGCTCCTCATCAGGGACTCTTTTTTTTTTTTTTTTTTTTTTTTTTTTTTTTTTTTTTTCTTGCATCTAATAAGGAATGTAAGTTTTTCTTTAAGAATTACAACTTTTAAATTCATTTTAATCCATTTTGAACAATAATCTTTAATAGTACTACCATATTTACAATAAATTTCTCTAAAATAAATCATGACATACCCCCTTAATTTAAGTTAAATAGACCTTCTATTTTAAAACAATTGAATTGTACTTCTGTCGACTGCCCATATACAAATTAATAAATATTTTTTTTTTTATTGGTCTTACAGTCCAATCAATTTCAACCAAAAATAAAATAAAATAAAAATAAAAATTATGTATCTCCTCATCAGGGACTTAGAGTCCCTGATGAGGAGCCGTAGCGAGCTCGAAACATTGGACAAGTCTTCAATTAGGTAAGGGTTTTGGGGACAGTCAGACTGCACTTTACTAACAAAGAATTTTTTCAGCTAATATTTTATTTTCAGATTAGTCTACGGGGGTGAATATAAACAAGGACAGTCTGACTGTCATTATCATTTTAATTTAATTTTTAATTTAATTTTTATTTTTAATTTTTATTTTTATTTTTATTATTTTTTATTTTTATTTCTTATTTTTTATTTTTTATTATTATTTTTATTTTTTATTTTTATTTTTATTTTATTTTTATTTTTATTTTATTTTATTTTTGGTTGAAATTGATTGGACTGTAAGACCAATAAAAAAAATATTTATTAATTTGTATATGGGCAGTCGACAGAAGTACAATTCAATTGACTACATTGAGTTGATGTTCGTGATTCAAGCCGCCACCTAATGGCCGCTGGTGAAACTGACCACTAAAATTAACTTAATTTATTGTTAAAAGTAAAATGATTTTCAAGAAAAAACATAGCCTTTATCCTTCCCAAGATAATATAGAATCTATATGACAAATTTCAGAACAATCGGTTCAGTAGTTTTTTCGGTTATCGCGTACAATCAAAAACACGCTTTGTCTTTATAAATTAGTATGATTTTACTGTGTTATAATATTCTATTTACAATGATATAATAATGTATTACGCATCTCCGCGTATATTTAATGTGATTTTCGCCAGGAAACTTTATATACCGTATATATGTGGAAAAAAATATATATACTGTCAATAAAATATATACCAAAAATATACACATACAAGTGTGTGATCTATAAAAATCTATGCGATTCCGAGATCGCGTTATGCACCATGTAACCGGATGGTCCGCCTTGAATACGAGGACGGCGGGCAGGGCCGGTGCAGAAATGCGCCTGGCGATGCTGAAGCCCCTCACAGATCCGGTGAGGGACAGGGGAAAAACTTAAAACTTAGGTGCCGGACTTATTAAACTGGGTGATACACACGTACACCGCGAAATTGCATGCGCTCGAACCACAGGCAGAAGGCCGTCGTGGAGATGGCGCGTGCGAAGACGGGGAAGAGAGAGAGAGAGAGCAACAAGGGCTGTCATTACCTATGACAGTGTTTGTACACTTGTTCGATACTGTCCTCGCACGTTGGCGATAGGATGGCGGCGGTAGCAGACTCTGGAGGTGAAGTAGGCAGCCCTCGAAGTGTTGACAGGCAGCAGTGTATCTGTATTCTTGAGTCTCATGGGGAAGCGGCTGGTCTGCTCTAGATGTGAGGCAGGTGGCAGATGCAGTCAGGCTCTCCCGCTCTCTCCCGCACTTACCTCCTCGCCAATTGGGTAGTCCGGCGTCCTGTAAGAAAATTCTTCAACACATGTATATAAATGTGTGTGTGTATATGTTCATATCCAAGTTAAATTATAATAAACCACTAGGTAATAGATTATTATATAATTTATATTCTTATACGAGGGTGGATTGATAAATTTCGAGTCTGACCAAGAAAAACAACGTTTTTAAGTATTATATATATAACATCGATCGATATAGACAGAATTAATATATACATATACCAAAATATATACAGGCTACTACCGGAGCAGAGAGCCTGTGGACGAGGTGTAGCAAACGCAGGCGACGTTTGGCATCCCCGTCACAATATCTATATATATTGTGACGTTGTTGCCTTTGCACCGGCCACCGAGACAGAATATTTAAACATGCGCAGCACCTACCTGCCGACTTCGCCTGTTGATGACTCGTCCTCTCTCCACGAGGGGCTCCACTGATGAAAGTGGGGCAACGCTAAAGACACAAAAAAGGGGGGCGGCACTCAATAAATAAACGCCTCGATCACCGTATTCACTTCATTTATTATAAAGAAGAACGTATAATATTTTCCGACCGTATTCTTTATCTTTCTCTCACACACACACACTCGTATCCGCGCATACACACTCTCGGGCTCGCGGTGCACACGGTCTCGCTGTTCGGTTCTCTTTCTGCCGCATTCTGCTCCCGGATCCTCTTGCAGGCTGCTGAATCGGTCGGATGGGGCGCGTTTCGTCCACCACGTGGTAGACCTCCGGGCAGCGCGAGCACTTGTCCACCAGAGCTCCCCCCCGCAGTTCGCGCAGTAAGCTTGTGGCGGCCTGAGACAACGACTGCTATAGTGCCCTCCAACAGTTAAATCAGTTGAACGGCGGTGAGTCCACCTTTGGAGCGGTCCGTATCGGCGGAAGCCCCCCGAAAATGATCCTCGTAACCGTACTGGTATAAACAGCTTCTTCTTTTGGGTTGCCCCTCCGGGCGCGATGTTTCACCGGCGAACGGGTTGGCTCACCGTTGGCCTGACTCGCTACGAGGCTCCTAGGCGGGTGATATCGGCAGCTCTTCCCGCGCCATCCGTGGCATCTCGTAGTCCTCTTCTTCCAGGTGTCACAATAGCTGCCACATGGGAATCGGTCGTGGCCCGCGCTCCTCTGCCAGCGGTGTACTGGTCAGACGTACTCTCTCAAACTCCGATGGTGGGGCTGCAATCCCAGCAGGTTGTGCCCTGGATCCCTCCTCTTTTCCTGGGGGATGCTCGTCGGGCTCCGCGTCCATCGCGCATGGTGAGCGTAGGATATATGAATATATATATATATATATATATATATATATATATATATATATATATTTGTAGCATTTTGAAAATTCAGTTGGACACTTATTTTTATAAAACTTACGTGTGTCCTCGCGGTCAGTTCGTCCGCGCCAGCGAAACATCTGCCTTTTCTTCATTATTAGGTCTACAAATAAGTTTCCGCCGTTTGTAAAAGATGGCGCCACTGATAAGATAACATCGAAATTGTCAGCTGTAAAAAGTTATATAGTATATGTTGACATCTGGATACAGTATAATATAGTCATGTTAAGATGTCAAGTTTGAGCCAAGTAAGCCTCATTTGCGGGAATTGTTACTCATAAAAGCATATGGTGATGTTAATTGGAATGAGAGAAGTTGTTGAGAGTGGTTCCAAATATTGAAAACTGATCATTTTGACGTGGAGGACAAAACACGCAGTAGAAGGCCCAAAGTATATGGTGACACAGAACTGGAAGCTTCATTGGAGGAGGATCCATACCAAACGCAAGATGAATTTGCACAAGAGTTAGGAGTAACTCAGAAAGCTATTTCACAACCTCTGAAAACCCCGGGTATGGTCCAAAAGCAAAGACATTGAGTTGCTTATGAACTGAAGCTAAAAGACGTCAAGCGTCGCTTATTCGCTTGGGAACAATTGCTCCAAAGGCAAAATCGCAAAGGATTTCTACATCGAATTGTAACGGAAGACGAAAAGTGGACTCACTACGATAACCCAAAGCGTAGGTAGTCATGGGGTAAGCCCGGGCATGCCTCTACTTCGATGGCCAAGCCAAACATTCAGAAGCTAATACTGTGCATTTGGTGGGATCAGCTTGGAGTAATCTATTACAAACTAACCAACACAATCAGTCACGGGGGATCGATATAAGAACAAGCTGATGTAGTTGAGCCCAGCAATGAAGAATAAACGTCCATAATATGCCAAAATGCACGATAAAGTCCTTTTTCAGCATGACAACGCTCTGCCACATGTTGCAAAAATCGTAAAGGAAACGTTAGAAGCACTGAATTGGGACGTCCTACTCCACTCATCGTATTCACTAGCCATTGCTCCTTCAGACTACCACCTATTCCGGTCAATGACTCATGGTCTGGCTGAGCAGAACTTCACTTCTTACGAAGAATTGATGAAATGGGTCGCTTCGTGGATCGCCTCAAAGTATCCACTTGCTACTCGAAAGATGGTCAAAAGTAGTAGAAAGTGATGGGTAATGCTTTTAATGACATTATTCATACCTTTTTTTACAATAAATTCTTATATTTTTATAAAAAAGAACGGCGGAAACTTATTTGTACACCCAATATTTCCAATGCATTAGAGTGGGCTGTTATGAAAAAGGGTAGCTGGACAAAAAATATGGGTAGTGACCGCTGTCGACGAAGAAACATAATCTATATTTTAAACGCGTAGATCTCGCTTCGTCAATGCGTCCCTATATCCAAGTAGTTACGCAAGTATTAACAATGGACAGGAAAAATAACAACTACTGGTCTTTGCCGTGTTCGCCTCGTTTCCCTTCGTTTGACCTCCTGTTTCTCACTCGCAGGCGATGCCCCACTTCTCAGAGCCCTGTTTGGCTCAGAGACATGGGCCTGTACTGCAAAAACTATATAAAATGGACCTACATGAATATTAATATTTACACATAACTTTTCCTTGCCGATACCATGCCGCTAATATGAGCAGTTATATCTGGGAGACGGTACACACACACACACACACACACACACACACACACACACACACGCACACACACAGAATATTTGAATCTCTTCCCTGTTCTTGTTTCTATAGTGAAGTTTATAATGTTACAGATTAATTGAATTGAATACAATTATTGTAATAAATTTTATATTAAATTAATAAATATTTTCATCGGTATTACAGTCCTTATAATATAATTAACGAAAATAATGACAGTCAGACTACCCTTATTTATTATCAAAAATTAAAAATAATAAATTAAAAGAATAATAAAATAAAATAGAATTATATAAAATAAAATAAAATATATACAATAATATAAAATAAATATAAAAATAATAAAAATAATAATGTATATTCTGTGTCAGCAAAGTACAACTGACTGCCCACCACCTTATTTTCTCCTTTAGTGCTTGACGTTTCGAAACGCTATGGTTCACCCTCAGGAATTAAACTGAGTTTAATTTATTAATTTAAGGAATTAAACTGAGGATTTTAACTCAAGAATTAAATTTGGTTCAGTTTATTAATTTGTGAGGATGAACCGTAGCAGTTTGAAGCGTCAAGTACTAAAAGAGAAAATAGGTGGTGGAGGCAGTCAGATTATCCTTTGTTAACATAGCATATAATTTATTATTGTTATTATTATTTTATTTTATATTACTTTATTTTATTATTATTTTAATGTATTAGTTTTCATTTTTAATTTAATTAAATTTAGTAATAAGATTTCTTTCAGGTTCTTCGGGAGTGATAATAAACAAGGACAGTTTGAGTATTATTATTTTAGTTAATATATTATATCATAGGGACTGTAAGACCGATAAAAATATTAATTTAATTCAATACATTTGACATAAGTACAATTTTAATTGTAATATTAAAATGAAAGAAATAATAGTAATAATAGAATTTTCAATTGATCTCAAAAGTTTAATACGAATATAGAGGGTGTTCGAAAACGGTCTGCGAAAAAATATATCACCAAAGACAGGAGTCAAATTGAAACCGAAAACACGTTTTACCTGAGATGCATAGATTTTGAGTATATTCAATAAAAATTTTAGGGTGTAAAGCCAATTCAAGCTCGCATCAATTGAAATAGGCGTGAGGAAAATGAAAAGGGCCTGGCTAACACTTACATTTTGTCGCTTTATTTCGTAGTATATTTTTCCGCATACCTTTTTAATACCCTGAATAGCGTGGCTAGATAGGTCTAGCAAAGTTCAATAGTTTGACCTATTTAACTTAGATTTTCAATAAATAGTGAACGAAAGAATATATATATATATATATATATATATATATATATATATATACAGATTGTAACGGGGTGGATTCGATTCTTCGAACTCCTACTCGAATAACAACCGCTCCCGTACCGTCCACGCGCGACCCACGTCGTTCCCGCCTCTAGCCGTCCGAGGAATAAGCACCCATCGGCGGCGGAGTTTCGGCGTGCCGGGCCGTTACAATGGAAAAAATCCGGCAACGAGCACCACGTCCGCAGCTAACTCAGATCGCACGGCGGAAACCCTTCGCCGTGCCCGTGGAGGCAGGTGGATCCTGCGCGCAATATCAGCGCGATGCTGGAAATTATGCAAGGGAGATAGTAACTGGCAGCGAGAAAGGAAAGAAAATGTAGAAGCAAACGCGAACGTGTTGTCCAAATATAAGTTTTTATTACTGGCACGACAATCTCCCAGTCTACAATATTGAAAAGACGCGAAGCTCGCGCGCCTGTAATAGCGTCCTCGAAAAGCGCAAACCGCAATATGCGCGCACCCTCTCTCCCTCTCTCTCTCTTTCTCTCACGCACGCTCGTGCGCTCGCTGGCGGAGCGCCTTGCAAAGGTGCGTTCGCTCAAACTGTCCTGATTATACTCTCGACGGGGCGTCCCCCAGGAGTACCGGCGGCGACGCTGGATGGCACACGCAATCACACGCGGACGTGTAACGGAAGCGATCCGCCTGCACCGTCTGCGATAACACAAAACGGACGCGACCACCAACGCGTCAGGCGCTGGGCGACGGCGGGAGTTGCTGAGCCTTCCGCACGGTCCCGGTGATGCCAACGGTCGCCGGCTCCAGTGGACGATCCTCTCAGGCTGCGTAGAGGCGGGAACGACGTGGGTCGCGCGTGGACGGTACGGGAGCGGTTGTTATTCGAGTAGAAGTTCGAAGAATCGAATCCACCCCGTTACAATCTGTATATATATATATATATATATATATATATATATATATATATATATATTCTTTCTTTCACTATTTATTGAAAATCTAAGTTAAATAGTTCAAACTATTGAACTTTGCTAGACCTATCTAGCCACGCTATTCAGGGTATTAAAAAGATATGCGGAAAAATATACTACGAAATAAAGCGACAAAATGTAAGTGTTAGCCAGGCCCTTTTCATTTTCCTCACGCCTATTTCAATTGATGCGAGCTTGAATTGGCTTTACACCCTTTATTGAATTTTTATTGAATATACTCAAAATCGATGCATCTCAGGTAAAAAGTGTTTGAATAGAAGGAGGAGAGGAGATAGGAAGGAAATAGCAGAGGAGACAATGAATAATAAATAATAAATATTTTTTTTTTTATAGGTCTTACAGTCCAATCAATTCCATCCAAAAATAAAATAAAATAAAAATAAAAATAAAATAAAAATAAAAAATAAAAATAATAATAAAAAATAAAAAATAAGAAATAAAAATAAAGAATAATAAAAATAAAATAAAAAAAATAAAAAAAATTAAAAATAAAAAAAATTAAAAATAAAAATTAAATTAAAAATTAAATTAAAATTATAATGACAGTCAGACTGTCAGAGAGACTTTTATTAATAATGGCTATCCAATTCAATTTATTAATAGATTGATTGCTGAGAGATTGTTTGACATTTATAATACCGAAAATAGACATAGTGCAGGAATTGATTTTGACGGAGGCAAAATTATTGTCTTACCATATGTTCAAGGATTATCTGAAAGAATAAAAAGAAATTTTCGGAAATATAACATTCAAATTTTCTTTAAAAATCGCAATAATTTAAGTAGATTGTTTAATAATTGCAAAGATAGGGATGATTTATGCTTAAAATCAGGAGTTGTTTACAAGATTAATTGCATGGATTGTGATAAATACTATATTGGACAAACAGGTAGATATTTAAAAAAGAGAATTTATGAGCATAAATATAGTTTACGTAGCTCACATATTACTTCTGGTTTAAAAGAGCATTGTTTAAATTTTTTGTATTCTTTTGATTTTGTGAATGTGGATATTTTAGACCATGTTATTAATAATAAGTATAAACGGGAGAGTCTTGAAAGTATTCACATTTTCATGAATCGAAATAATGTGAATTTAATGTTAAAGTCTGGTATATTAGACTTGTTTATCATTCCTTATTAAATTGATTGGTTTTGGACAATTTGTGTAAAGGGGGAATTTATATTTAATTTACTAATTTTGGTAGTGGGGATAAGGTATAAATAGATTAGAATATAAGGTTTAGTTTAGTCCCTGATGAGGAGCTATAGTGAGCTCGAAACGTTGGACACAAGTCTTCAATTAAATAAGGGTGTTGGGGACAGTCAGACTGCACTTTACTAACAAAGAATTTTTTCAGCTAATATTTTATTTTCAGATTAGTCTACGGGGGTGAATATAAACACGGACAGTCTGACTGTCATTATAATTTTAATTTAATTTTTAATTTAATTTTTTTTGTAATTTTTATTTTATTTTTTATTTATTTTTATTTTTATTTTTTATTTTAATTTGTATTTTATTTTTTTATTTTTATTTTTATTTTTAGATTGTATTGATTGGACTGTAAGACCAATAAAAAAATATTTATTATTTTATTTAACTTCTATGTTAGTAAAATTACGATTCTATGTTTTGACTATATTTAAGAATAAAAAAGGCTATTATATAGGAATCGAACGATCAATCACAGTCAAATGATGTTCGCATTCAACAAAGCTCTCAATTTTCCAATGCACCGCAAGACTCGCAAAAAGTAAAACTAGTCAAGTAGGCATGGAAAACCCAAAAACAGTATAAACATGTTGACATGTATTTTTCAGAGCGCACTTAGAAATTTAACAAGCCGTGATTTTTTTCGACATTATTTTAATAGTATTGTTTTAAACGATATCAAAAATTAAATTGAATTATTAAAATAATTAAAATTGTTCTGAAACAAGTTTCATTTTTAACGAAATTTTGTTATATAACGCATACATTAAATACTACTGAATTAATTTTTTTTCATACCGGTTTAATATCGTTGTTAGTTATGTTTACTCGAGCTACAGGTTTTTAAAATTTGGTGGTGCATGGGTGAACCATTTAATTGTGCTCCGCAAGCATAAGGTAAGGTATTATATCAATATTATATACGGCGCCAGTGGCTGGATAACCGCTAGGCGGAAAGCTATGTACACGCGATCCTACAAGAGTACCGTTATAATATATATAACAAAAAATAATATAAGCAAAGCATATATTTAGTCCACATATTACTATTAATTCCCATTCGGCAGTAAATTTTTATAATTCTTTTGTAATACACGTATGTCTTATTTACTCTAGTGTATTAGAAAACCCTGAACGCCTATTAAAATATTTAGGCAAATACGGACCGTTTTCAATTTTGGTATTAACTTCCGATGTTAGAGATTAATTGTCGCTAATGTGATTTATAATTTCTGTTTAACTGCATTTTATTTAATTTCTAGCGAACATATCGCCTGCACACTGTTTTATTAAGATGATTCGCTATTCTACAATATCATTAGTATCAAGTATTAGGTATGTGTAAATTGTCAGTTCCATATATTAAGGACACCGACGATAATATGATCTGGAGTAAAAGTATATACATAACACAATATAGATAATTTAGATTTATTTTGATGGCTATGATAGAAATTTACAATATGTATTATATATTCCAACTACTAACATAACTAATACATTACAGGTAAGGCTAAACAGTCAGCCAAAACAGAGATAGAGAAGCTAAAATTAAGCACAATGGAGTTCAAAGATGTAGTAAAAGAAGCAGCTCGTATAATATATTTAGTACATGACGAACTGAAAGATAAACAATTTGAACTTGAAATGAGTTGGGTTGGAAAACATACTCGTGGAAAGCATGAAAGAGTTCCAATAAATATTAAGTTAGAAGCAGAAGCAAAAGCTTGTCAAGCCTTAGCAGAAGATTCCGATAGTGACACTGATGAAATGTAATTTGTTCTTTTGTTCATTCAACAATATTCTATTCTAAGAATATTTGTATAAATAATATTAATTTTGATTAAAGCATAAAATTATTTACTTTAGTTTCAAAACAATATATTAAATCGATTCTTGAAATATTAAAAAAAATTATGAAGAGAATTTGTAATAAAAGGTTTATTACATTATTATACATTTAGAGCAAGATTTGAATAGGAAAGTGTATTACATGCTATTAGGAGAGGAACTTAGTTTCCGTCGTTGACGATTAGATGGCGATATAAGTAGTACGAAAAGTCAGATGTGTCGGATCTAGTACTTATTTTTTTTTAGTATTGGCATTTACCAATAAAATTCAGGTAACAGGCGCCATAATTGGTGTAAATATTATTATGTTTTGATCAGTGAAAAATGAATCGTGATAAGTCGTTTTTTCGACATGTCCTTTTGCAATATTTTGATTTGAAAAAAAGTTTAACAGAAATTTATCGATTGCTTCAAGAATGATTAGATAGGCTATAGGCATTCTAGCACATAGGCATTCTGGCACACCTCCCCCCCTTAAAAAGTGTGCTATGCCCTCAACTAGATCACGGGGGACATAGCACACTTTACACGCGAGTATACTTTGGGTTCTCTACTAGAGGGGGGAGGGGCATGTCACACTTGACAGGTGAGTAGACTTTAGGTGTAGTAGAATACCTTTATGTGCCGTGACGCCTATCGCACAGTCAACTACTTTTTTTTATTTTTTTTTTTCTTTTTTCTTCTTCTTTGAATTAAGCAATATTTAAATAACCTTTCTTACATCTCCACTGATGGGATTATACTGAACTATGCGATCGTGCAAGATCAAGCAATAAGCTGTAGTATTGGCTGGAAAGTTCTCTTTAGCCTCAAATTCTAAACGTACATCTACAGGAGCGCTCTTTAGAGATTCATTTTGTCGTGAGCAATCAATCACTATGAGAGGTTCATTATCGAGAAACTGTTTCTTTGAAAGCAGTGGTTGAGGATCCCTTGTATAGTATGTTTTTTGGACATTTGCATACATATCATACAGTATTGCATATTAATTATTAGATATGTCAAGGTTTAAATTATTGTATGGATAATATTGAGAATTCAAAAAAAGTCTCACGTTAGTAATATTGCAATGATCAAAACGACTGGCGTTTGCGGATGCTTGATATTTTTTCTTTGTCTGTAAGCCGAGAATCACATAACGTGGTTTCTCCAATTGATTGGAAGTTTTGACTGTCCACACATGCTTATTGGCGCTTGGCAGAACAGGATATTCAAATAGTTCCCATGAACGATAACACATTGGGATGGGATTATGTTTGCCAATGAAATTTTAAATTTTTTGAAAAATTCGATCATCAAAAAATGAAAGTTGGATTTTTTGTTTATCAGAAGCAATGACATAAGGCATTAACCATTCTATTTTTGTTATTTTTATGTTATATTCTTCATATGTAGTATTATTACCAACTATACTACCTTCCTTGATTATCGCATTCAGGTCAGATCTTGATCTTACCAGAATGAGTTCATGTTTCATGTTAATTACAATTTTTCTGTAATCTTCTGCGAAGCCCAAAATCATACTTAGAGGAATAGAAACGTCAAAGTTTCCATGCCTATCTATCAATGTTTTCGTTGTTTCTTCATTGCCAATCCAGCTTGCATTTTCAAGCATGAGCGTCTCGTTGGTATTGAATGAAGCCCATCCTTTCATGACACTACTCAATCCAACATTTTTACTTTTGTCTATCTCAACGCCATTAATTTCGTAGCGAATTTCATCAAAAAGATGACAAATACCATTGTTGACGAATCTAGATTTAGTTGGTGCATTTCCAGCAGTGTTTTGTAATTTTCTATAGATATGGATAGAACTACGTGATGGTAGAAGACACAGATCTTGGTGTTGGATGGAAATGCGAATTTCATCATTATGATCAAAGTTTAGTGATGTGTATGGTTGATGTGCGTGGATTTCGTAATGAGCAGTTGACTCATCGAATGCGACACCTGATTGAATTTTTAGTATTGCGTCCATTTTTCAGAAAGCAGCAGAAAATTATACAGCTAATTTTTTTCCACGAACTTTTAGACCTAGACTTTGTAGGAACTGAATGTTCTTCGGTGTTAACGGTTTCAAACTCTTCAATCGACTGATTGCCGATTGCCATGATGGAGTACTTATATGTGTGCTAGAATGATAAACAATCCCCATTATATAGATTTGATATGAAGTCTAACAGTGATTTCCTCTTCTCGAAAATTAACTAGATTGCCGTCCTGATCGACAATTCGAACTTGTATATTATCTATGCACTTAACACTAAGTGGTAGATATATAACATGTGATGGAATTTCTATGATTTAATATCCTGGAGGAACACTGGGAATGAATTCATGAATAGTATGAACTTTTTGGTTGTTAATGAAAGCTCCTGCAGTAATGTTACACTCGACTCTGAGTGCATTGATTTTCAATATTTTCACTGGTAAATCAGAACGGTGTTCTATATTTTCTTTGAGAGTACGAGGAGTAAAACCCAGCACTCCACCGATTGAATTTTGAGGTTTAAGGTCTAACGAAACACTGCACTTAATTTCACTTTTAAATGTATTATTGTTAGCTTTCAAGGAAAATTCAATTCCTTTTGATTTCAATGTATTAGATAAAAATTGATTTATATCATCAATCTCGTAACTACCAATTGGGATAGTAATAATTTCTCCTTTTAAATGAAGTTGAATTGAATTGAAATAATGGTTAAAACTTCAACTAAACCTAAAACATGATTTTTATGCTTTGGTAGTTCAATGGATGAAAAGTATTGGGCTTCTAAGACAGAAGATTTTCCTGAAAGAGTCAAAGTGAAACTATCTTCCATGACTGATTGAGCGAAAATGATCAAATTTTACTAACAAATTCTTTTTATAGATTTTCAGTTAAGAAACGAAGACAAAGATGACCGCAAATGAATGAGTCAAAATTCTGATATCTTGTATAGTTGTATTTCACTTCTTTCACATTGAAATATTTCATAAGATCTATGGGAGGTTTGAGGTCACCAAAGCTATCAAAGTAGGTGACGTCAGATCCTCTCTTTCGATAGCTGACCCAATGGGTACCTTTATATTGCGAATCATCGAGATTAACAATGGCAGATTCGTTATTCCATGGTCCATTACGAGGAAGGCTATTTCTCATGTAAACGCCTCGAAAATGAGAAATTTGCAATATGTGTGCATATTTTATAAAATCAAAGTTTGTTTGTGGACAATTTGGCAAAATTAAATTGAAGTTTTTTTTCTTCTTTTAATTAGACCGTGTCCGACATGCGGTTTGATAAATAATCCCATTCCACGTTTATATGGCTTCAGATAGAGACCTTTACCTAAAGCAGCAGCTTCCATCGTCTTATTATGTCGCTTACTTTCTTGATAATCTTTCTGCGCAGCTTTAGCATCATTTACTGCTTTATCTATTCCAGCAGCACCTCCGGCTAAAGCACCAGTTGAACTTAGTCCTGCGAACAGTGGAATAAGGAAAGGAAGAACTTCGCCAATTTTAGACAGAAGGGGTATCACACGTGGAATGAGAACTTTTTTCTTACAACCACTATTAAGAGCTTGACGAGCACCTTTTAAGGCGGACTGTATGACTTTGCGTGACTTTTTACCTGATTTCAATGATTTTTTCGCTGCTGTCACCAATTTGTTGAATTACAGCCCCATTCCAGTTTTTGCCTTTAATTTCATAGCACTGGCAACCGCTAGAGCTGACGCTTTCTCCGCAAGACTGGCATCTTTAGCTTTAATCAGTTGCCAAGCTTTATTAGCAAGCTTTATGTCAGCCACTTCACGATTACTGTTTTTATTAGAGTACTCAATGTCATGTTCTTTATATGCCTTATCTAGTTCATTTATTCCCGGATCACCCCTTTTTAATCGCTTTGTTAATTTAGTTCCGGGGCCACAGTATTGATAACCAGGAAGATGCATTTCGATAGGTATATTGTTGATTACTCTATCGAGCAATCCACGTCCTTCCTTTTTGAATGCTTCCGAGTTTTATGCTCAATCATCTTTAGCAGTCAAATTATAACTGATGATCGAAAATATAAAATCAACATTTATATATTTACTTCAGTTAATGATAAACTAGACTTTGTCAAATCAACATGGATTTTACTGAGCAGAACGTGAAACTCCCTGTCGCTAACTTTGATTTTGGAAAGGAAAAAAGAAGGAAGCGACACGGAGAATTGCTACCAGATAGTATACGAGCAGTATTCGGCGGTCCATCAAACTGCGGAAAAAAATAGCTTATTAGCTTTAATTACTCATCCCAATGGTCTTAGATTCGAGAATGTGTATGTTTATTCAAAATCGTTAAATCAAAGAAAGTATCAATTTCTCAAAAAAGTCATAGAACCAGTCGAAGGCATCTCATATTTCCCGCTTAGTGAACATGAATCTGTAATATCACCAGATGAAGCATTGCCCAATTCAATTATGATTTTTGATAATGTAGCTTGCGAGAAGGAAGATAACGTCAGAGCATTTTTCTGTATGGAGAGACATAAAAGTGTAGACTGCTTCTACCTATGTCAGTCATATGCTCATATACCAAAACATCTTATTAGAGATAATATTAATATGTTAGTAATTTATCGACAAGATGATGTGAATTTAAAACATATTTATGATGATCATGTCAATACTGATCTGACTTTTAACGAATTTCGAAATCTTTGTTCTGAATGCTGGAAAAATTATAAATATGGATTTGTTGTTATTGACAAAGATAGAGCGATGGATAATGGAAGATACAGAAAAGGCTTTGACTGCTTTCCAATAAAAAGAAATTAAAAAAATCTTAATGACTCAGTTCAATTTTACACAGCAACACGACACCATGTCGGACATTAAGAAAGAAAAGAGTATTCTTAACGAGTTGATGTAAGCTCGTAAAGCTATTAAAAGAAAATCTGCACTATTGAAACAAGAGAGAGAGAATCTCGAAAAAGTTGTGGGAGATACATTGAAACCTGTCATTACACCACTTGAAAAGTTTGTCGAATCAAATAGTGTACAGTCTTCTAATCTCATTTCGAATGATCAGAGCATTAGAAAACCAACTAGATCCCGAAAATAGTTGAGTTTTATGATAGATAATAATATTCGCTCAGCTTCCATAAAAGATTTTGATTCCGATGATGATTTTGCCTCATTAGATAACTCAATGATGAATTCGACATTCAAATCTATGCATGAAGACAATGTTAAATCTAATATTTTAGATCAAAGTCGCAGTAAATTTGATAACATATATGGAGTAAGAAATATTGGAGGTATATACATGCTTGGCGATTCTGAAATTATATTTGATGATAATAAAATAAAAGTGAAAGATTTAACTTATCCTAAAAGTAATAGACTAATGGAGCTACTTATTTAAAAAGAACCAGACGACCCATTAATAAGTGCAGCAGATCGTGAAAATTATCGCAGTATTCTAGAAGCAACAAGTGCTCACCGGAAAAAACATAGTAAAGATGAATCTATACGCTCATCGAAGAGTAGAAAATATTTCAACATCATTGCACCAATGTTTCGCACCAGTCATACAAAAAAAAAGAGGGGGAGGTGACCTACCTAAATATAAAATAGCAAAGAAAGATTCTTCAATAGAGTTAGTGTACTGGGATGATCCGAATGAGCTTGTTGAGAGACTAAGATTACTAATAACCGAACAATAATATCAACGAAATCCATTCAATTATTGAAGAACTGCGTGAAATAGGATATATGTATTAATAAATATTCGTCTATTCTTCAATCAGTATCATCATGAGTCTCGACTTGTTTGGAAGAAATTTGAGAGACTCAAAAGGGAGTCGAGGTCCTCCAGGCGTTGGATACAATTTCACAACAGATGGCAATTTTGATATAGAAAATAAACGTCTTTGTAATGTTGGTGAAGCTACTGAAAGTACTGATGCAGTTTGTGTAAAAACGTTATATGTAATCTTGCAGAAGGAACTAAATACTGTATTTTCCAAAATTAATGAACTTCTCAAAGAAAATGAGAAATATCATGAACAAAATGGCTTGATAACAGAAGAGAAATTCAAAGATCTTTATCAAAAATATTATACACATAATGAAAATCGATTTAAATTGGAAGAAAGAATGAATAATTTCGATAAAAATCTTATGAAAACCAATCAGGATAAATCAGAACTGGAATCGAAACTGAAAACTCTTAGTGACTCACATACTCGTTTAAAAGATACTATGACACAATCGGTTTCGAATTTGAATGCTATTATAATAGATATTAACAGAAAAACAAAGGCACCGGCAAGATCAGCAAAGGCAAAGTCAGCAGGAAATAAAACAAAAAGTAGTTGAAGAGCTACACAAACTTGCCCGTCGCAGATATAAGCGAAGAAAATATGATATATGTAGTATAGATGAAACTTGGCAAGCAGATCTTGTAGAAATGATACCCTACTCTAAGGAGAATAAAGGGTTTCGTTACTTACTCACTGTTATAGATTTATTTTCGAAGTATGCTTGGGCTAAACCAGTAAACTCAAAGAATGGTAACGATGTTACTCTCGCTATGAATACGATATTGAAACATGGAAGAGTACCATCAAATCTACAAACTGATCAAGGAAAAGAATTTTATAATTCACACTTGAAAACCTCATGAAAAAGTATAAGATAAATTTATACTCTTCACACAGTAATCTTCATGCAAGTATTTGTGAATGATTTAATAGAACCTTAAAAAATGCAATGTGGATACAATTCAGCAAACAAGGAAACTACAAGTGGATAGGTATCCTACCAGATTTACTGAAAGCTTACAATTCAAGAAAACATCGAACAATAGGAATTGAGCCTGAAAATGTAAGCCAAGAAAACGAAAGGGAGGTGAAAAAGCGTTTTTCAATTGAGATGATAGCAAGAAAAAAACCGAAATACAATGTCGGAGATAATGTACGAATAAGTAAAATAAAACATATTTTTAAAAAAGGCTATACACCTAATTGGTCTACTGAACTTTTTACAATATCAAGAATTGTATAAACTGATCCAGTAACTTATCACGTTAAAGATTATTACGATAAGCCTGTATCTGGGGGTTTTTATGAAACTGAAATTCAAAAGACTAAGTATCCCGAAATTTATCTTGTAGAAAAAGTGCTAAAACGGAGTGGTAACTGCGTATATGTTAAATGGTTAGGATTCAATAGTGAGCATAATAGTTGGATAAATAAAAAAGAAATTAATTGAATACAAGATATAATATAAGTAACATACATGGATAGGTGTAAGGACACTAATTTCAAAGTAAATAAGAACGACATTGTATTATGATTATAATATTTATTTATATAATTAAGATATACATGTTTTTTATTTTTGACAAATAAATAATAAAAAGAAATCAAACAATGTGTTTTATTATTATTACTTAAGAAGTAGAAGTATTAAACTTAAAACAACTACCGCCCCGATACTCTATAAATAAACAAAGCTTATTTGCTTTATTAGCTATATTTATGAAAAATTCTTCATCTTTTAATATGCCTGACGATATCTTTTGCGGTAAAAATATTTGAAAGTTTTCATCTATCTCCGCAACTACTTTCGTACCATATTTGGTGGAGACTTGCTTAAGAGCAGTCACCATGTACTGATGATTTTTCTCCAATTCCGTACATTTCTTCCTCGGCAAGAAGTCGCTTTCCGAAATTTTATTCAGAGTGGCTAAATCCATTCTAAAAAAAAAAAAAATATTTTATAAATTCTATCATATTTTTTTTCTAAGAGAAAATTAACTATGAATCTTACCTTACTAGAATAGTTTTTTTTTCTTTGAAGAGGGACGACAATTCTCAAACTGTTCAACTGCTCGAATGAGTTCTTCATCATCCTCAGTCTGTTCATATAGCTGATTCCGCACCACAATTTCTGCCCCTTCCATTGCCTCATGGCGTACATCCCTTCTCTCGACTCCAACTGAGCTTACCCCTTCCAATATTTTCAAGATTTCTTTAGGATTCCATTCATGTAATAGTTCATCCGATGTATTATACTCAACGCTTATTGGTTCACCTTCACTGCTATAAAGCTTCATCCTCTCTCGTACAGCTTGATATTCATTGGTTGCTTTATCGCCCCTCTCTTGTTCTGCCTGTACATCTACCGTTCTTGGATCTCATTGGTGATTTTATTCTCCTTCTCTTCTTCCTTAGTAGCTGCATGTACTTGAGGTACTCTTCCATTAGTCTCGTCGTATCCCCTCACATTACCATTTCCCTCCTCTATTTGATGACTTTTACTTTCCATTATTTCCCTCTCTACCTGACTTGCAGCTTGCGACATTTGCTCTTCTAGGATTTTATAGTGACCCCAAGGTAATGTGTCTGTAGTATTGGGCAATAAGTATCTTTTATCATCAAATGGACTGAGGGCAATTTTTTTCTGTTTTTCTGTATGCACTATGGGTAATTTTGAGCGAATGTTACACTGCTTTCACTGTATAATCACGAGATCTTCCAAACATCTTCGATAATCTTCAAACGTGATTGATGTTTTTACAACGTTCGATTTTATTCCTTTAGCTTTTTTCACTATCCCTCCTCCATCTACTAAAATACTGTACATTTTACTCCGTAAACCGATAAATTCCATCATAATCTTTCCATTACATTCATCTTTCATGAGTCCAGGAACTTGTTTATTTTGACGTGGAATACCATACTGATTATTTTCGTCATAATCAGAAGTATCAAATCTATGAATATCTTGTTTCATTACTTGATACATATCAATATCCTCTACTTCATATATTAAGCTATCAGTATCAGTATACAAAAGCTTACATTTTTCGCCCACTCGACGTTTCATGTAAGAGTAGTGAAAATCATACACTAATGTCTTTGATAGATCGAGGATACAAAGCCCAACGTATATCGGCTTTTTGATTGTTACACTTGTTTTCTTAAGCTGAATGGCAACTAAATTTTCATCGAAAATTGCACAGCTATAATAATTAGTTAGCAGTTTCTTCTGTTTTGAACCAGGTGGTGTACGATGCTCAGCACAGAAAGGTAAATCACGATGTTGGTCATGTATTTCCTCAGGATACTCCAAATCTACTTCAGCAATATAGCCTATATCAGAATCTGATGGTGTATTGAAAAAGTTACGAGTTGATTCATAATCAACCCACTTAAATTTTTCAATCAGTAAATGCTGTACCATCGCCCAACCATATAGATTATTAATATCGTAATATAAAAGTGTCTTTATTTTTTTTTTCATCGAATCCCGATCCCATATATGTATTATTTGCCTTTGAATATCGATTGCAGCACTGACTTATTCCACCCCGAATACCTGATTCAATAAATAAAAACATGTCAATATCAGTCAGGAGCTCTAATTCTACCTTTGCCATTTTTAGAGCTGCTGAAAATGTTAATCCTGGAGTAGTGTAAAAGTGTGCTGGATATAAGCCGTAGGCCTTAATAGATGTATTTCGAAAACTTTTGAAGACATCTGCTAAGAGGAGAACATCCGTTTTTAAGTATAAATCTGAATACTCTACTAATGTCTTTATTTTAAAACTTTCCCATACTTGAACAGTGTGCTTGTAATCTTCTTCAGTAATATCTGAATCTGTTGATTTATTTTGAAATTCATTTTTCGACGGCAGTTTTGTAGTTAATAATTTATCGAGTCCATCTACAAAATCGTAGGGAAATATGCCTTTACGTCTAAGAAGATTAATATTTTCATTTGAGAATCCATCTAATTGAAATTCCTATATTGCTATTAATACATTATCTAGATACGACGCAAGTTTCTCTAAGGATGACGGTAAAAATCGCCAAGAATCTATAAATCTAAAATTTACATCACAGTCATCCATATACTTCGTAAATGAAATATATTTTTCCTTGTTATGAGGTATTAGAGTAATCTGTCCATTCATTAGTATAGAAGTTCCAAGTTCTTTTAAAATAAAATGTGTGTCATAATTGAGGTTATGAAAAATTACGGGAATAAATTTTGAGTCTTTATAGTTCAAATTTCATGAATTATGAGCAGCACCTCTGAACCTAAAGAGAAAAAACAAATTAATCAAATTAATTATCAAATTAAATTATTGATTTTGTTTATCTAAAAAAAACTTACCTTCCTGTAAGATGACAATGATCTCGTACTGCCAGTTGCCCATCTAGAAATGGTTTGCGACATATATGGCAATCGGTCGACCATTGAATAGATAATTCTTCAAGGTCTGTGAGTTTCATTGGTTTTGGATTTTTATAGAGATAATTAATCTGCTCACCAATTGATTTCAGTTCACGAACAAACCATTGTGCAGGCGTCTCGTCATCTGGACTTTTCTGTCTATATGCTTTGTAAGCGGATAATTTGTCGTCAAAGCTACATTTTAAATAGAAGCCTATATTGTACGCTTCATGTAATTGAAAAGCAATCTCGTTTTCTGTCGGTTTTAATAAACATTCAAAATCTGCATAAATTACAAAAGGTACTTTTTCACTTTTACTATAATCTTCAAATTTCAAAATGTTATTTGATGCGTTGGTAAATTGATTCTACAATCGTTAATGTTTTTACAAAGATTTTCATGATTTTGTAGCCCTTCCTCACTATAAAAATGTTGTAAGCATCTTTCACAATGGTATAATTTTTTATGAGCTTTACTCACTTGCGATCCTAAAAGTCTGGATATACTTTTAATCGAAACATAATGGAATTTAGGTACACTTCCATTATCGTCCGGAATACTATTTTCTTCCTACTCGTCTATGTAGAAATCTTGAATCAGGAGAAGATTTGCATGTTTCTCTTTCTTATTTAATGAAATATGACAAGGTGATACTTCATATTTTGAATCGTACTTCCTAAGCATATAAACATTTACTGAAATATTATTCAATTTTTCAAATTTTGAAATATCCTTCAGTTTTACAGGAAATTCTATATCACCAAAGTTCAATTCGTTTGCAAATTTATCATAATTATGAACTCTTTGAGGTTGTTTTTCATTTGGATGTAATGCTGAAAGAATAGCATATTTGAAGCATTGATTATCAATGTTTTGAACGTTGATACATGCTCTTTTTGATACTATGAACTTAGGGAGAGGAATGTATGATCTTCCCTTGTGAGGTGAAAATTTTTTCATATTTATGGACAAACTAATAATACTTTTTAATGTCCATCCAGAATCTTTATCCTGAAATTCTTCTAGATGTGTAAGAAGTGGTTCCTTAAGATGCTCCACATACCATTTTTCTAAATCAGTAGACATGTATATTGTAGCACTCACAGTTGTGAAATATTTAATGTCTGTTGTTTCCTCTCCATTTTTCTGCATGGAAAACTCTGATATAAAATCAGAATTTACTTTTATTGCTGTATATTCTTGTAAGCAAGCTCTAACTTTATCTTCAAAGAGCTTCTGTGCGTCAACCAAGATACTTAGAATGTCCACATGTTCTAAATTAACAACAACGCCTGTTCTTATTCGATTTTTAAAAGCAGATTCTATATCTCACCACTCTACTTTAGCTGATACGTTAGAGATTAGACTACCTCCCACTGACACTTCACTATCAAGATCATAACGAAATCTTGCTTGTAAACATGAAAGATGAGTCAGACATGTTAAACATTTTTGATTTTCTGCTCGAGAGAGGCCTTGTTTTTTGCCTAATTCCCGCAGCTTTATTATATCCTGTTCAGTTATTGATAGGTAATTCTCGAGTTCGATTATGTTTAATTCACTGACACGTTCGTAAATATCACGAAGTTGTTTCACTGTAAACTCAACAGACGAAAGAGAAGCCATCTTACTTTATCTTTTTTTACGTTAACTAATAAAATATATTGAGGTAAATAATTAATATTACTTCTTTAATGTCTCATAAAAGTATTACACAAAAAAACACTGTTTTGAATACAACACACTTGTATAGTTGACAATGGAAAAATAAGAAATATAAAAACTGAACTTATTTGACTGTGGTGAAGAAACTGTGTTCCTCCCAGAAATTGTCTCGCTTTTAAAGGAAAATCAAAAGTAAGGAGAAGGGGGCAGAAGTGGAAGGAGAATATCAAGCCTGCAATAGCAACCATTCAATAGTGTGTTAGAAAGAGAAGAAAGTATCTATTGTCTGAGTAGAATCAATCAAAATATCATGCTTTTACTATTTCATCTCCTTTCTCCTTGAACGACCAATCATAAACGTCATTTCCTATAGGGGAGAGGAGACGAGCATCGTCTTAGGATCGTCTGAATATCTACGGTTACGCCCTTCTCAATCATACAAGTGACTTTCTCTAAAAATGGAGGGGATGAACAGACTCGTAGCCAACCAAACAAATTCAATCGTTGTCCAATCAAATCTTTATTTATTTTTCTTGAATCAGCCAATTGTAGGAGAGTCGTCATTTTCAAGAGCAGGGAGAACTCTTATAAAAATGAATGCATAATACACAGAACTTAAATTCGTAAAATAGCTTATAAAATCAGCTTATACTAATCTGAAAAATGGCTAGAGTGCATGAATATGAAGAAATGTTTAGAAAAAATATTCTTCAGTGTCCAGAAGTTAGTGTTCTTCTGCGACATACAGGGTTTCCAGACAAGAGGCCCGCAAACTTTCATTTTGAAAGAATTTAGTTTGTTAGGCATGGAAAGAGGTGCACTACCTACAGTGTATCTGTTTAAGCCACCATTTCCATGGAGTGACTTGACATGGAACGAAAAAAAAACGGTTCACTGGCTGCAGCGTGATTACCATGGAATTGAATAGGAATCTGGTGACATTCCGTACCATAGAGTCAAAAAAACATTGGAGATATGCTGTGCAGGAGTTAAAAAATTATATGTGAAGGGGCGAGAGAAGAAGGAATGGTTGACAAACATTCTGCCAAATATGTAAGTATGATGAAAGTTTCATACTTTAATCATCTTTTTTCTTTTCATATACATATATTCAAAAGTATACTTTTCCATAGTATTTCCATACTTTTTCATACTTTTTCATACTTTTTTTCTCTATTTCAGAAATAATGTCGATATGGAGCAGCTCGATTGTCCATCACTGCAGTCACTACAAAATAAAGGTGAACACGTACTCTGTGATAACCACACATTAAGCACAAGACGATTACCAATGTGTGCGATTCGTAACGTGTTAATTATGCGTACATGGATAGAAGATTATTTCAGTGGGAAATATGGACGAGATGAAACTGGTTAAAAAGAAAATGAATATAAATATAAATTTAAAAAATTATATTAATAGAAAAAATTTAATCTTAAAACAGTATTTTTTATTTCTGCTTTAACAAAAAAAAAATTACAATGAAAAAGAAATTTTAAATTAAAAGAAATTTTATAAATTTTCAATTAAAAGAAAAAAAATTCTAGGAAATATGAAATTCCAATAATTTCCTGAAAATTCCTAGAATTTTGGTAAATTCCTGGAATTACCCGAAATTCCAGGAATTTTTGGCGTTGGGGTCCCACAAGGGACCCCAACGCCCAACCCCCCCCCCCGCGTGGTCGGTTGCGCTAAACTGGTTTTGGTGCGCTAAGTACAAGACGGATCCTTTTTGCATAAATTTTCATGTCCTTCTCATAAAGTACGAAAACTAAAATTAATTGAGATAATGTGAATATATTAGACATTGAGAATAAATTTTAAAACACGCACTTTCTTTGATATACTTCTTATACATTATAATATCAAGCACACTGTTAAGAAAAAGAAGACACGCGATTTCTTATCAAAATATTTTCAAACATAATTTCATTTTTATAATTTTAGAATATAATTTTGACTTAAAGTTTCATACTTAATACATGATTTGTTATGTTTATGTGATCGTTATTTGCTTATCAACTTGGACATTGTCAATATTAAAATTTTCATCAGTTTGACTTTGAACGTCTTAGCGTTTGCCTTTAAATTTAATAGTAAGTTTAGATTTATATATTGTACGGAAATTTTTCAAAAAATTAAAAATTAAAAATTAAAAATTAAAATAAAAATAATTAAAAATAAAAATAATTGAGTTAAATAAATAAATATAATTTAATAAATAATTAAATAAAGTATTTTTTTGGGACAGGATAGAAAGTGGAAAAAAGGAAATAAAAAGATTTAAAATTTAAAATTAAATTTTTTATTTTATAATTTTTTTACATTTATTATTATTTTACACATTAATTAATTACATTACTAATACAATACTACATTACTAATTTTACTACTAATATTACAATACTTATATTTATATGATATTATTATATTTATATTATATTATATTATATATATATATATATATATATATATATATATATATTATATATTTATATAATATTATATTATAAATTATTTTATAATTTATATACAATTTTTTTATTTATTTTTTTTAAATTATGTCCGAGATGACTCTCGGACCTGCCGGAGGCTCTATTTCCTCAATACTGCTGCTGCTGCTACTGCTGCTGTTGCTGCTGCTGCTGCTGCAAATACTTTCCACGGAGGGGCTTCGTGGACGATTAGTGATCGTAGCTAATCTTTTTCTGTTGCTGCTTTCTTCGTGGCTTTCCCGACGTTTGGACGGTCTTCGTCCACGACTACTCTTGTCTATAAAAGAGAAATAAAATAAATTTAATCATACATAAATTTTAAATATTTAAAAAAATTTTAAATATTAATTTTTAAATATTATTTAAATTTACCTTTTCTTTCCATTGCTTCAATTATTGCCGCAATTTTTGAAGTCCTTGGGTGGTGTGACGGTTGCGGGGACGTCAGCGGATTATACTAATTAATGAGGCAACCTCGATCCGTATAACATGAGCTAGAGGCCTGATGTTCACCAGATGCTCGCTATAACAATAGCCATTCATAACCCTCACCGGTAAGAGGATTACACTGATTGATTGGGTAAACCTCAATCGGTATAATAAATGAAAAGAGGCGCACGTGTTTGGCCTCTACTCCGACCCTCCCTCATGCTCGCTCCGAGAAAGCGCAACCTTTTCTAAAATATAATGCTTACATACTAAGTTTTCACAGTCACTCCCTTTTCCATTCCCATCTATATTTTACTCAGCTGAAAAAAACAGGATTGAGCAGATACAGATCGTGAGAGTGTAAAGGAAAATTTCTCGTTTTCAATATATCGTATTGAACCACGTGTTCACTATACAAGAGTCATTCTTAATCCTCAACGGTAAGAGGATTACACTGATTGATTGGGTCAACCTCAATCGGTATACTAAATGAAAAGAGGCGTACGTGTTTGGCCTCTACTCCGACCCTCTCTCATGCTCTTTCCAAGAAGCCGCAACCTTTTCTAAAATATAATGCTTACATACTAAGTTTTCACTGTCACTCCCTTTTCCATTCCCATATACGTTATACGGAGTTCAAAAAAGAAACCAAGCGTGGGACCGACAAAAAAAAAATCATGGTTTCATTATATAGTATTGTGCTATACGGCTGCTATAATAATATTCATTTATAGCCATCAAAGGAAACGAGAAAATACTGATTGATGAGCTAACCACATTCAGTATAACAAGAGGTGCACGTGTTCGCCTCTACTTCGACTCTCTCTCATGCTCCTTCCAAGAAGTGAAAAATTTTTCAAATAAATAGAATACCTTTATGTTCGTTTTACATAGTCACTCCCTTTTCCATTCCCATCGATATTATACTCTGTCGAAATCGTGAAGATACAAAGCGTGGGACTGACAATGAAAAATGACCCATCCCTCGCCTCTAGTAGAGAACCCAAAGTATACTCGTGTGTAAAGTGTGCTATGTCCCCCATGACCTAGTTGGGGGCATAGCACACTTTTTAAGGGGGGAGGTGTGCCAGAATGCCTATGTGCTAGAATGCCTATAGCCTATCTACTAGAATGCTATGACGAGCAAGTTTCATCGCTTACAACATGTAAGGAATGGTTTCAGCTGTTTAGAAGTAAAGATACTGATGTTAATCAAATAACGTTCTAGACAACCAAAAAAGTTTGAAGATAGTGAATTCCAAGCATAATTCGAGCAAAATTCTCCGCTCCAACGCAGAAAGAACTCGCTAATAAGTTTGGAGTTAGTGACGGAGCCGTTGACAAGTGTTTACATGTGATGGGAAAGATTCGTAAAGAAGGAAAATGGATGCCACACGATTCAACTGAAATTGCCATTATGAATCGACACAACATCGAACTGTCTTGGCTTGCCAGGCAAAAGAATAAGAGTTTTCTATGGCGTATTGTGAATGATAATGAATAATGGATCTACTATAACAATCCTAAGTGCAAAAAATCATGGGTGGACTCATGCGAACCGTCCACATCAACATCAAAACGGAACATTCACGGCCAAAAGATATTGCTGTGCATTTGGTGGGACCAACAGGGTGTGCTGTACTTCGAGCTGGTAAAACCGAATAAAACCGTTACTACCGAAGTATGCACACGCCAACTAAATAATTTGCAACAGAAATTGATCGAATAGACCAGCAATTACGAGCAATAGGCGCAAAGTCATTCTTTTGCATGACAATATATATATATATATATATATATATATATATATATATATATATATATATATATATATGGGGATTACTTACTCCGTCACATGTTGCGAAAGCCGTTAAAAACACCCTGTTGGAGCTCTAATGGGAAGTGTTGCCGCACCCAGCGTACTTGCCAGATATAACGCCTTCTGATTACCACCTATTCAGATCGATGCAGCATGACCTCGTTGATACGCACTTGCGACATGTTCAAGAACTGCGAGAATTTGTGGATGATTGATAAATTTCTGTATCCTGTGCATCTCCGGTGCTGGCACAACTGTCGCCCACGAATACTCACCGTCACCTGACTAAGTAGCAGCTCGCAACTGTACTCCGTGTTTTTTGTATCTTGTCGACTTTATTTTTTAATAAGATCCTTTTCTATTTATTTCCTTCTAACAATTCTAATCCTTGTTTATTTTCCTTCAATACGATCTTTCCGAGGCATAACACAGTATTCGCGTCCCACCGAATCGTCCCTCTACCAGGTGACTTTATTCGGATGTGTGTCAGCCTGTCACAAAAAATTGCTAATGGTTGCATCCACTATCCACGTGATATCCACGGGTATTCATTACATGGCGCTTAATTATTAAATTTTGTATGTGTATAATGACGAAATATCGCATCAAAAATATGTGTAAAATTTAATTATGAAAAATTTTTATATAGAAAAATATATTAAATTCTTTGACCTAAAAAAAATCTTTGAGAGAGCGAAAATTAAAGTGATAACTGTCCTAGACCGCGCGTGATTACGGTTTGAGTAAGAGTGAACATAGACACAAGGCCTGGAAATATTAGATATCTTAAACGATGTCTATGAAATAGATTTTATGGATTTCTAATTATTTGAATTACTTATTTATAATATTTGAATCAAAAAGTGTTTTATTGTTTTTTTTTAATTGAATTATTCTTTATATACGGGATACCAAATCCATAGGATTGAAAGAATAGGAAAGAAATTAAATTGTAATAATTCCCTGTAAGAATTCACATTCCTGAATGTTATAACTCAAAGCAGAATTGACGTTTAATAATTATTATATTATATATAAATAATGCTATCTTTGAATGAAAATATAATATTATAATCTGGTGATTGATTATTTTTAATTTTTTCATAAATGAATTTAAATATACAATATAATATTATGATATTGAAATGCATAAAAGTATACGAAAATTCACCATTCGAAAAAAATTCAATTGTAACAGATACAACATGGTAGTAGTATATTATTATACTTAATATTAACGTATATGTATAAAAATAAATCATTGTAACGAAAATTTTATAGAATTAAATATGTCAGGCTCCACTTGCCATATATACAATTAAAGGTGCATACTGCAAATTATCGAACGCCGAATAATTATAGAGTGGTCGCACAAGAAAATATGGTTTGCGCGATTGTAAATTTCGTAGCAAAGAAAGACAATTTCAGTATGCTGCTGGCCAAAGGGTGGGAAAAACAAGGGAGATTTTCCACACTTTTTTAGCACAGTCTGCGCATCAATAAAGAATTTAATTGGACAAGCCAGAAGGTTTTAGGATAAATATAAAGAAATTATAAAACTTATTTTGACTCTATTTTCAGCGAACAGCGAGAATAGAAAGCCAAGGAGATAGTAAAGAACGCGATAAATTAAAAAAACATCGTCCATTAATTATTTTTTTTTATTTTTTACATTACTGGTTATATTGTATTTTTATATTTTTTACATTTATTATAATTTTTTTTATTTATTTAAATTTTTCTGTTCTTGATTTTAATATAAATTTTTATATTTGTTGTTAGTAACAATGAGAATACTTATTTAAATACAAATTCCACGTATAGAGCGAAGAAAATAAATCTTTTCTTTTAAAAAATTAAAAAAATATAAATTAAAATCTGTTACGGTTTGAGTGAAAGAGAAAAGATTTAAATTTAAAAAGAACAAAATTTTAATTAGATATCTACTTTCACTTGGCGGCGGATTGAGCACAAACCGTAGTATAAAGATATAATTAACAAATAAAATCATAAACAGATATCTTTATTCTCACTTTATGGTGGGTGGAGCGACCAAGGATTTACGCGGGGTGAGCGTAGATCAGAGAATAAAGATATAATTAATAATAAATAGAGAACTCTTGCACAGGCGAATCTGATGGCCGGCTGAGAAATCAGGGGCTAAGGGGGGCTGAGCGAAAGCCGCGCTGGTGCAAGTAGCCGATTTAATTATAATAAAGAGATTATTGGTGAGAGAGAAAAGAGCCCGGTCGTAGGTTGAGCGATCGGGCACCGAACCGAGCTGAGTCGGAACACGAAGTACTCCTCACAAGGTCCCCCTGTTACAATAATATTAATATAAAATTTTTTTTAAACAAAATTCCTTTTGTTCCTAAGAATCACTGGGGTTCGTAAAAATTTTTTTTATTTATCAGTATTTTTATTTTATCAGTAATAGTAGATCTTTACTCTGTTTTATGTGTGTATATTTTCCTCTATAATTTTTTAACATAAATCCAATGGTATATTCCTAAATAAAAATACTACATCCAATGAAATAACCTAACATTTTTTTATTTTCAAATTCTTTTTCGACGTTTCGGACCGATTAACGGTAACCTTATGAAACACTACAATATTAATTAAATTAAATTACAAAATTGTAAACAGACAAAAATTGTTTGTAATAAATATTTAAAATAGAAAGACTTACAATAAAATTAAGCGATTAATCAAATTAAAACGATTAAATCTAGGTGTTCCGCTTTGAATACACCAGTCAATATTAACAACTATGCGTCCTAAAGTCTATCGAATAATATTTATATCACAAGGACGAATGCGAGTAACATTTAAAGTTACTAGAATATGTATGTACTACAATAGAATAGTTAGTATGTATTATGTACAATAGAATATAACATATTGTTCGTTTAAAGAATTTTTTGTATATGTATAAAAATCAGTTCCGAAAATAATATACTCTATATATGAGTATTGAAATCAATTTTGTTCTTACAGGAGTCAAAAAAATGATTAGTTTTTTTTTTTTAATATGTAATTGCCTTTACTTATGCCTTCTTTTAACCGATATTTAAGTTTATGAGGCGTGTGATCTACATGTAGGTATGTAGGTAACTTTTTTTTTTATAAAAAGATTAAGAAACAATTCTTTTGTACGTCTATGAAGAACCTCATGGTTCCTATTTTAGCTGATACAGACATGAATGACGCTGAGATGGAAGCTCATTATGATTTGATGTACCTATCTATTACAGATATGTTGGCGATATTTTAATTGCAGTATGAATATAATTTATTAGTACTATTTTAGTAGAAAGTACTTTTATTTGGCGTAATAAGCATAAAAGCATAAATAAAAAATAGTGGCTAAAAAAATTAAATTTTAACCAGGCGACGATCGGGCTGTATTCCCGATACGTGCAAAATTTTAATTCTAAATAATTAAAGTTTCAAAATTAAAATAATCAGGCAATGTTCTCGATTAGCGGTCAAACACGCAATCTTCAAAACAAAATATACCTGCCTCGCTAACGTAGGCCAAGGGAGGGCAGAAGGGAAATCGCGTGCGTTGCGAGAAAGAGAGGCGCAACCACGCGGCAGCCAGCGTGGAAAAGATGTCCCGCGCCTACAAACTCAGGATGCAATTCGTCGCCGCATTTCAAACATCCCATTTTTATTAAATAATATGAAAGTCTCATTTTTGGTACTTATATTATTTAGTATACAGTACGTTAATCAAAGAATACGTGTAAGTAAATATGATGAATACACAAATAATTAAGCGTGTGCAAACGTCCTAAAGGACAAAAAGATATGATTAATTATTGTTAATATAATCGTAAATGCTATGCGCAAGTATAATATCTAATTATTATTATTATTATTATTATTATTATTATTATTAAATATTCAGAGTAAAAAATAATTGAATACTAAATTAATTATTATTTGATTCTTATTATAACTTATTATAATAACTGTTATTGTTTATTATTGTTGTTCATTTGTATTAATTAAGTTAACTAGTAATAATTATCATCAAAAGTATTATAATACCTAAATATTATTTAAATACGAGTGAAATAAATTAAGAAAAACAGCGACAGAATTATTATAATGTAATTTATACTATAGACAACGAGCGTCGCCAAGGACGCAAATGTCAACTTAATTATTATTATCACAATTATTATTATAAAAATTTGTTGTAATAATAATTATTATTATTGTAATAAGTAAATACCCGAGAGAAGTAAATTACGCGGAAATAATTATAAGAGTAAGAGCGTCCTGAAGGGCAAATCCGTAAATTAGCATTATAATTATTATAATTATAATGCGATTATTATTATTTTAAAAGTAGTATTATTATTATTGTTCAGCGGCTCGATACGAAATTAATCGAATGGTGGCGTAAACACCCGATCGACTAATTTTTCGTGTATAAAAAGGCAAGTTTTCCGCCCCAAAAGCAGTTCTCTCGGTAATACAGCCGAAAGAAGCTCCCTAGAGCTATCCTGACTCCAGAGCTCTAGTAATCCTGCCCGTCTGAAAATCTGAAAATCCTGAACAGTAGAGTCGTGATCCTGGTTGCGTGGCACTCCCTTAAAGACCAGCGGCCTTACTATCCCTCAAAGAGACTTGGTTCTGGGTGCGAGGCGTTCCGTTAAAGCCCAGCGATCTCACTCCTAGCCCCGAACAAAGTCGTGATCCTGGGTGCACGAGCTTTGTCGAATTTTAGTGCTTGCGAAAAGAACCTTGTCACGAGTTGAGCGACCAGGGGCAGAGGCGGGTTGAGTCGAAGCCACGAAGAAGCAAGCACCAAGCAATGATCAAATAACTCGCTATAGACCAGCAGGCTACGTTCATCCCCCATACTCCCCCCAGCCTCGGTAAAAGTTCATACAAATATGATGAAATAAATGACGAAATGAGCAAGTTTAATAATATGTAAGGGCCAACCCCGTTAACAAATCGTGAAATACTGTTAGAATACAGTGCGTGAAAATGAATATATTAAGTGCGTATAAATTTAAGGTGTAAATATCGTATAAAAATAAACAACGTGCGTAAATTAGTGTAATTAAGTATAATTTAATTGTACTTATGTCGACTGCCCATATATAAATTAATAAATATTTTTTTATTGGTCTTACAGATCAATCAATTCAATCTAAAAATAAAAAAATAAAAATAAAAATAAATAAATTAAAATAAAATAAATAAAAATAAAATAAATAAAAATAAAATAAAATAAAATAAAATAAAATAAATAAAATAAATAAATAAAATAAAATAAATAAAAATAAAATAAAAATAAATAAAAATAAAAATAAGTAAAAATAAATAAAAATAAATAAAAATTAAATTAAAATTATAATGACAGTCAGACTGCCCCTTTTTTACATTCATCCCCGTAGACAATGTTTATCATTCCTTATTAAGTTGATTGGTTTTGAACAATTTATGTAGAGGGGGAGTTTAAATTTAATTTACTAAATTATTAGTGGGGATAAGGTATATATAAATTATATAATATGTATATATATATAATATAAGGTTTAGTTTAGTTTAGTTTAGTTTAGTTTAGTTTAGTTCCTGATGAGGAGCCGTAGCGAGCTCGAAACGTTGGACAAGTCTTCAATTACGTAAGGGTGTTGGGGACAGTCAGACTGCATTTTACTAACAAAGAATTTTTTCAGCTAATAGTTTATTTTCAGATTAGTCTACGGGGGTTTTAATTTAATTTTTAGTTTAATTTTTATTTTTAATTTTTATTTTATTTTTATTTATTTTTATTTTATTTTTTTATTTTTAGATTGAATTCATTGGACCAATAAAAAAATATTTATTAATTTGTAATTAAGTATAGTAGAAGGTTTAATATAAAATTCTGTCATGTATGTTACAGATCGGACTGCCCAAAGCCAGAAAGCTTTTCTTTATTTTTACTTTTGTAATATTTGCTTTTGTATAGTTGTATTATAATATATTTTAGTCTTTTTTATATAAACATAATTGAATAAAACGTAATTTTTTCCCGATCTTGTCTAAACTTCCCTTTTCTTCCCTTTTCAAAATGGAAACGTTACAACCCTAAACCATAAAACCTGAGCGAAGCTTTTTCAGTTACGTGTAAATTAGAGTCTGCCTATACTTGCAATATAACTACGAGGTCTTCTTTTTTTTCCTGGCAAGTAAAGACAGTGCAATGTTGTATCAATTCATAATGGCAGTTTCTCTTAAATAGTGTGACATTCATTTTCTTCTCTATGAATCTTTCTCATCGCATGTAAACGTTATCAATCTGCTCTGTAACTGACTCCTAACATATTAGCAAGTTCTTTATGCGTTTGAGTTTGCAATAATACTTATAATAATGCTTGCAATTCACTATCTTCGAACTTTTCCGGTTGTCTAGAACGTTCTTAGTCATTCAAATCAGTATATCGACTCCTAAATTGCTGAAACCACTCTTTAAATATTATAAGGGGTGAAGCTTAGCATTCTTAAAGCAATAGATCAATTTCTGCTACATTTTTTTCAAATCAAATTAATGGAAAAGGACATGTCGAAAAAACAATTTATTGCGATTCATTTTTCACTGATCAAAACATTATAATTTATTTTAAAACTAGATACGGTAATTAAAATAATTCAATCAAGAAAAATATTCCGAAAATTGCATCAGTAAAGATGTATTGTAAAATATTATTGGCGCAAAACGTCTGAAAATATAAAAGAAGACTTTATGAGCGATTTTTTTCAAACTTAACCGATAACTGTGCCAGTTAGTCTATCTTTCTTTCAATTTCTATTCATAGTTTGGTAACTAATTTCAGATCATGCACTCTCAAGACTGCGCCCGATTTAGCGGCTGACCACGGCGCGGTACCCTTGCACGGCAGCTGAAAAGTCACCAAGCCTTGTTATATATGCTCTGGCAATCTCTCCCTATTATCGCTGATAAGTAATCGGAGGAGAACTTAATTTTCGACCTTCACATTTAGATGACGATATACATAGTATGAAAAGTCAGATGTGTCGGATCTAGTACTTATTTCTTTTAGTTTTGGCATTTACCAATAAAATTCAGCTAACAAGCGCCATAATTGTTGTAAATATTATTATGTTTTGGTCAGTGAAAAATGAATCGTGATAAATCGTTTTTTCGACATGTCCTTTTGCAATATTTTGATTTGAAAAAAAGTGTAACAGAAATTTATCGATTGCTTCAAGAATGCTATGACGAGCAAGTTTCGTCGCTTACAACATGTAAGGAATGGTTTCAGCTGTTTAGAAGTAAAGATACTGATGTTAATCAAATAACGTTCTAGACAACCAAAAAAGTTTGAAGATAGTGAATTCCAAGCATAATTCGAGCAAAATTCTCAGCTCCAACGCAGAAAGAACTCGCTAATAAGTTTGGAGTTAGTGACGGAGCCATTGACAAGCGTTTACATGTGATGGGAAAGATTCGTAAAGAAGGAAAATGGATGCCACACGATTCAACTGAAATTGCCATTATGAATCGACACAACATCGAACTGTCTTGGCTTGCCAGGCAAAAGAATAAGAGTTTTCTATGGCGTATTGTGACTGATAATGAATAATGGATCTACTATAACAATCCTAAGTGCAAAAAATCATGGGTGGACTCATGCGAACCGTCCACATCAACATCAAAACGGATCATTCACGGCCAAAAGGTATTGCTGTGTATTTGGTGGGACCAAGAGGGTGTGCTGTACTTCGAGCTGGTAAAACCGAATGAAACCGTTACTACCGAAGTATGCACACGCCAACTAAATGATTTGCAACAGAAATTGATCGAATAGACCAGCAATTACGAGCAATAGGCGCAAAGTCATTCTTTTGCATGACAATATATATAGATATATAGGGCTTACTTACTCGGCCACATGTTGCGAAAGTCGTCAAAAACACCCTATTGGAGCTCGAATAAGAAGTGTTACCACACCCAATGTACTCGCCATACATAGCGCCTTCTAATTACCACCTATTCAGAACGATGCAGCACGACCTCATTGTACCCACATTTAAAATGTTCAAGAACTGAGAGAAGTTATGGATGATTGGATCGCTTCGAAACTTCCATCATTCTTTTACAACGGAATCATCATATTACCAGAAAGATGGCAAAAAGTAGTAGAAAATGACGGAAAATATTTTTGATGAAGCTAACATGTATCCATTTTCCATCATAAATTTCCTTTTTCCTTTAAAAAAGGTCGAAAACTAAGTTCGCTTCCTATTTTATATATATCTATATACTAGCCTCCCCCATCTCGGCTTCGCCCGAAATAATAATTTAACCGATTTCTTAAACAATTCAGTAATATCTAAGTAAAAACTACCCATCCGAACATAAAACTCCTCATAGAAGTCGTCCCATCATACCTGAATATCGTATTCTACCGTCCAAATACGAATCTTCCCATACAAGTCGATTTTCTTATACGTAGGCGTCGTTTTCTATCAACTACATATAATATTCCCCGTAGAACTTGCCCAGAGACACCTGGAACTCGCATTCTGTCATCCGAACACACAACTGCCAATAGAAATCATCCTGAGGCAACAGTATATATATATACACTACTGTATACTAATATGAGTAAAACTTTATTTATTCTTCTAAATCTAATTCATCCCCCTCAATATTATCCCTGTCCCCCGGATGCCATGCAACTATGCCAACGCCTTTTCCAATTTTCAAACCATTTTTTATACTCGTATTCCGGAAGTCATCAGTCCCTTTCTCGATCCGCTTTTATTTCTTCAATCGAATCAAAAGCGTGTCCCCGAAATGGTCTTTTGAGTTTTCTGAACAACCAGAAATCACACAGTGTTATGACAGATGAGTACGGTGGATGTGGAACGATACTGATTGAATTTTTGACGAAATTTTCTCGTAAAATCAACACAGTGTGAGCTGCTGCATTAGCTTGATGCAAAAATCAAGAGTTATCTTTCCATAAATCTGCTCTTTTGAGACGAATAGCTTGACGCAAAAGACGTATAGCACTCAAACAATATCCTTTGTTAACCGCTTGGACTGTTGAAAGGAATTCATAATGCACTACACCACGATAATCGTAGAAAACAGTCAGCATAACCTTGATTTTTCGGTCTTCCCTCTCTTTTGGCAACGATATTTGCTTGATTAATCGGTTGTTTCTGTATCGTAAGCCTTGACCCAAGTCTCGTTTCCAGTTATTATGCGTTGCATCTTGTCCTGATATTCCGAAAGCATGATTTCACAGACCTCCATGCGATGCTGTTTTTCCAAAAAATTGAATGTTTTTGGCACCAATCAATATTTCACTCTTATTAAGCACAAAATATCTTTCAAAATAGTGTTGACTGACCCATTGGAAGTTCCAACAATATCATTAAGCTCCCTAGTAGTCAGTCAACGATTTTGCAGAACTAATTCATTGATTTTATCGACGTGTAGCCCATTAGTAGATGTTCTTGATCGTCTTTGATGTAGTTTGTCTTCAACGCGTTCTTGACCTTTGTCTTTGAACAATTTGTGCCTATCAAAAACGCTTGCTCTTGACATTGACTTCTCACCAAAAGACTTTTGCAATACATTTTAATTAAACACATAATAAAAAAAAGAAATTCAATAAAAATAATTTTTAAAATAAATTTATGTTTCTAAATAATTATTATCAATGTATTTTGTTTAGAAATCTAACTATAATTATAGCCATAAATATTTTATTTTCACATTTAATTTTTATTATTTTGGCACTCTTTAGATTGTTCACCATTTTAATATCAAAAACCAAATTTTACTAACTTCAGAGTGAGACATACTATGAAAACTTAAATTATTATTAATATTGCTATAAAAAGTTCTTAACAGCAATCATACCTTTTCGATCATGCAGAGGGAACTCCAAGATGCTTTTTTTATTGTCTTAACACTGCTATAACTTTTTCGAGACTTCATTTTGATGTATTTTAGTAATTTTCCATTATTTTCAAAGAGTTGTTGATAACTCCAAAAATGTATTAAATGGACAAGTAAGTTTTCAGCGTTTTACCCAAAATACACTATTCTCCAAATAGTTTTTGACCAAAGCTGCAACATGTGGTCGAGCGTTATCGTGATAAAAAATGATGGAATCAGGTCTGCTCTCATATTCTGTATGTTACTCCACTAATGCTCGATTTAAACGAATAAGTTGGGTTCGATAAAATGGTTCTTTGATGGTTTCACCACTCGGAAACAGTTCGCAGTATTCGATACCCTTCTGATCCCACCACATATAGAGTAGAACTTTATTTACATGAATATTTCGTTTTGGCGTAGATTGGGCGGATTCGCAAGGTTCGTATACGAGTTTTTGCGTTTATGGTTATCATAATAAATCCATTTTTATTCTCCAGTGACAAGATGATGCAGAAATGATTTATTTTTATATCATTGCACCAGAATTTCCGATATGCAAAATCGGCATTCAACATCTATCGGCTTCAATTCGTACGACGACCTGGATCAAACCTTTTGGACGAATCTCCATCTTTCTAGGCTCAAGGAAACGGTTTTTTGCGTGACGCCAAATGCTACAGCAAGTTCTTCTTGAATCCAACACGAATCCTCATTCAGAAAAACATCTAATTCCTCGTCTTCGAAACTTTTCGGCCTTCCGGAGCTATTATTGTGTTCAGCTTCAAAATCACCACTTTTTAACCATTTACATCACTGGCGGCACGTCAATTCACCAATGCGTACAACTCCACAAGTTTCTAAAAGCAAATGATATGCCTCAGCTGCACTTTTCCTCATATGAAAGATTAGGAGCAGCACTTTCCGTAAATGACATTTATTTAGCTGGAAACTTGCCATGAGTTTGCTCTATAAAATAAACGACACCGAAAAAAATGCTGAAATATAATGTTGTAAAATTGTTGATAGATACACAACCTACAAATATAGCACATGAGGTCTGACATTATTGCCCGGAATCAACTGATGACATCTTTTGAAAAACGCTGGAAACTTACTTGTACGCCCAATATGATTATTTTTACGCATTTGCATGTATGAATATCTGAAATAAATATTTTTAAAATAAAGCAGGATAGTGTTAATTTTATAAAATTTCCTTTGAAAGAAATGATAAAATTAAATGTTTACTTAGTTAAAATTATTACATTTTTTCAATAATTTTTCTATTATTTTTATTAGAAATTACCTTGCATAATCATTCATAAAAACGAAATGATTAACTACTTCAAACAATCATGAGAGAATATAAAAATTTAATTAATTATTACTTAATTCGGGTTTAATTAATTATTATCATTTCACATTTATTAAAAATTAAAATTTATCATTGTTAATATTTTAATAAATTACAATTGCTATAATTAAATCATAAACTACACAAATTCTTGATTTTTTTTCTATTTGTATAAAATCATATATATAATCAAGTTATCGATGTTTATATGCATTCTTGAATGTCTTAATACAATTATTAATTGTATAATAATACAATTACATATATATTATACATTTTCCATTGTTCTTTACATTGATTATTTTTATATTATACCACCTGCCAAGTATATTATTATTATTTTATAATTAATATATTATAGCCATTATATTATTAGCATAATTATTAGCATAATAAATATTAAGCATTTGTAAAATCTCTATAATAGCTAGGGTGTTATTTAATTAACGAAAATAGTATTGAAGTCACGGTCCACTATGAATGGAATTTTAGATTGTGACAGATCAGTGACAATATTAGACTCGTTGATTAAGAATAAATTAAGACAGGTCGTTTCAAATTACACGGCAAGATTTCGGACAGAATTGGCCGCAAGGCGGCGACATCCTGTGAGGTTGCTCGTTCAAATGCATTTGAAGAAAATAGAGTGGGCATATGCAGTAATATTCCATAACTAGTTTAAAAAATATATTTTTAATATTTAATGGTTATATAATATTGTAGTGAAAACGCGCGGGAACAAAATGAAAAAATCCATTAATTGTCTCAAATATTAAAAATATAAATAATAATATAAATCAAATATAGAACATTCAATTCTTATAATTAAATGCTAAAATAAAATAAAATAAAAATATAGAATTTAAAAAGTTATATGTTTTCTAAATTGTAACTACAAGATATACAAAATTAGTAAATAAATAAGATTTACATTCTACAACGTATTGCAATAGGATAGAATTGGAAGTTTTGTATTTTCTACAATATGGATCATCAATAAAAACATGTATAAGTATTTTAAATAATTATAGGTTTTGACACGAGCTTAAAAATATTTTCAAAAAATACGAGTATGACGTAGATTTTAATGTTAATAGTTGATCAACCCATGTGTCTGATACTGCATATTAAATATAATTCATAAGTCACATACATTATTCCTTGTTTCTTTGACATTCAAACAGTATACTTTCATTTATATTTATTATAATCTACTCAATTTAATGTAATTACTTATTGTTATTTGAAACACAAAGATCGGTATAAGGAATAGAGTAATTTTCTGTATAAATGAATGACGAAATTATTCTGTTTATTAATTATATTACATCGATTGTGGACATAACCTCACCTATGATGAAATTATCTACTGAAGAAATTGTTTGAATTAAATTATGGAATTACTAAATCCTTTATAATCTTAAATGTATATTATTTAATATATTGTAACGGGGTACTTATTTATGAAACACCCGGTAGAAGTACCCGTTGACAGAGTTGTAAAGAACCGCGAATGGATTAAATTGTTTAAAACAATTTATTTAGACCGTAGGTTCTTTATGGATATTTCTTCCTCAGACTTACCTTTGTTTATCTTGGAAATTATTTAAGTAATAATATATATATTGATAAATTATCGATAATCCAGGAAAAGACGGACTAATTATCAGGTAAAGGGGGGAAATATTTCTATATTTTCTATTACTAATAAAAAAAATAAAAAGATTTATTTAATTAAATAAGAAAATAACTTTAATATTTATTAAAATTATAATAAATAATGTGCTACCCCTACCTAATACGCACCCGCGATAGGTTAACGCACGAATCCTTTCACACAGGGTGTGAGAGAGATAAATTTGTAAGTCTAGTTGAGAGATAAAGCAACAAGAGCGCCACCTTACGAAGAGCAAGATGAACTACTGTAGAAAACCATGTACGCGCTTGTTGCTCTTCCTATTCGTCATCTATGCTCGTATCTCTCTTTCTCTCTCACACTTTCCAACGTTAATTTATAATTTCTAAGATTTTTGATTAAGAAAATAAAAGAAATAAGCAGAGAGAAATTATACTCTACTGAAATTCAAAATAACAGAAGTAAAGAAAAATCCACCAACCTTATTATAAGACGCTGGAAAAAAATTCAACCCAACGATGTATAAATGAACAAAAGCTTTGGATTTTTTTTCTATACAAATTGACGTGCAGGTGACCGGCCGGTTTATTGCACCCTTCAATTATTTTGTAAGAACTTCCACGTATAACCACGTCTATTAGATTATAATCAAAATCTTTGATTTCTAGAAAATGAATCTCTGAATTATATCTCGTTTTAACGATTTATACTTTTTACGACAATAGCCATGTATTCGTTTTGAAAAATTATAAACTGTCCACCTTCAATGTATATTTTAGTAGACTATTTAACTATATTAAAATTTTTCATTTATTCTCCTTCTCTCTCTCTTTCTCCCTTTTTCCCTTCTTTCTTCCTATTTGTTGAAATAATCAACATGTATAGGGTGAAGCAATCTATACATGTTACTATATATATATATAATTCAATACAGAACTGTTTCGAAGAAATGCTTAGATGTACGTAAAAACTGATAAAATTCTAAATAGATAGATTACTAAACTTATTTTTCATGCAATTTTTTTCTAAAAGAAAAAATAAAATCGAATACAAAAAGATCGATTAAAAAAAAAATTGCAGAAAAAAATTTGGTGAAAAAAATTGTGAAATAGACAAAAATGTGATAAAAACCAAACCAGATGAAAAAAACATAAAAACAAATACAGAGAAAAATTAGTTTCAAATAATTAAAAAAAAAATTTTGCATGAGTCGAAATAGTTTAAATAAAATTAGTTAAAGGAAAGTACGAAATATTAATAAACTACTACTGTGGCTCTAAAAGGGGGAAAATAATCTTTTATTAATTTATATTATTATTTATATTTTTAATATTTGAGATAATTAATGGATTTTTTCTTTTTGTTTCCACGCGTTTTTACTAAAATATTATATAAGCATTAAATATTAAAAATAATTTTTTAAAACTAATGATGTAATATCTATTTTAGCACAAAATCATAAGACTCAATTTGAAAAATCTCCAATGGAAGACAAGAAAATCTTCATTTTTTGCAGAATGAAAAGTTCTCTGCATTATGAAGCTGGCATTGGAGTATGGGTCTCAATCGCTTTCTGATGCTCGTACGCATATTAGATATATTTTGGCTTAGTTTCTTTATAATTTAAACAATAGCAGCAACGTCACATTGGAGATCATCGTACAGCTATATCTATATATATTTATTACCTAAGCCACAGCTCGTGACGTAGGTAAATGCGCACACTAATTTATACTGACGTAGCTGTGACGTTGGCGCGGTAGTGTAGCACTTGACGCAATGGAGGACGCACGTTCACGGCGCTCGAAAATTGTGGAGCCTTTCGTATATGGCATCGGCAATATCTCCTTATAATATGTGATTATATTTAAGATTGCTCCATACCGCGATCCCAGCGCCACGATGAACTATTAAAACGGAAATGAAAATGTGTAAATCGTAGATTTCGTTTTGTGCCCTCATTTTATGTTTTACAATGTTGAAACAAATTTTATACGAATCTTTGAAAAATTCTACAATCGGGGGTATCCCTTACTACTTTTATAATATGTTTCAAAGTTAGTTTAAAAAAATAAGAAAATGTGTATCTAACTGTCGTCTGCACTATAGACATCGCCGCTTTGCAGTAACATCAAATAACAACAAATATTATAAATTTTATACGTATAGTACAGATTAAACTTCGATAGCTCCGGATGTAGAATTGAATAATTAATCGAATGAACTTTGTTTTATCTTTCTATTCAAAGAATTCAGGGAGTAAAACGAAATATAAGATTTTATTACGGTTATAATGCAAGTTGTCAATTCTGTAGATAAAAAAGTAAGAACTTTAAATTCTGATTTTTTGAATAGGTGACGCTGAAGAAAATATTCAATGCCGTACAAATCAAATAAAGTATTATGAAGCCTGGTGCAGAAATATATATATATGTGGACATGAATACACACATGTATACATACATAAATGCAAACACATTGCAAACATAGTAATGTAATACGGAAATTTGAGATTACACGGAGGTGCGAGATGTACGAGCTTGAGCCAATAAATATATATAAAAATATAATATGAAAGTAATTGTTCTTTTCCTAACCTAAAGTATATATAATATTTATGTAGACAAAAATGCTATTATTGCCTACGCAGATTTAATATTTATATACATCCTAAAAATTTTTTATTAAATAAATCGTTTCTTATGACAACTAAAACTCATAAGAAATTCCCAAAATTTCAAATATGTTCATTTTTTTTTGCAGGATAGTCTTTTAGCTATAATTAAAACTCATAATTTTAAGAGGAAATGAGAGTTTTGAGTGTTCACAACATGTAATCGATGCATTTGAGTCGTTACTTCGATATGTACTCCTATTAGATAAAACGGATAAGAAAAAGTAACGTGAAAAGAATATATAATTTTTAATTCAAATGTAAAATATTGTCGCGTCATGCGACGTTTATGAACAATTATATATATATATTTATATATATATATATATATATATATATATATATATATGTATAGTATAGTATATTAATATATATATATATAGTATATATATGTATAAAGTATATATATATATATATATATATATGTATAAGTATATATATATATATATATATATATTATATATATATATAAGTATATATATACACACGTATGTTGAACTAATTTTTCATGGCTTGGTACAAGCGCCTTTTCTTATCGCCGAGAGTAACCGGACACCCTGTTGTCGGAACTGAGCGTCGACGTTGAACTCGGAGAAAAGTTCCCGAATCAACGCCGAATATTAACTGTCGAAATTTCTCATTACAATCGACGGTTAATATTAAATTTGTAATTTTTAAAATTAAAAAAGAACGTAGAGACTAATTCATAAATTAAAGAATGGTATGCCATCGATACATATGCATGTGCACGTACTTTTGTTTCGATAAATTAATTACTATGTTAAGTATGATTAATGAAATATTAATTATTATAAGTAGAATGATGGATTAACAAACTTTTAAATATATATTAGAGTATGATATAAAGATCAGTTTAATAATTGTAAAATGTAGAACAAACCAAACAATTTAGATTAATAATGTTAGTCCAATTACGATATTATGCTAATAGAATGTTAATAACAATATACTAAGTTAATAAAATGTTAATAACAATACACTTGTAAAATATATAAAATAAATCGAATAGTAGACCAAGTGATTTCTAACTTATAGTATAAAAATTAGTTTGGTTAATAATAAAAGATTACGTAAATAATTATAATGTAAAGCAAAACCGAAACATTAAGATTAATAATATTAGTTCAGAATGTTAGTAGTTATATACTTTATAAGATACGTAAAATAAATTAAATAATAGAGTAAGAGTTCTAACTTATGGTATAAAGATTAATTTAGCTAATAAAATAAAAGATTATGTAAAATTAATAATTATAAACGTAACAAACGGTTAAGGTATTAATTAAAGATCGTATTTATAATGTCGCTATAAGTTTATTGTTCATGATCATAGCAAATGCGTTATATTTAACAATTAAATATTGTAAGAAAGCGAACGAAGAAGTTTATATTATAAATGAAATTTGACTCCTTCATTGGCTTCCCCTACGACTGCTCAGATGAATTTCCACGAAAATTTTGGACAGCCTTTTTTACTTTGTCCAGACCACATATAATAGGAGTCGGACGAAGCGAAAAATCACTGCCGGTCGGGACTTCAACTAGGTCAGATCGATCCGGGTAGTTTTATAATCCTTAGAATTTTTGGGTCATTTTCAGACTTTAAAATCTTTCGACATTTTCGGACTTAGGATTATTCTGACCTAGATATTTTTTTCGCGATTTTTAACTTTTGAAACATTTTGTATTTTTCAGACTTTGAAATTTTCGTGTTTCTCGAACTTCATCTTGTACGTGTTAACTAACTTTGTATACCCAACTTATATCTAGTTTATTTTTATATATTATACGGTTGTATTAGAAGTTCTTCAGAAAAGTAAATAAATAGTAAGTGATCAACAATATTTATCGTTTATCCTTATTAACATTATTTGTCCGTAATCTCCGCTAAACCTAATCACGCTATATATTTATATCTGTTACCTGTATCTTCTATGAGTAGACTAAACGGGTGGGACTCTAGCAGACCTGTACACGGAAGCCACTCCAATAACTTTTCTGAGTAGGCTAAACGGGTGGGACTCTAGCAGTCCTGTACACGGAAGCCACTCCACTAACTCTTCTGAGTAGGCTAAACGGGTGGGACTCTCATAGTCCTGTTCACGGAAGCCACTCCTTTCGTCGCAGTAGGTAAGACTGGGGAAAAGAATCTTAGTACGGGAGCATATAGAAGTCAAGTTACGAATTAGGTAGTAACTCGCAATTTATCGTATCGGCTTAAGACTGCCTAGGTTCGGTTCTCCATCTAAAACGCGTACACCTCGGCTCATCGGCCCCAATCCCTGGCTAGTAGTCGAGAGACTAGGCCAAAAATAGGGGCAAATTACGGAGCGATCAAATCGTCGCGCATAGAACCGGGGTGAGCACTCGTCATATATATATTACTATGTATATATAGTGCGGGACGTCACATAAAAAATTTTGGAGGCCCCGGGCGGATATTGTAGGAAATCCTACGCGGTGTAGCTAGGTCGCGTACTTATAGCAGGCCAATATTACATACTGGGTAATTCGGAGACATTTCGCGTAGTAATAGAGACGCGTACTCACAGAACAAAAATTTTTGCGCTCATATATTTTTGTATGGGAAAATAAATCTTATGCTATAAAAATAATCATTGCGTTAATTATTCGATGGGATTGCCACACGGTAACCTATTTATTCTAGATGAAACGGAAATCAAGCTAATTGAGACAATAGCGGAGCTAAACGTCTGCTGTAAGAAAATTTTTAAAACTTCCTCATTCACGGCAGAGAATAGAGTTTTTATAGAGGAATTGCAAGACGCATGTGCCGAAACACATAGCAATACTAATTATTTGTACGATAAGCTATTAAAAGCTGAACGCGATATAGAGATTTTGAAGAACGAGAATAGAGAGTTAAAGGGTATATTAACGTGTATATTAAAGACTAATATAAAAACGCTAGTTCGAGTAAACTTAGGAGAACGGATCGAAATGGATGCTATTGAAAACTTAGAGCAAGCGTTAAGCAAACTAAAGCTGGACGAGTGATTTGACCGTTTTCTTTTCTTATTCTCTCGCGTTCCCCTGAGGGTAATATATTAACATAATCGATTTAGTGTTGCGAATTAAATAATAGTTAATAATAGTTAGAGACCAGACTCGAATCATTGCACGTACGAACTAATATTGTTCATACTTATAAAGAAAGCGAGAAGCTTCAACGGTAATATCCACATATGTCGGATCGTAGGATCACGAGACAATTGGCGGGCAAAAACGAGGAACTCAAACATAAGTTAGAATCTGCCGTAAAATACCAAGAGGAGAAGCAGATATCTCCTGCGAATCCTGCAACTTATCAAGTAACGAAATAGCCGCAGGACAAGAAAATAACGACTCCGGAGACGCCAACCGAAATTCGAATAGGTTTACCAGGGAAATATACTTTGAGGTCCATAGTGACGATCATCGAGATAACGCCCTCGAACTCTCAGACGTGTTGAAGAGTGATAATAGCGAGGATTCCGAAATTAGACGCAGACCTGCAGACCCTGTTGCGATCCAACTCATTAAGGACACCATAATCGCAAACATGCCGCCGCAACCGGTGCCTTTAAAGGACGCCTGAAAGGTTGTTCCTTCCTTTAACGGAAGAAAAGGAACTATTAGCGCGTTTCTTGAGGGATGCGATGAGGCCCTAGAGCTGATAGATCAGGCGAGCGAACCAAATTTTGTAAAAATGTTACGTTAGCGGATAACGGGTGAGGCCAGGGAAGCCATCCGTGGAGAATCGTTTGATACGCTAGAACAGTTAAAGGATGCTATTAAAATGATATATGCACCTCCCCAGACTGTTCACCAACTAATAGGCGAATTAGGTAGCGAATTTCAAAGAGATGAGGAAAACGTGATTACGTTTGCGAATACAGTAAAAGATCGTCGACTTCTGGAAGCAAAGAAAGCGTATTTGGGAGAGGTCACAGAAGAGGACCGAAGAATGACTGAAAAAACGGTAATAGACTGCTTTCGCAACGGATTGAAAGCCGAGATATATAGGGATTTAGAAGACGCTGAGGATATCCGTAATATCGTTAAAAACGCTATAAAAGCCGAGCGGCAGATACATTCGCGCATGGTTTTAAGGAAAAATATTAGGAGTGTGAATAAGTCTTTCCCGTTTTTTGTAAGAGATGGCGCCATCAATACTGTGCCAGTATTCAATTGTTACATATGTCATAATCAAAGCTTATTCATATGTCAACAATTCCATACTAACACATTAGTTAAAATTTTTTCGCATCATAAATTTTTGATATCGTGAAAATGTCGAAATTTGAGCCGAGTCGACGTCATTTGCGGGAAGTTTCACTTTATTGGTTTCAATTTGAAGAAATCTGCTGCCGAGACGGCATCGATTGCTTCAGGAGGCTTATGGAGAAGGTTGTGTCGATGATTCAAGTGTTCGCGGATGGTTTCGACGCTTCAAAAGCGATGATTTCGACGTGGAAGACAAAGAGCGTTCCGGGCGGCCGCAAATTTTGAAGATCGAGAATTGGCGACTTTGCTTGATAAAGATTCTTGTCAAACGCAAGAAGAACTTGCTGAAGCATTGGGAGTTGACCGAACAACCATTTGCAAGCGTTTGAAAGCCATGGGAATGATCCAAAAGCAAGGAAATTGGGTGCCGTACGAACTGAAGCTGAGAGACGTCGAACGGCCGTTTTTTCACTTGCGAACAGCTGCTTCAGAGACATAAAAGAAAGGGTTTCTGCATCGTATCGTGACTGGCGATGAAAAGTGGATACGTTACGATAATCCGAAGCGAAGAAAATCATGGGGACTACCCGGCATGCATCATCATCGACGGGCAAGCCAAATATTCATGGCGCCAAGCTCATGCTCTGTATATGGTGGGACCAGCTAGGTGTGGTTTACTATGAGCTTCTGAAACCGAATGAAAGGATCACAGGCGAGGTCTATCGACGACAATTGATGCGTTTGAGCCGCGCACTGCGAGAACAACGGCCACAATACTCAGACAGGCACGACAAAGTTATTTTGCAACATGACAATGCTCGCCCACATGTTGCACCGCCGGTGAAAACATACTTAGAAACGCTTAAATGGGAAGTCCTACCCCACCCGCCGTATAGTTCAGACGTTGCTCCGTCTGATTACCATCTCTTCAGATCGATGACGCATGGCCTGGCTGACCAGCACTTCCATTCCTACGAGGAAGCCAAAAAATGGGTGGATGACTGGATAGAGGCCAAACCGGTCGAATTTTTTCGCAACGGGATTCGTATGTTGCCAGAAAGATGGGAAAATGTTGTAGCTAGCGATGGCCAATACTTTCAATAATTCATTTGTAACCATTTTTTCACAATAAAGGCTCAAAATTTGAAAAAAAACGGGAAAGACTTATTCACATACCTGATACTGTGAAATCCGAGCGCAAAGAAAAGATAAAGAGGATCGTAAACGATCTTTCGTGTGTCAAGTGGATCAAGACATCATCCAAAAAGGGATCGAAAGGTGTCGATTGAATGACGAAATTGGGCAACATTCAGATAGGTTTAATCAACGACCAAATTCCATATGTTTCACGGGGATTTGTCAACTTTGTGAGGTACCTGGACATACCGCTAAATATTGTCCTAATCAGGTGAAATGTCAGCTGTGCAACGCTTTAGGTCATACAGCCAGATCATGCAAATAAAGTGAAAAATGCTTTCGATGTGATGAACCTGGACACCGGGCGGTTAACTGTCCGCTAAGCTACGCAGCCGGAGCTCCACGTCCCTCCGCCGGTGTACAGTCGAAGGGACATTATAATAATTGCCGTAAACCAGGATATATAGCGGAATCCTGTCCTCAAATGAATAGCTGCGCATATTGCAAGAACAGAGGGCATCATATAAATGAATGTAGAAAGCGTATTTACAATAAGCAATAGAGGGCGGGAAACGCCTACTGTGCCTCCACGTCAAGGGCGCGGCAGGAAGCACCGCCAAGCAACACGCGCTCTGTCAATGTAATGATGATGAAAGAGGAGGATTGCGAATTATTACCGCTATAAACGCTGAAAAGTTACCGAGCGTAAATTTAAGGTTTAAACAAAATAGAATTTCTTTTCTCATTGACTCAGGCTCGCATGGGAACATTTTAAAACTGAGTAAGCTACCTGAAGAAGCCACGATAAACTCCAACGAGACTGTAAGGTTTAAAAGGAATCACAAGCAATGTCATAGAATCGTTAGGCACTGCCGAAATTAAGGGTTTTTTCAGGTAGATTGATCTTCCATGTAGTTGAGGAATCATTTAAACTTCCTTACGACGGAATATTAGGTATAGATTTTCTACATCGTAAAGAAGTAGTGATCACAGACTTTGGAAGGAAAATTATGGCGGTTGATAAATATGAGATCCCAATAAACTGTAATCAAAACGGGACTCAGTCGAGTACGAAAATATTGAACGCAAGTTTTTATCGGAACGGGCAATAGGTTCCTATTTTTGAAGGGATTGACACGTTTTTCTTATTAGATACCGCGATCCGAAGCCAACGTAATCAAATTTGCGCAGTTCCGTGCATATCAGAGATACATACTGAACGAGAAACATATCTCAGAGGTATCGATGGAGTACTGATTCCTACCCGTGGAGTAATTCGTATGAATATATTAGGAATACAAACGGAATTTATGTACTACCAAATCATAGTGATATACCGTACAACGCTATAATTGGTTCCAGTTTTTTATATAAATCGAAGGCTATTATTTGATTTCAAACAAAAAACGTTGCAAGTGGGGTATAATATAACTAATTTAGAGTGGTTGAGTGACGAGGAACTATTTTTCTTGAGTAATAACGATCTCGAAATAGAAAAGGAACTGGATATTTCGGATAAATCAGATTTCGAGGATTTTAAGACATGATGGCAATTCGATGGACCTCGCTGAAAGATTGTAATATTAGTTGCGATGAACATAAAGATTTATTCATGGTATCTGATTACACTAAAAAGGCGTCCACTAGTACCGATCGAATTGAAAAAATCATCGAGATGACAAAAATGCCAAACTAGGGGGAACAGAATATAACCAAGCCTCTGATTTACTACGACGGAATGAAGATCGTTTTTATTTGGAAGGAGGACGAATTAGTAACGACGAACGTCGTTTCTCACAAAAATCCACACGACAGACGATATACCTGTTTTTTACGCGTCAGTACCGATTACCCCACATTTTAAAGGAAGAGGTAAAACACAGGTTCGAGATCTATTAAAAAAGAGGATAATTCGACATTCGAGGAGCAGTTACTCCTCGGCTCTATGGGTTGTTCCAAAAGAAGAGCCTAGCAGATAATAACCTAGATGGAGGGTGGTTAGTCGACTTTAGAGCATTGAATGAGAAGACCGTAGCGATGGCTTACCCGCTGCCTAACATTGTAGAGATTCTCGATACCGTTGGCTCTGCGAAATATTATACTGTAATGGACTGTGTATCTGGGTTCCACCAAATCCCAATGTCCCCGGAGGATATGCATAAAACAGCGTTTTCGACACCCAATGGTCATTTTGAGTTTGCCCGAATGCCTTTCGGTCTGAAAAACGCTGGCGTTGAATACCAGCGCGCCATGAATTTCACCTGAGGGGCTTATAGGGAACGGTGTATTTGTTTATATGGATGAAAAAAA